>JAOXJK010000001.1:162135035-162176915 GCA_025774025.1 Xenus cinereus
TGAATTTTCATCTTGCCACCTATTTCAGGCTGGCTGCTCCTGGTAGAGACAGTGTTTCTAATTTAATTTTACTACAAATCTTGAAACCTCATTCTGTAATTTCTGAGACTTTCAAATTCATAGAAAGCACTACTGCTACTACAGTTCTATACTGTAATAGGAATGTATATAGTTACTTGATTGCAGCTGTCTTCATAGCAAAAATGGGTTTGTGTCAGTATGAACAGATAATATGTATGTAACCTATGCCTCCTACAAACATAAATTGTACAAACCTTTTTATCTTGATGTTTGCTTTTCATCACTTTTCTTCCACCCCTCACTGTTTCTGTGCCCACCCCACCCCTGGCTCTTTTGAGATCTTGTTTTCTTTTAACCTCTTTGGAGAATAAACTTACTGGAACAAATGAGAGGAAGATGTGAATCACTCTGCCAAATAGGTAAAAAAGAAGTCACAATCTGGACTCTGATTTGCACTGCCATCTCCAGGTGTGTATTAGCTGAGGCTGTGGAAGTTTTGACCTGGTCTTCAGCAACATCTCACTAGTCTGTCCTGCTAAAGGGGCTTTAAAAACATCAGCTGGAAACCAGCCAGGAAAGTAGCATTTTGGGCAAATCATGTTCAGTGACTGTGATGTCAGACAGTATATACTGGAAATAGGGAACAGCATATCAGAAAACCATTAACAGAACTAAACATTCAAAATAGCAGATTATTGTATTGGGAACCCCAAACAACTCCTTCCAATCTCTTAAACAAATGAATAAGCCTGTTTGTGAGTTTTCAAGCAAGTTCATTTAGCAGATTCTTACTATATACACTTGCTAACTTCATTTCTCATTGATAAGATCTGCATAAACATCCTTCCAAATGATGCTTTTAATTACTTTTATTTGTTCAGAGTCTGCATGCTACAAAATCAGTGCTGGGTGGCTTGTATCACAGAATCACAAAATCACAGAATAATACGGGGTTGGAAGGGACCTCTGGAGATCACCTAGTCCAAGCCCCCTGCCAAAGCAGGTCCACCCAGAGCAGGTTGCACAGGAACTTGTCCAGGTGGGTTTTGAATGTCTCCAGAGACAGAGACTCCACCACCTCTCTGGGCAGCCTGTTCCAGGGCTCTGCCACCCTCAAAGTCAAGAATTTCTTCCTCATGTTTAGGTGGAACTTCTTATATTGAAGTTTGTGCCTGTTGCCTCTTGTCCTGTCACTGGGCACCACTGAAAAAAGACCAGCCCCATCCCCTTGACACCCATCCTTTAAGTATTTATAAGCATTGATCAGATCTCCCCTCAGTCTTCTCAAGACTAAAAGACCCAAGTCCTTCAGCCTCTCCTCCTAAGAGAGATGCTCCAGGCCCCTCATCATCTTTGTAGCCCTGTATTAATGGCTTGTGATGTGCTGAGGAGGAATCTGAACAGCAAAAATGCCTTGGCCCTTCCATGACTTAGCCAGGGCAAGATGCTGCAGAGCTCGGGATGATGGGCTGTGCAGCTGCTCCTCATCATGCTGCACTGCCTCAGAAATGACAGCCTTTCTACCCTTCTGTCTCTCAGTAAATCTAAGCCAAGATAAATCCTAAATTTTCCACTGAAACCAATATTACACTAAGACTTTTAGAGCAAAGGAAAAAAAAAAGAAAAAAAAAAAGATGTTTTATGGAAAGAGGCTTTAATTCCTTAGTCCAGTTCTGTTTACTCATTTCCCTGCTGTCTTCCACCATCTTTTGGCAATTTTCTCTCTTATGATACTGGGACTTTGTGGTCTGCTCATCAATTTCACTGCACAGTTTAAAAATCCATGAAGCAAAATTAAAATCTTTACAGATTCCTGAGAAAAAATGCCAGTCTCTGCAGGAGTCCTCTGACATCAGAACCAGATGGGACTTCAGCATAATGGTTTCAGCAGAGGACTGTGGAAGGCATGAAATGGGTAGCATGAGCGCAGCAGTTATTAAAGGGTTTGTTTCCATGTAAGTAACATGCCAACATTTTAAAGTACCACCAAAACATGGGTTTTTAAGTTTTTTATTCAGGAAAAGAAAAAGTTCATTTTAACAGTACTTTTTCATAGGATTCTCAGTTACACCAAGCTAACAGAATTTGTAGATTGCTGTTCTCATAACAGCAAGCATTAATTTTATTAATTTTGCAGCACATTCCTGTTACTTATGGCACATGATTTCATAATGTGCACTGTTTTGAGGAGAATAAAAAAATAAGACTTCCTCCTGAAAGGCTGGCCCTGAACAGCTCAATGTGTTGCTTCAAAGACAGTTTGGGGATTTTTTTCCTGGTCTTTTTACAGATTAACTGAAATTGATTACTTGCAAATGTAAGGAGAACATTCCCATCCTGATCCTCCATTTTTAAATAGAGGACATAACTATAGGAAAGAATAACAAAACCAATATGTATGTACATATTTTTCCTGTGATGGCTGTATCTGAACAAAAAAGACCTGTCTTCAACTGGTACAGATCTCTACTGCCTTATTATAGGGCCAGCTGGGAATATTTTGACAGAACATTTTATCAGAGAATATAAAATACCAATGCGTCCAAGCAAAATGTTGTACAGAAACCTGACAAATTCGACAATTTTATTTCAGGAAGAAAAAGACATTCTGTTAAGGTCAGAAATTTTTGTTTTGACACTTTCAAACTGAAATATTTGGCAAGTTTTTTTAATGATTTTTATTTGAAAATTCGTTTTTTACTGAAGCTCAGCCTTCAAATCAGAGTAAAAAGAGAACAAAATATTTTATTATGGAAAGTTTTGAAAGAATCATCATTGTGCTCAGTATGGTATGTGATGAAAAACACTGAACTACTAGATAGATATTTGCTTCTTGGGAATTCAAAGTACCTGGATTAATACAGCTGAAGACTTAATTCTCTCAAGGCCTCCTTTATACCAAAGAGAGGGATATACCTGCACCACTGGGGAGCAGTAAATACATAACAGCCAGAAAAGATGCTAATTATGATTGTTACAAAAAGAGGTGTATGGACATATGTGTGCACCCATGTGTGTGGAAATGTAATTCTACAGCAGATCAACATTTTCTGTTGAACTTTAGGACTAGAAATTGCCTTTGAATGCCTTAGCATAAAGAAAATTTGAAAGGGTGGGTAATACTGACCCTCTTTTGGCTACAGTCTAAATCCGCTGTTGGGAAGAAAGATTGGATTTCAGTGGTTTATTAAAGCTTATGTTATATGAAGCTGGAAGTTTATGCCAAAGTCTCAATTGTAGTGGTTTAGTAATATTGCCAATGCTGTCTCACTCAGAGAGCAAACTGATGGGAATGCTCCATCCAGTGAACGTACTGCAGTTAACTCTGTCCCAGAAAGCTATAGTAAAAGGATAAGTTATTTGGAATGGTGTTCTACAATTTTCAGAGCTGTACCGGACACTAATGTTGCATGCATTTAAAATATTTCCCTCTCAACTCTTCCTGTCCAAAAAGCCTTTGCAATGAATGTGTTGAGAGGGAAATGAGCTGAATATTGCAACAAATGCAGGATGGAACTGATAAAAGCAGAAAGCATGGTTTGTATTAAAGAATGAAACACTATAAATTCCATTCATGTGTGTTATCTGAAAAGGCAATTTTGCTAGCAGTAAAAATCCAGCACCAAGTATTGAAATATGTCTCTCTGATATGACGCTCCCTCCCCTAGATGAGTCTGTTGCTTCTTCCTTTCTACAGTTTCCCCTTTCCTTTGGAACCATTGAGAGGATGAGGGTCATTTTTTTGTGTTTCAGAATGAGTAGCTTTGTGCTTCCTTTATATAGATTTCCAGACTACACTTTCTGATCCTCTATCACCTTTTACCTCAAGCCTCCCTTTCACTTTTTCACCTCAGCCTGCTGCTTTGCTTTGTGCTTTAGGCCTGCCTCGTTTCTTTCACTCCTCACAGATCTTCCTTCTTTTTTCCTGGTGTCACCACCCCTGTGTCTCCTAATGCTTTCCCACCTCTTTTAATGCAAACATGCCTGGTTTTGACACGCTTGCCATTGCTCCTATCCTCCACATTGGTGATATATGTGTAAAAGACTGTTCTTAATAAATATCATCTATAATAAAAACCCCAATTGTATAAAACACTACTTATCTGAAATGCGGTGGACCATTTTTCTGGCACAATGATGGAAAATATGTTTCCTCAGTAAATAGGGCAGGAGTTGCACTATTCTTTTCATAGCTAGCGTTGAAAACAGAAAAAGCTTTGATTTGGCTGGAAGGCAGGTTTTTCACAAGGAAACATAGAATAATGGACTGGTTTGGGTTGGAAGGGACCTTAAAGATCTTCTTGTTCCAACCCCCCTGCCAACACCTCCCACTAGACCAGGTTGCTCAAAACCCCACTCAGCCTGACCTGAACACTTCCAGGGATGGGGGATCCACAAATTCTCTGGGGAATCCGTTTCAGTGCCCTCACTACCCCCATAGTAAAGAATTTCTTCGTAATATCTAATCTAAATTTCCCCTCTTTCAGCTTAAAACCATTACCCCTCATCCTATTGCTCCACTCCCTGATAAAGAGTCCCTCCCCATCTCTCCTGTAGGCCCCCCTTAGGTACTGGAAGGCTGTGATAAGGTCTCCCCAGAGCCTTCTCTTCTCCAGGCTGAACAACCCCAGCTCTCTCAGCCTGTCTTCATAGGAGAGGTGCTCCATCCCTCTGATCATCCTCGTGGCCCTCCGCTGGACCCGTTCCAACAGGTCCATGTCCTTCCTGTGTTGAGGACTCCAAAGCTGGACACAGTACTCCAGGTGGGGTCTCACGAGTGCAGAGTAGAGGGGTAGAATCACCTCTCGAGACCTGCTGGCCACACTTCTCTTCATGCAGCCCAGAATGCGGTTGGCTCTCTGGGCTGCCAGTGCGCACTGCTGGCTCATGTTGAGCTTCTCATCTATGAGCACTCCCAAGTCCTTCTCCTCAGGGCTGCTCTCCAACCATTCTCTGCCCAACCTGTATTTGTGTCTGGGATTGCCACGTCCCAGGTGCAGGACCCTGCACTTGGCTTGGTTGAACTTCATGCAATTCGCATGAGCCCACCTCTCCAGCCTGTCCAGGTCCCTCTGGATGGCATCTCTTTCCTCCAGTGTGTCAACTGTGCCACCAAGCTTGGTGTCGTCAGCAAACTTGCTGAGGGTACACTCTATCCCACTGTCCATGTCAAGATTAACTTAAAGCATTCTTTCTAGAACTGAAATATGATATTGTCAAAGTCTGGGCTATTTCATTTTTTGAGAGTCATTGTGCCAAAAGCTAAAACCCAACTGTAAAGATGCGTGGGGATCTAATACGCATCAAAAGGGGTTTTTTTTTGTCCTGTACTAAATGCTTAATATTTCACTTCCCAACAATTGCAGCAGATCACTTTGATTCTTTAAATGGTCTGTGTTCCTACACTCACTCATTCTGTGATTGATAGGACTATGAAAATTCAGAACTCAACCTCAGTGAGCAAGCTTTGCAACTGTATATATGATGGATGTACTCTTTGTACTTATTCCAAGAAATGGACTAAATATACTTTAAAGAATTCTGTAATTTCCAGAAACAAGTTGTGCTTCATATGAATTATCTAAGAGGTTTCTCATCACACACCATTCTTTTGTCCTTGATCACAGCATTACGGTGTCATAAAGGTAAAAACATATTAAGTAGAATAAGTCTGATTTTGTTTATTTCTGTTAATGTATTTTCTCACTTTACAATTTACTTGGAGGAAACAGTCTGAGATACAGAGTTAATAGCTTGGTTGTCAAATTGTATTTTGTCTACAGCCTAGAGTATTGTTATTATTTCACAAAATATGAGCACTGCATACATTTGCAAGTATATTTTCCTATTATGTCAAATAATTAAAATGTAGGTAAAGATTTAAGAAGGGGATGTATAAGTACTGTGCTTATACTGTTATCAGTATATACTCTAGGACTGATCCTTGCTTCATGAACTAGCTAGTTCAAAGCAGCTTGTGCCCAGTCTACTCATAGCACATTTAGTTCAGAGTGGAGTAGGTGCACCCATCCTACAGAGAAGTGGGAGGACTCCCAGCACCTGCCACAGGAGTCTGCTCAACCAATACCATCTCTCCAACGGGATATGAAAACAAGAGATAGCATGGTATGATGAATGTAGATCTTTTTAGATTTCGAATAAAACTGCTTGACCTGGACTCAGATCTCTTAGCATGAGGCTTCCGTACCTCATAGCTAAAGAACTAAGCAGACTGTTGCACCTCTGAATTCCTGCTCCTTGTTCCCACACACTTCTACCTTCCCAAATCTGATACAGATCAAGATGCACTTTCTTAAAAACTGCATTTCCTCTTTGCCCATAAGGACGCCATTTGGGTCTGAGATATTTTAACAAGTTTTTTATATAGTTTCTAGACGTTCCTTGACACATTAATTTTTTATAACATGATATAAAGTCTGTGTTCCTTGCAGTAAGTTGTGGCATAAGAGCTTAACACTGGTTCAGGCTGGATGTTACAGATTGATTGCTGTAAAGGGCTGGTTGTTAGAGAGTGATTGCATTTAGCAAGGTCTTATATATATTTGGTGATTCTTGGATGGAAATATTAATTGGTTTTGCCTAGAGGGGACTGTAGTTTACTATTCTAGGAGGAAAAAAAAAGAGAAAGAAATTTTTAAAAAAAAGAGCAGAAACTAGATTAATGTAATATGGAGGACTGGGATTACAGCACCCTGGAAAAAAAGAGACATAGCCATTAAAATCTATCTCTAAGTATAAAACTGTCTCAATTGAGTTGCTATATTTCTAAAATAAAAATTCTCAATACATATTTTTCCATTACTCATGGTATTCTTTCAGACAGCCAGAATTTTGCCCCTTGCTGTGGAAAACGTAAGACCAACAAAAGATATTCCAAAAATCAGTTTTGTTATGAAAAAGGTAGAACAGTAAAAATTAATAGGGATCTTATACTACAAACACTTCAGCAGACATAACTTTTACAGGTTTGGGATGTCGGTTGGGAACTAATACTACACAGCGTATGCTAAATCTAGGCTTAGAATAATGATTCAAAATGCACAAACTACTCACCTAAAAGGTGAGGACACTCAGTCCCAAGGGAAGCTACTTTCGGTGATGTCTAAATCCAAAGGAAGGTCTTCTGATCACAGACCTGCTGCTCCAGGGAGAACCACTCAAAAGGGATCTCTGGTGAGGACTTCATTTTATAGCCTGGTCAGATCTGAACTGTGGTCATCTATTGGTTGTGGTCATGTAGCTTTCATTGTTTGAGGGGTCTCCTAGGTAGGTTCATGGGCTGAGGTGGTCTCTAGGGCTTGGCTGTCTGGGGTATGTGGTGGTGGGGTTGTTTGCATATGTGACCAGCAGCTCACAAGCTTCCCATCAAGCCAGCCACCATGCCCCTGAACCACACCTTTAGCCCTGCAGGGGGGATGGGGAGGTGGTGGTCCTGCCCTTGAAATTGGAGAGATATGATTTTGATGGATGGACAGCTAGATATATAAGGAATTGGCTGGATGGCCACATCCAAAGAGTCAGACAATGGTTCAGTCTCCAAACAGAAACCGGTAATGAGGGGTGTCCCTAAAAGGTCCATATTGGGACCAATACTGTTCAATACCTTTATTAATGACATAGACTTCGAGACTGAGTGCACCCTCAACATGTTTTCAGATGACACCAAGCTGAGAGGTGCTGTTGTCTCTATTGAGGGAAGGGATGCCATCCAGAAGAACCTTAAGAGTCTTGGGGAGTGGGCCCATGCAAACTTCATGAAGTTCAATAAAGCCAAGCGCAAGGTCCTGAATGTGGGTCAGGGCAACCGTAGGTATCAGTACAGACTAGAGGATGAATGGAATGACAGCAGCCCTGCAGGGAAGGACTTGGAAATACTGGTGGATGAAAAATGAGCCAGAAATGTGCACTTGCAGCCCAGAGCCAGCCATGTCCTGGACTGCATAGAAAGAAGTATGGCCGAGGAATGTGGTTCTGTCCCTCTACTCTGCTCTCACGAGACCCCATCTGAAATTCAGCATCCAGTTCTGGGGTCCCCAGTAAAAGAAAGACATGGACTTGGTAGAGAGGGTCTAGATGAGGGCTACAGAAATGATCAGAGAATGGAACATCTCTCCTAAGAAGAAAGGCTGAGACAGTTGGGTTTGTTCAGCTTGAAGAAGAAAACGTTCTAGGGAGAACCTTATAGCAGCCTTTCAATATATAAAGGAGGCTTATAAGCAAGATGGAGAAAGACTTTTTACCGAGACCTGTAGTGACAGGACAAGGTGCACCGGTTTTAATCTGAAGGAGGGTAGGTTCAGATTTGACATAAAGAATAAATTTATTGTGATGGGGTTGATGAAAGACTGCAAGACAAGTTGTGACTGTCCCATTCATGGAGGTGTTCAAGGTCAGGTTGGATGGGGCTTTCAGCAACCTGATCTAGTGGAAAATACCCCTGCCCATGGCGTGAGGGTTGGACTAGATGATCTTTAAAGGTTCTTTCCAATCCAAACTATTCTATGATTCTACCATTTGGAATGCATTTATAGAAAAGTTCTACACAGCATTAGTGTCAATCTTAAGATCTTTTTTTTTAATTTATTTTAAAAAGCCCCACAACACAAAATCCCTATACTTTAGGTAACTTTTTTATTGAAACTTTTAAAAGATAACTTCCTAGAATGCATTAGTAACTCATTTTTCACATTTGCAGGGAAAGAGAAAATTGAGAACCAACCTTTCTTTAAGAAGAGCAGATATAAAAATGGACTGAAGTGATACATAGTATTATATCTAAGCATTTTACTCATTATATCATGATACATCTTTTTTTCAGGTGGCACAGAGGTGTAGGTTGTTCATTAGATCTTTCCTACGTACAAGCTTTTTCTTTTAAGAAAATTTTTGGTGTAAAATGACAAATTGCACCTTCATTGCATTTTCAAGTTCTAGTCCTTTTTTGTTTTTCATTTTTCATATCTTCAATTCAAAAGAAAAAAAGGACAAATTGCTTGCAATTTCTTCTTCTTTAACTGAAATAGAATAAAATAGCTTTTGAAAAATCTACAGATTAATTTACAGCCTCGAACAGGCAAGCCATTTTGTGCAAGTCGAAGTAGATATAAAAGACAATGATAAAAGCTAGGTCATTTCAATGAGCACTTAGGAGGATGGGTATGTAATGCATCACTCAATCATTCTGTGTCCTTCTAAGAAGGGTAGTAATATCGTACACATTGGGTTCATTTGTGCTCTCACACACTCGAAATCACACACACTCTATGTACTATTTCAGGATTTGGGGGTTTGTTTTCTGCTTTGTGGGGTTTTTTTTGGCTTCGGTTTCTCTCTGTCTTTCTTCCCACCCCACCCCCCCTGCCCCGTTTATGTCCTGTTAATCTAATAAACACAAAATGCTGAATCCACACAAATTTTCTGCAGGTATGTCCCTAGACATTTTCTTCATCTTAACAAGCATTTTTTCTCAATTCAATATGTGTTTGTTCAGTGCAGTTCTGGTTTAATTATAGACTTATAGAATCATAGAATCATTTAGGTTGGAAACGACCTTTAAGATCATTGAGTCCAACCATTAACCTAACACTGCCAAGTCCACCAATAAACCATATCCCTAAGCACCACATCTACATGTTTTAAATACCTCCAGGGATGGTGACTCAACCACTTTCCTGGGAAGCCTATTCCAATGCTTGATAACTCTTTGGGTGAAGAAATGTTTCCTAATATCCAGTCCAAACCCCCCTTTGCGCAACTTGAGGTCATTTCCTCTTGATCTATCACCTGTTACTTGGGAAAAGAGACTGACACCCACCTCGCTACATTCTCCTTTCAGGTAGCTATAGGGAGCGATAAGGTCTCCCTTGAGCCTTCTTTTCTCCAGGCTAAACAACCCTGGTTCCCTCAGCCGCTCCTCATAAGACTTGCTCTCCAGATCCTTCACCAGCTTTGTTGCCCTTCTTTGGACATGTTCGTGCACCTCAATGTCTTTCCTGTAATGAGAGGCCCAAAACTGAACACAGTGTTTGAAGTGCAACCTCACCAGTGCCAAGTACAGGGAGACAATGGCTTCCCTAATCCTGCTGGCCATTCCTGATACAGGCCAGGATGCTATTGTATATATTGTATGTATAGTAGACCAGGTCTACTAATTTTAGTTAAATAGACAAGCTTTATTCTGTGGCAACTAAAAGCAGAATTAAACTCCTAAATGTCCAGAATTTGATAATCACAACATGAAATCAACTAAATCTGTGACTGTTTAAACCTGACTTCGAAATTTACTGGTAGAAAATAATTGAATAGAACCATCTGATATCTTATTTTAAAAATCTCTGGTTTATTACTGTTATTCAGGTATTTAAAAATTAGATGTATGTGTAAGGATCATATTTTAGAGGTTATGAGAAGCCTCTAGACAATTCTGTGAGCTCTAAAATCAATTGTAGTAAGGGACAGTTCCTCTCCAAGAAAGTTCAATAATCCAAAGAAATTATATAGATAGTGAGAAGAACTACAAAACACAAGTGATTTGCAAAATGTTAGGCTACAGATGAAAACTGGATTTGAGTGTCTTGGCTTCTGGGACACTGTCCTAACCTTGTCTCCTTTGCCTTAGAGGTATTTCGGAATCACTTAATTAGTGTCCAGTACATCCCAGGAACAATATCTCGACAGTTAATGTCAAAGACTACTTCATAAATGGAAGTTTGATTAAATTGACTATTTTTTCAAATGACTGTTGTGAAATTGAACTCCCTGTTATCTCTTCTAATGACCTTTAATATTTCATGTGGATTAAAAGGATTACGGAAATCCTTAAAGGACAAATTATACGTCAAAGGTTACAGAAACAAAATACGTTACAATGGCTCTGAACTTTGTTGGAGAACAGTAGAGTTTTGTAATAAAGTGTCTCCTAAATGGAGACTAAAAAGAATTATATTCCTGTCAATATGTTGTTCTCAGTTTCAATTTATACTGTTACTTTCTTCAGGGTATAATTTGGGAATCAGAATATGAGTCTTTTTATATACCTATATCTGGAGGACCCTACTGTGAGCACGCTTCCATTTTTTTCTGATATTACACCAGATTACTTTCTCATCAAAACACTCAAAAATAAACTGCATTGAAAATGGAGTTAATTCCTAACCAAAGTCTTGATTCAGCAAGGGATATATGTGTGTGTTCATAAATTTATGCAGAAATTTTAATTTAGATGTCTGTGAGTTTATTTGCATTCTGCATAGATAAAAATTTGAACTGCAAGCTAGATGGAGTTCTAGTTTACTCTGTTTAACCAGTCAGAATAAAACATGCTCCTATTTGACTTTTTCCATATCAATTAAAGTCCTTGATAATCTTTTGACTGTGTTCAGAGATTCTTTGTTGTTTCCCGTGGTATAATATAAACTTCAGACTGTCTTGAACCTATTCCTGTAATGAATCCAGTTGTCACTTGTTTGAATTTTTGGAGTTTTTCCCTATATATATATATAATACAAATATATTGCAATTTCAAGAAATATTCTAATTCTGCTGAAATTCTGGAGTTATAGTACATAATTACTTGTGGGAAGCAAGGCCTTCCTTTGAATTTGTAAGCTTATAAATTCTTAGGGTTGAACATTCAGCAGGTATAACGCAAAACAGATTAATTAAAACTAGAGAAAGTAGGCAAATTTACATAGTTTGAGGATCTGACCCTTAATATTTAATCTAGTTTCCCAAATGATTCTTGTAATTTCTCTCTATGTTTAGCTTTAGAACTATCTGGCAGTTACAATGGGAGGTTTATCAAATATTTAATTAAACTGTGAAGTCACAGCCATATCTTATTTCAAAATATTCCTAAATGGTTCAAATCAATTTGTTCAATATTAAAATTTCAAACAGCTTCTTGGCCTCTATCACTTTCAAATTCTGTGAAAGTAAGTAACTTATGACACTTCTAAGTCCAGTCCTGGTTTGAATAAAGAGAATAAAAAAAAAAAAAAAATTCCTGAGTCATTAGTTTTTCTTCCCATAGTCACTGTTTGTTTGGGTTTTTTGTAATATTTCTGTTGTCTCCAGATGAATTCTTAGTCAAAAGACTACCTTTGTGGGAGTTTTCAAAATCACCTTTTTGTTGTTGTTTGATTTGGTTTTTTTATTTTTGTTTTTTGTTTGTTTGTTTGTTTGCTTTTTTCCCTAGGGAAAATAGAGACATTTGTATGGGGTTTTCATTGCATAGGGAGGGGCCACAGGGATTGCTTCTGTGAGAAGATGCCAGAAGATTTCCCCATGTCTGATAGAGCCAGTTCTAGCTGGATCCAAGATGGACCCACCACTGGCTAAGGCTGAGCCATTCACTGACGATGGCAGAGACTCTGTGACAATATAGAATCACAGAGTCATGGAATCATTGAATCATAGATTCATAGAATAGTTTGGGTTGGAAGGCACCTTTAAAAGTCATCTAGCCCGATCCCCCTGCAACGAGCAGAGACATATTCCACTAGATTAAGTCTCTCGGAGCCCTGTCCAACCTGACCTTGAAGACCTCCAATGATGAGGCATCGAAAACTTGTCTAGGGAACCTGTTCCAGTGTTTCACCAACCTCATAAAAAACTTTCTTCCTCATATCTAGTCTAAATCTACCTTTTTAGTTTAAAACCATTACCCTTTGACCTATTGCAACAGGCCCTGCTAAAAAGTCTGTCCCCATCTTTCTCATAAGCCCCCTTTAAGTACCGAAAGGTTGCAATAAGGTCTCCCTGGAGCCTTCTCTTCTCCAATATGAACACCCCCAACTCTCTCAGTCTTTTCTCATAGGAAAGGTGTTCTAGCCATTGATCATTTTTGTGGCCCTTCTCTGGACTTGCTCCAGCAGATCCCTGTCTTTCCTGTTCTGAGGGTTCGGACCTGGATGCAGTACTCCATGTGGGGTCCCATGAAAGTGGAGAGGTAGAATCAACTCCCTTGGCCTGCTGACCATGCTTCTTTCCATGCAGTCCAGGACACGGTTGCTTTTCTGGTCTCCAAGTACACATTGCCGGCTCATGTATTTCAGAAAGGGTAAAAAAGGCTGCACAACAGCTGGGAGAGATGTGTGAGAAAAACAACTATGCAGACACCAAGGGCAGTGAAGAAGGAGGGGGAGGAGGTGTCCCATGCACCGGAACAGAAATTCCTCCTGCAGCCTGTAGTGAGGACCATGGTTAGGCAGGCTGTTGCACTGCAGCCCATGGAAGTTAACAGTGGAGCAGATTTCCACCTGCAGCCTGTGGAGGAGCAGCCAGAGCAGGTGTATGCCCAAAGGAGGCTATGACCCCAGAGATAGCCCATGCTGGAGCAGGCTTTTGGTATGACCTGTAACACTGGAAAGTGGCCCATGCAGGAGCAGGTTTGCTGCTAGGACCTGTGACCCATGGGAGATCCACACTGGACTATTGTGTTCCTGAAGGACTGTACCCCATGGAAAGGACCCATCCTGGAGCAGTTTGTAAAGAACTACAGTCCTTGGGAAAGACTCATATTAGAGAAGTTAATGGAGGACTGTCTCCCATGGGTGGGACTCCTATGTTGGAGGAACGCCACATCACTGGAATTCCACACTCCCCTACAGGGCGGGCGATTGTTGAGCGTGCCCATCAAACCCGAAAGCAATTGCTAATTAAAAAAAAAAGTCTGGAAGATCCACCAGGATCTGGAAGCAGGAACACTAGCAGGGGAAGGCCTGTGAGCAAGTCCTAACGACCCATAAACAATACCTGGCAGCCTGAGTGATTGAGGGGAATTCCACCCGTCTGGCAGCTGGGGGTTGCAGGGGCGTGTCGGTTGCAAAAGAAGATACATTAGGACTATATAAGCTGCACGTTTGTTATAATAAACGATTCTGGTTGCATCACCGAGGGGGGTCTGTGCCTTCATACGCTACACACATGTGCCACTAAGATCATCTATGTTCTTTAATAATTTCACTATTTGTTACAATCTAGTATGTTTCCTTCTCATAAAATCTTTCACTTTGGAAAGTGAGCATCTTGACTGGTACAGCAAGAGAATTCAGAAAATTTAAAGTTTCAATATTTTCTGTTGCCTGTGTGTCCAGACTGCAATTTTATCCTTTATATTTTGGTCCTATACAAAATTTAGCAAGTGAAGTAGCTAGGTTTTAAGCAGGTCTATCTTTAGGGGTTTTGTTTTGTCTTAGTTATAGATCACTGTAGTTTTCCATAAGCACTTTAAATAATCAAAATCTTTGACGAGGAGTATCTTATATAGATACATATATTTCAAGTTCTGTTTTACAAAACAGCTTAAATATCTATTCCATTTCAAATTTGCACTAAGAGCAGGTGGTCACTAGCAGTAGTTAATGAGCAGACTGTGACCTTATTTGGCATGTCAATGTTTCAAGAGCTCCTAGATAACAGGGTAGGGGAAAAGGTGTTATCTTAATTTTCTTTTGGTTACTAGACAGGCTCTGTGATACAGAATCACACAGAATCATAGAATGATATGGGGTTGGAAGGGATCTCTGGAGATCGTCTAGTCCAACCCCCCTGCAAAAACAGGGCCACCTAGAGCAGGTTGCACAGGAACGTGTCCAGGTGGGTTTTGAACATCTCCAGAGACAGACTCCACCACCTCCCTGGGCAGCCTATTCCAATGCTCTGCCACCCTCAAAATAAAGAAGTTCCTCCTCATGTTTAGGTGGAAGTTTTTATATTCAAGGTTGTGCTCATTTCCTCTTGTCCTATCCTTGGGCACCACTGAAAAAAGGCCGGCCCCATCCTCTTGACACCCTCCCTTTAAGTATTTATAAGCATTGATCAGATCCCCCCTCAGCCTTCTCTTCTCCAGACCCAAGTCACAGAATCATAGAATCATAGAATCTTTGATCTTTGTGGAGAGTGGGGACAGCAGAGTGAGAAACAGAAAAAGCCTTTATCCTGTATAAACACTGTTCCTGAAGATCTCAACCATTGGTGTGTTCCTGATGGAGACAGGGTGAAGGGTAAGATGGATGGGTTTTGCTGTCTTAATGCAAACATGTTTATGTTCTTACATTTGTTCTTTTCTTATATAACTAATAATGTTGGCATTCATCCATGCTTGTCTTCTTCAATTCCTTCATATATGAAATAAATGAAAGCATCCTTTAGAGCAAGTGTTTTCATCCAAGCAAGAATAGTATATTTAGGTTTTACATTGCTGCTTGCATGTGCTCCACAGGTAAGTCTGCTTTTTGTGTTGGTTATAAAGAATACTGCTTTTTATTACCACTGTTTTGCCAGTAAAATTTTCTCCCTGCAGAAGATGGAAAACACAACAAATTAGAGTTTGACAGCAAGATCCAGATTTGAAGCACTAATAAGGAATGATGCATGTTATGGTAAAAAAAAAAATAAATTATTTATTTTATCTTGTTGGTTAGTTTAGTTCTCACACATTTGCTAAATGGCAACAGATACATTAGCTCATGATTAGCTTCTGTCTTGATATTTTGAGGCAGTATGTACTTTTAGTTACTTATTAGCATTGTTTGAGGGATATGGATTCCAAAATTCTATTCTAATGATAGAACACGTATTTTTTGTTGTTAATGTGTTACTCAATCTTTAATATCACATAAGCAGCATGATATTTCATACTTGCTATGGAACTATTGAATCAAATTACACTTGATTTTATAAAGAACTACAGTAGTATTTTATTTTGGGGGGAGCACTGTCTTCTGTAAGACACCCTTGTGTTATATGCAAGATGAATTAATTTAAGGGAAGCTGAAATTATTTACTACAGCTTGATATGATCTAGTGGCTTACTGCCAAATGGGTGATTTCATGCTATCACATGGTGGAAGTAAGAACTTCCACCACACCCTCTATCTGGTATTAAGGGAACTCTTCAGAGAGATAATCCAACTCATTACAGTGCCAATATATAGGTATGTATAAAACTTATTTGAAAAAAGTAACTAATTTTCTCATTAATCAGTGAGTTCCATTAGGTCATAAAGTCACATAAAAGCTACACCAAGTACAAGAGAAGTAGCTATCAGAAATGTGAGCGGAAAGAAGAGAAAATCTTTACTTATTTGGGGGGCAGTGGGCTGTTCATAAGCTATAATAGAAGAAAATAATCCAGGCTAAATATCTAAATCTTGCCCTTCATAGGATAAAACTTACTGCAATATCATTTTTCTAAACCTCAGATGCAAGGAGTGCAAAATAACGCAAAGAAAGAATGTTGCATTCTGAAATAATAGAAAATCCATTTTGCTGCTTAAGTTTTCCTCCTAACTCATTCTGTCAGTGTGTTTTTCTCATGCCTCTACTTCTCTCTGTACCGCCATTCATGTGGTTTTTTTAGGCTACAAAATCCTGTCTCAAATGTCTTGTTTTACAGTGTGAGACTTTGACTTACAGACACACTTTGAAAAGATATATGTTCAGTCTTTTTTTTTCTATAGTTCTTCTGGTCTGTGTCTAGAGTAAGGACATCAATCAACCTGAGATCTCCTAGTTTCCAGGTGGGTCTATTAATCTCTGGCTGACAGTTTCTTTTTGGTCTAGCAAATACTTGATGGTTTATACAAATTAAAATGCCATTAGCAGGATACTGGTGGGGGGGGTTCACTATGAAGCATTCCGGTTGATGAACTCACCTGAGATGTGGAACACACAGCTTTAAGTCATTAATTTACCTTGGGGATTAACAGTAAGTTACATAAGATACGCATTTTCACTGATATTTGAAATATACACTTTTTCTTCCTGAGTAAATTTCATCAACATTGTGCTATTGGATTTAACAACCATTTGAGTTTGTTGTGGTTTGGGCTGGACCAGCCACTGAATGAGTGACAGATGCTCTCTTTGACCTCTCTTTCCTTCAGAGAAGGAAGAACAGCTCCCTTATAGAATAGTAGAATCATAGAATGATTTATGTTGGAAGGGACCTTAAAGATCATCAAGTTCCAATCCCACTGCCATGGGCAGGGACACCTCCCACTAGACGCAGTTGCTGAAAGCCCCATCCAGCCTTTTTTCCAGGGATTTCCAGGGATGGGACATCCACAACTTCCCTGGGCAACCTGTTCCGGTGTCTCACCACTCTCACAGTAAAAAATTTCTCCCTAATATCTAATATAAATATACCCTCTTTCAGTTTAAAACCATTACCACTTATCCTATCACTGCACTCCCTCATAAAGAGTCCCTCCACGTCTCTCCCATAGGCTCCCTGTCGAGCACTGGACAGGGAATTTGCAATACTTTCGAAAATCTGCTTATGACATAGAGGTGGTGAAGCCTGTGCAGCTGCTTACAACCCGAACTGCTCCTTATCCTCAGCACAGCACAAAGGGAGAACATCCTGAAACAGTTTTTCACTACTCTTTGCTAATAAAAAAGTGGTTTAGGGGCTGGATCCAGTGGTATATCCTTGACTCCACAAAATGAAAGTAGATTCTTGATTTCTCCACCTACCCTTTTTACTGAGGTGAAAGGAATACTGGAAAAAGGAGAAAGATCACTCACTGCATATGCTTCCTTTCTGCTTTCTAATATATTTACAAATTTCTAATCTCGCTGTAGCAACAATTTTCAAGAAGAAGTAGTGGCTATTGAAGCTGTATGTTTTAAACTTAGAGTCTGTATTTTTTACAGAATTGTCACTTCATTAAGTGAAAGTATATACTGGGGACTTACTGCAAAATTTGGTGTTTTTAAGAACAGCATTCTCTGAAATGCTGTATTTATGAACCTACCCAGTCAGACATCATATTTTATGGCAAAGAAATAACATTCCTTCACCAAGAAGCACTTCCACATGTCTCTGGATAACCTTGGAAGTTGGGTCTCCTGTTTTGCATCTGAGATAACCTCACTAATAAACACCATACCTCAATTCTTGCAGTTGTGAACACACAGACGAAGCTTATGTGCCTTTCTGAAGGGAACTAGCTATGCAAATAAAAATGGTTATTTAAACAGTTTTCTAGAAAACAAAGCAAAACAATGTTTAGTTTTCTTTGATACAAGTTGTATATTATATAAATAAATATTATCATAAAAAAACTTTGAAAGCAACCCCCCCCCCAAAAAAAAAAAAAAAAAGGAAAGAAGGAAGGTGAAAGAATGCTATAATTCAGGGGTGGTTTGGTCAATTTCTGTTTTATTGCCATTATTTTGTCATCTTTCATGAAGATTGTATATCTAATTTGGAGATAATATGAATCATGTGAAAAAAAGGTTATCAAGAGTGAAAAGCCCTGAAAAATTTGGAAGAATATTGTAACATCCTTTCTTTTTTCACCCCAAATTAGAGCATGAGCTCACTCTGCACCACTCAGCTCTTTTAATGTTTCAAAGCAGGACCTGGCAGTTGGTCTTACTGCTGTAAAAGATGAAAATGAAAACAGGGCTTTCAGTTGCTAAGGGGTTGGTTTTTTTTATAATTTCTTTAAGTTTTAATACAAACATGAAAGGAATAGTCACCAATTACCTAGGACAAAAGAGAGACAGATTTTATAATGGTTGTTTTAATATTTAAGAGAAAGCTGGCAGAACAGCAATAGCAGCTCATTGTATGCCTTTCATTATTAGATTTCTCTTTTCTTCAATTTAATGAGTTTCAAAATCTCTGTGTATGCATGTGTGCATGATATTTATTTTAAAGAAATATACCTTCTTTTTATACAACTCACTTCTAAGTCCCTTAAAAAACTGCTGTATATTTCAAGTCCATTTCTGGCACTTTTGAGTGCTTCAGAAGAGATTATTGTACATATAATGGATCTGACGTTACTTATACATTCTGATACTTCACACTACACTTCAAAACAAAGCAATATGAGATATAATGACTAGAAGAATACCTGTTGGTAAATAAAACACATTTGCAAATTTACCGAGTTTATAACATCTTTCCATGATAATATGATTTGTTTGTAGTAGCTCAGTTTCCTGATTCACTCCTGGATTCTGCATCTGTGAACATTCATAATACACAAAGTACAAAAAAGCTAGCTCAATACAAAGTTGTATTTTGGATTCAAGCTACAGGTTACCTCTGACACAAAACCTGGGAGAAGATTTGGGGACAGTCTATTCCAGGGACAACTCACAAAAGACAATGGAAGAGAATGCCACCATCTGGGCTCATATTGCCTTACACAGTTCAACATTAACTCAGATGTCCTTGTACTTGAATGCACTCACAGGTCACAACCCTAAGTATCCATCTCATTTCTTCAGTTTCATGCTATAAAATGACCACTTCAACAGTCCTGCTTTTTTTTTTTCATATACTTTAGGTTTAAAAAAATAAAAAAAAATTAAAATGCAAACTTTTAGGTCTATGGAGGTATAAGATAGAATCAAGAACTAAATGGTGCATAGTGTGGACAGTTAGCTCTAGAAAGGGCTGCTCTGAGCACTGTGGGATCTAGTTATTCTGCCTTATTAGGGAGATGATTTTATCACTGTAGATGCAAACTCAAAAAAGCAACCAGTAATTGACAGGATGTTACAGAATTCATATTCGTTATGACAGAATAGAGGAGGTTGTGAAATGGAATCGTTGTGGGGGACTATTTTTGCTCTCTGTTTTTGGCATAACAGCAGAGGGGAGATGGGAAGGTAGTCTACTGAAAAATGTTGCCCGAAAATATGACTATATTGCCTAATCAAAGGAGGAGTGATATTCATAAAAAACTTTTTAATAGGAGAATCAGGGAGATGAAGTTTACGTAATGAAGTTGATGAACAGATTATCCTATGTTCTTCTTCTTGTTGACAGAGTAAGATTGGGCTTCCTGCCATGGAATTTTCTTTAACTCTTATATGTCTACTTCCGTTTGCCTTTCATAGAAAGATTAGATAACTTGTCCAGCCTCCATCAAAATGTATATTAAAAAAAAAAAAGAAAAAAAAAAAGAGGCCAAAAAAATACTGGTATTACTTTGTTCTATGATTTATTCAGTTCTTAAAATGAATGATGAAACTTATCTTTTGTTCATAGCCTTATTCTATCCACTAGCCCTTGACTGACTGTTCCTAATTAGAGTTTCCAAAAACTCCTCCCCACATGTTAAGTCATTCTACTACAGCCTCTTTTTAGCTGCACTCAGAGGTTATTGAAGGGGAGATATGACTTTAAACAGTATTACTGCTGTTGCTATGAGAAATATCTCTGTCTTCATGTCTTTGATGTACCTTTAATCACAGAATTATAGAATCATCGAATGGTTAGAGTTGGAAGGGACCTTAAAGATCATCTAGTTCCAACTCCCATGCCATTGGCAGGGACACCTCCTACTAGATCAGTTTGCTCAAAGCCCCATCCAGCCTGGCCTTGAGCACTTCCAGGGATGGGGCATCCATAGCTTCCCTGGTCAGCCTGTTCCAGTGTCTCACCACCCTCACAGTAAAGAATTTCTTTCTAGTGTCTAATCTGAATCTCCCCTCTTTCAATTTAAAGTCCTCTCAATTTAAAATCCTCTCAATTTAAAATCCTCTCACAGTATTAATGCCTAGTGGTAGTGACGACACTAGCAGGCTGCTAAGTAGTAAAGTACTCCCTTATCTGCAACTGAAGGCATCTGCTTGAAAACTACTTCAACATATGCAAACCATTTCCGAGTTGTGAATAAATTGAAATCTCTCTATAAATCCAGTTCTAGAAAGTGCAAATCACTTTTAGATATTGTCCTTTATCTCCATGGTCCCGCTTCAGGACACCACATCAGAATGCATAAGATACAGCCCTTCTTCTCATTCAAGTCTCATTAAACACTTATTCAAAGATCATAAACAATCAATGAAGCCAAAGCTTATTTTTAACTGAACATTAATGTTTAATTTCCTTGCTGGTTGTGATAGCACAAACAAAAATGGCCAATCATATCACCCATTTGCACTCTGAAAACTTTTTTTCTAAGTGACTGTAGCCTCTAACCTAAGATGATGTCTTCAGAAATTCAGCTTGAGTTTAGTCTAACTTTTCCTATTGTGCAAAGGGGAATTCCATCAATAATCAAATAAAATAATGAAATGTACATAATTGATGTTATTTTCCCTTAAATATTGTAGAAGTCTGATTCATTAAAACACAATTCTGGTTTATGGTATACTGAAGTAAAATCATTTAGCTTTTTCAGATGTTACTTACAGTAGCTAGACTGCCAGATTTCAGGGATTCAGAGCAGGAAAGCTCAGCTCTGGACTCTGTAAGTAATATTAGTTAAAAAAATAGAATGCCAACCAAAGAAAAAAGCATAAGAATACGTTTTCTTTTATGATATTCCTGCCTTTCGCTGATGTGACAACAGCTTGGTGCTGTTCAGTGCATTTCAGACATGTGTCTTAGGTAGTCAAAACCAACTCTGATCAGAGGCATCAAATAAAGGATCACTACAAAGGACTGAGAAGCACATCATCCAACACGTCAGCAGAAATCATTATGCCTTTGTGACCTAAAACAAAATGGTCTCTGTTCCAAGAGTATATATAATCCAAGAGATTATATGAATAATGAAACTGGTTTAAATATCCAAAGTGGAAATGTGAGCCATCTAAAAAGTCTGTATGAAAGCTGGAAAAGAAAAGGTAAATAAAAAAAAACGAGTATTGGATTTTTTTGTCTTTTTTTTTTCCTTTATTCCTTTCTTTTTTTTTAATTTTTCTTTGGTTTTTTCCTTCTTTCTTTTTTCAATTTTTTTTTTCTTTCTTTCTTTTTAGGGAAAAAATAACAGTTAAACTCAAGCTTTTAACACATGAACTAGGATATATGTCATTGGATCAGCTCAATCTTTCATTTGCTCAAACTTTTACACTGTAGTTTGTGTTGAATCCTCATTAAATTAGAACTTAGCTGTATATTATTATTAGAACCATCAAAACCTTTAATGAGCAGAAATTTTTGGAAATACTGAGAAATTTTTTGAAAATAATAATTTTTGAAAATAGTGATGAAATTAATTTATTTTTGAGGTAAAGTTTTTTTGAGGAAAGGAAAAATTGTTTAACTTACTCAAAATAGATAAATGAGCTGTGAACATCTGGCTAGATTTCCTTTCTTTTTTCTTAGCATGCATAATTTTAAATAATTCTGCTACCCAAGGGTTTTCTGAAGGTAATTTCACAGATGCTTTTCTGGTACTATGAAAGATAATTTTAGTCTATGAGCCCGTATCTATTACTTTTAAGACAAGGAAAATAAGAGTCACCTTATTGTTTCATGAATACAAAATTATCTGGTAGTCATAATATCTAATAGCCTAAATTATATATTATCTATACAAATAGTAGAATAAAAGCCTTGCTTCAAAGCTTTCTGAAGTAAATGAAAAAGCTCCTTTTAATTATCTGGGTGCATTACAGCTAGTAAATATCTTAATGAAATATTAAGTGAACAATTAAACACTACTTAGCCAATCCTTATTTAGAGAGATAGTAGGAAGTACATATGTGATAAGTCATCATTCAGAACCTAAAGAATTTATACTAAACAAGGCATTGATTACATTTCTAATAAGTTCTGATTTAAAACCAGTATATTTACATTTGGAAGTACATTTTCATAATGCTTTTTTTGTTGTTGTTTTACCTCTATATTTGTAATAGGTATGGAAAACTCCTATTTTTTCATTTCATTTCATCTCAATGTTAAAAAAAAGTACACACTGCAAAAGCAGAAACAGGATAAACTGGTTTGATGCCCCAATATATTTTATAAACGCAGTGATCTGGCTGCAGGAACTTCTTCATGCATATGGAAAAACAGTGAAATAACTATTAATGTGTATGAAATACATAGGAAGACACATCAATAAAACTCGTAAATACTTAGGACTAGTTTGTGACATAAAATTAAAACAAATTAGTTAAATGCAAAGTGTATTGGGTCTGCTGGAGAAAAAAACTGAAATATGATCAATCACTTTTTCCTTCAGAATCTCTTTTTCTCTAAGTCTGAAATAATCTTCTATTGGAATTAACTTCATCTAGTAAGTAAGTAAGTAATTTGTCAATCACAGGGGGAGGAGTATGTTAAAACTTCTTCCTCCCATCTCCATCTTTTTTTTTTTTTTTTTTTTAGGAAGGAATGTAGCCTGGTAGCTTGAAGTCTGAAATGATAGCACAGTAGTACAAGCCTTCATTTCTTGCATGATTGGCCAGGACTCCTACAGTATAACACAAAGACAGTAAGAGAATGTAAGTTCCTTTCCTGTGTTCAAAGTTGCATCCATCACCACTGAGAAAGCTTGTTCAAGCAGTTAACTCAAGTTCAGTTGTAAATATGCGATATGTAATAACCAGAGTTACTTTATTGTCTAGAAGAACCCTGTCTCTAGAAACAGAGAGACCCCATGAATCTGCCTTCTACACACGCTTCTATATTTGCCAGAGAAAGTAAAGTAACATAGGATGGTGAGGGGAAAGAGAGTAGAGGCAGCAGAGAGAAGCGTTGGCTCTATGACTTTGCAAAGTGCAAAGAAGAAGACAAAATTATTATGTCAACAGTATGTTCAAAATGACAGCCTCCCAGGACATGCCTGCAAGCCTATTGAGGTGGACATGGTTTTTGAATGTGGTAAAACTCTAAGGCATACAGAATCCCATGTTTTATGAATAACCTTCATCTGTACCTGCAAGCTTGCTGACTGGACAAACGGTGACTCTGCTCTCAAGGCAGTCAAAGCCAGTATAGTCAGATAAAATGTCTTTCGTGGTATTTCTACTGCTGAGTGGATTTATAAAGTATGTCCTTGCTCCAGGCATATCTACTACAATAGTTAGGAATAATATACAGTATCTAAAAGTATAGTTAAGTGATTAGACAGACTGGTCTCAGATGAAAAGATTAGCATAACACATTTTACAGTACTTAATACTGGAGTATTTTAACATAGCTTCCTAGCACACTAAAATGAACAACACTAAAACAAATTGATATTCTACTTAAAACTTTTCCAAGAAAATAAAAACTTGAAGATTTGATTAAAAACTGAGACAGTAAGGGCAGATGTGAATATTGCATGACCTCTGAAATCTGAATAACATACCATTTTCACTGTTAGTGAACATTTAAAGTAAGATTTTCCACTTTCTATTCTCTTACGCAGTTATCAGAGCTGTTGCAGCCCTTATTATATTCTGGAAGCCCTTGAGCAAATCTCGTGGTTTCCAGTGGAAAAAGTATGAGTAGGGGAATCACTGGTGCTAGATCACAGATTGGCAGAAACAACTTAAAAGACACCAAAGTAAAAACTTGTAAAGTAAAAAGGTATAAAGAAAATAACACTGCTTTTAAGTTTGGGTAATAAAAAAAAGGATCCAAAATGGGACATAGAGTGCAAAGAAACACAGTTAACTCTAAGGTTATCTGTTCTGTATTCCAGTACTATCAATTATTTGAGAATCATCTTTGCTCAAAAGTAATTGCTGGTTTGGTTTTTTTTTAATAGAACTTAATGTTTAATTTGAAAATTAAATTAATTAATTTTGCTTATTTTTTAATCAGTGTTTTTTCCCCTAAGATAATTTACACTGTGTATTCATTTCATTTTAAATCAGCAACAAACAAATTCTATTCGAAAGAGCTTTCGGGAGGTAATGGGAGTAATATTCTGCAGAAGAAGTAACAGCCATGGAACCATTAAGCTGCTGCACTTCCAGAGGATAAGAATTTGAAATCACTTTGAAACTCAATATTATTGCAAGGATGCAAGTATGTGAGAATCTGTGTCATACAAAACTTCTATCTATTCTTTTATAGCCCAGAGTACTATTTCATGAATGTTGATGGCAGTACACAGCAAAATCATTTTCACGTAGTCACAGAATGGAATTACTTCAGTATTTCTACTGAACCATTTAGAACTTGTGCTGATAATCTTCTTTACACTGAAAAATGCATAATTGCACAGATGTTAGGAAGTATCACTTGATGTGATGATGCATGGAACAATCTGGCCTGTAATATTAGAGTATAATCTGATTTATCCAGCTGAACCCAGTTGGTTCAGAGGGCCCTTCAGATGTTTCCTCCCTTTCTTGAAATGTGTTTGAGGTGTCGTCTCCTACCTTTACATCTACCTGGGATCTGTATCAGAACTTCAAAACACCAGGCTCAGTCATTGCCTCATTCAGGGTAAAAAAACCAGAAAAGCATAAGGACCTTGTACCATTGAGATCATCTCTGTTAGTAATGGCATCAGTTAAATGGCCTTTAGCTATAACATATATGAGTAGATATGAGTCCACCCATGACTAAAAAAGTGAATCTGATTGGGATGTACATACCAAAAAGTGATTGGAAATAACAGCCTGAAGGAAAACAGAGAGAATATGAAAACTTGCCAACTTCAGATATTTGGGGAAAAAGGATGGAAGAGAATTTTAATAAAAAACATAGCTTCACTAATATTAAAGTATTTTGCTTGAAGTGTTTTCCCAGAAATCATTAGGAAATTTAAGGTAGTGTTCAGAAAACCTCTGACTGGATGCAGCGTGCTGTTGTGCATCCCAATGCTTCTGCAACACACAGATTCAAGGCAGCAAGCTATGCCATGAGTCCCGGGCTATCTACCACAGAAAACTACAAGCTGCACAGCTGGTGGGTCTCAAGGCTTCTTCAGGTTCTTACTAAGATTTTAGGTTACCTGCTATAAAGTCATGATTGTCAGTCTGGAAGCATAAGGACCTAAGGAAGGTTGTTATGAAGTACTAGTCCAAGAAAAGATACAATTAAGTAAAGTTTATTATCATAATTTTTAAAATGCTTTAGAAGATATTGTCTTCCTAGAGTAAGATATGGTCTTAGGTAAAACTTTCATTATTAAAACTGCTTGCATTCATTTTTTCTCTGTATCTCACACCAACTATCTACTGTCAGTTTTCAAAGCTGTGAACTAATCTGTGCAATCATATTTGGATCTTCAGGGTTTTTTTCTACCTCAGAGTGAACAGAAGCAGAAGTTTAGCTATTCAGTTGTCAGTTCTATAAGTTCAACTTAGATAGAAGTTTTAAAGAAAAACACACCTAAGCACTAGTTTTAAAATCAGTGCTAAAATGTAATTTCTCTGTTCAATAGGTATTAAAATATGCAGACCTTGCTCAGGCTGATATTCAGACTATAGAGGGCGGGGGTGTTAGTTATGTTTCCTCTTAGATGATTCCTAATGAAATAATTTGTTGTTATTGAAATTTAACAGATGTGTCATTGTGACAAAACGGGGAAAAGGACTTCACTGAGAGGTTCAAATTAACAATTTATTTGGACTTCATTCACAGGTCCAATACGTCACTATTGCAAGTTCTAGGTGTACAATGACGATTACACTATTGCAATTTAAAAGAAATTCACGGAATACACTATTGCAGCCTACAAATGATCCCGACAAGTAACAATACAAACCACAAGCGCACTAGATATGAATACCTTAAAAGAGTGCACCAATCACAATCTTAATAGCATGCCATATATCAGACGTATGTTTCTTAGTCACTTACCCTCTCTCTCTGGTAAGGTCGCTCAATCCCTGGGAAGTTACCCTGTACAGCGCCCTGGACAAGAGGGGGAAGAATCTCCTACTTGCATTTAATTGGGAGGAATCTGTTACAATACGTATATAAGATAAGATTAATGGATCAAATGTATGAAGCCACTGAAATAAGTTAAGTTAAACTAGTTTAAACAGCTTTGTTCCTGTTTATTGTAAGCATAATTGGTTCAGAATATAAAATGAATTGCACAGAATATTGTGAGAATGTCTGTTTGTATCCACTAACTGGCCCTGGATGCTTGGTTTCTCTCATTGCTGGCACCTGGGATATGAGCATTTGAGGTCCACAGCCCCATTCCTGCTGCAGGTGTTCAGACCTCATTGCATACATGAATAAACACACAGATCCCTCCAATAACTGCCCTTAGACACTCAATCTACACAGCAGCTGGCCCTGAGATCCTCTCAGCGCCGCTGCTTCACACACAGACGGTACATGCAGATGGACCTCTCAGTTGACCTGCAAGCCCCATGATACTTGATTTGGACCTTCTGGTCTGTAGCAAATTTTCAGACAATCATCTGGTCTTTCTACTACCCAACCCAGACTTACAGCGTCTTTGATGTCCGCCTCCCACACTGCTTATCTTATTTGCAGATTAGTCCAGGTTGATAATCACTAATAATCAGACCCATGTATATCCATATGTACCTGTGCAGTATGCAAACACTCAGCAAAGTAGGTTTGTTCTGTTCCATATCCTCAGTCATAGTCTCTCATCTGCCCATACTGGGACAACTATAGCACCATGGCTTTCTGCAAGGCATGACCTCAGGATTGCATCAGAGACAGTAAGTATATTAGCAGAAGGGAAGAGGAAGAGATGGAAGTGAATGTCCATACACATTGTCAGAAGTTGACTGAGGTGTAAAAATTGATCTGGGAAGTTGGAAACTCTCTCAAGTCTGATCCTCACATGTGTATAACATAACTGTAACAAAATATAGTTTGCCCATGGAATGAGAAAAAAACAATCAGGTAAGTAAGGAGAACATTTCTTGAAAAACAAAATGAACAAGCAAGCAAAATCATAAACCAACAGTAATTTCCTTGCAAAGCACTGTATTGCATACATTAAGTCAGTTATTTAGTTCTAAATATAATTTTAAATAATCACAAGAATATATTATAAAGACAATGAACCAACTAATCAACCCATAACAGTTTTTTTGATTAATGTCAATCATTAGAATTTGACACAGTTTATTTTAACATTAGATGGTCCTCTAAAATAGGTCATTCAACTTTCAAATGTAAGTAGAAGTCTCTCTCAATCTAATCAGGGCAATTAAATGTGTATTATTAAGGATTTACTCACTTTTAATCATTTTACAATTTATAAGTCAATTTCTTTTATCTGTAACTTGAATCCATGAACACAGAGCACTTGAGGGATTGAGTATCATTTTCATTAACTATAATTGCTTTGAAGTAAAAACTTCAGTCTATTGCAGTATAATTCAATGTTAATTTGAATCCTGTTCTGCTTTGCCTGCAATGAGCTTTATTTTTACAGCACTTGACTGTAACTGTGAGTTACAGACAAAATAGATTCTGAAGATGTAAAGCAGGTGTAATTGGCAAGGGTGGGGGGTTTTTGTGTTTTGTTTTCTTTTACTTCAGCTTGTTTTATGAAAAACTGCTGTTGGCGTCTGCACTGGTTATAAAATCATTAATTCTTTTCCTAGGTTAGAGCTCCACTTGGTGGTTAATTGGACAACACATAACACTGCCATTAGCTTTTCACTATAAAAAAGAATTACAAACTTATTCACACTTATTTTAGTAACATAAAGAATTAATTTTAAAAAAACTAGGAAAATGTGTTCTCTCTCTGTACAGTATGTTTAAAGGTGGGAATACAGTTTCTTAAAGCAGATGCTGATAGAATTTTAATTAAATCTGTCTAATTTTTCAGATTATATAAGAAAAAAATTCTTATTTATGTTTGGCTGATCTAGATCAGATGACACAAGAATTACCAAATTTTTCCCACAGTAAAAAGATAAATTACTCTGACTTTTTACTGGGATTATGCAGGGGAAGGAGGGAGAAAAATGAAAGATAAATATTTGGATTTAAAATTGTATGTGTAGTTAGTTTGTTAAACTCTATGTTCTCTGTACATAGAGTGTACAGAGTGCATCCGGATTTCCAATCTGTTGAAATCTAGACTAGCTAATATCTTCAGATCCTGAGATTTATAATCCTAAAACAATATGGTAATATTTGCTTATCTGTGTTACAAACAGGACGGTGCTCGCTGGAAAATCTTCAATGGAAAATATTTCTTCTTTTAATTCACTGTTTTTGGTATCAATTAACTCCTTTCACTTCATCATAAACTTTCCTTACAGCAACTTGGAAATGACAAAAGACAAATGAGCAATGTGATGGAGACACTGGAAAGAAAGATTAGTCGAGTTCCCAGTCTCTGCTGCACCCATTCTTAAGTTATTTGAATAAAGGTAGAATTATTAAAAGATAGCTGGCAATCTAGCTACTATTTGCTGTCAGCTCTTTGACCAGCTTCCAGTTTACAGAAATCCTGTCCTGATTCAGTGACTTTGTAACAAAATCTCAATAGAAGGCTTAAATTATATCTACTAGTTTAATTTCAGAGTTTCCGGGAAAGAGAGAGAATCACACTCTTAACAGCATGCCTTCTGTTACTCTACAGCAACCTCTATGTCTGAATACCTTCTAAATGAAGAGAACACATAGACGAATGATGTTCATAGTGCTCTATTCACTATTTATAAATAAATAATGGGTACAAACTCAAACACAAGATCAAACACTTTTTCACTGTAACGGTGACCAAGCACTGACGCAGGTTGCCCAGAGAGGTTGAAGAGTCTCCATCTTTGGAGTCTGGACACAGTCCTGGGAAAGCAAGATCTAAGCTACAGTACTGGTACAGCAGAATTGGACCAGATGATCTCCAGAGGTCCATCCCATCTTCAACCATTCTGTGATTTTTCTTAAAGGAGAATCTCTGAAACCTTGTATTTCTGAGTATAAAAATCCCTATGAATTCTTGTCACTTCTACTGAAGTTTTTACTTTTTCTTCATAATATTTTTCATGATCAAACAACATTTTACTATCATGGTAGCTGATTAACCCTTTTTCTTTTGAAACTTATTGTTTATTCTATGAGCTGTTCACTGCAGCTTTTAGAAAACAGACTGCTTTTGAAATAGTTTGGATAAAGCATTCCTATGCATCTACCTAAGAAAAAGGTGACTTGTTTTAGGGAGGCATATATTTATCTCTAAATGAGAACCTGCATTTCCACCTAGACTACTCAATTCAGTGTGCCTGAATGGACTCTTCTCTGGCCCAGAGGCTAAATAACAGAGAGAGCAGACACCTCCAAAAAGACTTTTGCCCATACTCACTCCTCAGTTGTGCTCAGATCGTCTTCGGAAAAGGGTGAGTTGCCTTAGAAAAAAACCCATGCCAGGGACTGTGAAATAATTTAACAGTAGAGATTACTGAGTGTTTTTGCCCAGGAAAGTATTGTGGCACTCTTTAACTTACTGAAATAGATGTAGTTATTAGATCCCACTTTCAGCTCAGATAACTTTCATGCAGCTTCATCAACTTATGCCCAGAACTGCTACTTCTGATACCATAGCGCAGCACTTCTGAGTGCTAAATTTCATTCGGTAACTGAGGCTCAGTCATGTATGAACCAGCCTGATGAACTCAGCTTGTACAACAAATCCAAAAGGTCAACACAAGTCTGAAGAGACTAGGTCTTACTTGAGACTTCTTACAGAACTTCATGGACCAGAATTATTACGAAGCTTAAATGTGTCATAGTAGCCTCCACCTAAAATACCATTTTCATCATTCTTGTCTGAGCATCATATAATTCTGAAAACTTTTGAAGTGAGATGTTAGCAAAGATTTACCCTCTTCTCTGAACACTGTTATTACACTAGAGAATTAAAAGGCAAAACACAATAAAAGGTTATGTCTTAGATATCAGCCAAGGAATAAAAGACCACCAGGGTTTATGTGTGAATTAGAAAAATGGTTGAAATTACAAACTAGTGAAAAAGCAGGATTATCTTCACATATGCATCAGCAGTATTTCAAAAGGAGATCATGGTTTGCTAATATTGTAGAATTTTTGGAACTTGTCTTTTATATTCAGTTCACAATAAAGTAGATAAAAGAGAAATGAATGGCGTAAGATTTTCAAAAGACTATTGATAGAGTATCTCAGGAAAAAGACCCCTTAAAGCTAAATCATATAGTGAAAGGCAAATAATAGAGATGAGAATCTAACTGAAATATGAGAAAGAGGAAAAATGATTAATTTTCTGTAGAGCAAAATGCTAATCCACAATATCAGTGTTTTCACTGAAGAATACTGTGATTATTCTTACATTTATTAATATTTTTTTTGAAGTTGTTATCACTGTAGCCATTTTCATAATTATTTCTGTCAACTGTGTGGTTTAAATAGGAAATCAAGCATATGGATTTTTAAAGAATAGCAATTATACTTTCCCATTGTTTTTTTTCATATCGGATGTTCACCATAGTCTCTTAGTTTCCTGTTAATACCAGTTGTTCTATGTGAGAATAAGGAAAAAAACCAAAATTACAGAGAGTTCAAAGAGAATGCTAATAATTAGAATCAGAGATTTAAATTATATTGAATTTTACTTTATGTGAAAATAAATGAGAGGAAATATAAGTACAAAATTATAAATTATAGTTCATATATATATTTCATGGCATAGAAAAATTATAAAACAATACTTAATGAAATTAAAAAGGAAATTAATTCAGTATTGGTAAAAGGAGTATTATTCACATACACAGGCACTGGAACGTAGAAATCAGAAACATAAATTATTAACTATAGAGGCTAATATGGAGTAGGTGATATTTCATAGCTGTTTATTTACTGTTTTCCAGTTTATAAATCATGGTAATTCAACTTGGCTTAAAATTTTTATTTCTGACCAAAACAAGATAACCTGTCATTTTTCAGAGTCAAACAGAATATATGGATACATATTTTATCTCTGCTGTCACATGAGAGAATTTGAAGAAACTTTTAGTGGTTATAAGGAGATAATGTCTTTGATGGCACATCTTGAGCTTCTTCTCCTTTCCCATAGAACTTTTGACTTATTTATTATTTACTTCACACACACACACTCCTTCCCCCAACCCCCACCCCTGGATATTGGGTTAGTGCATGTCTTATATGTTGTTAGACATACCTGTTCTAACCCCTTTGGTATTTTATTTACAAAGAATGTAGTATCTGTCAAATTGCAAACCGGAATATTTTTTCCTCTGAAAAATATTCACTATTTCACTATCTTTCCCACTGTGCTATTGCTTTCGGCCATATCTGAAGCAGAACAGACATAACGGGCAATCTGGAAAGCCCAGCAGTCATCATCTAGTTCGGTCTATGAATGTGTGCATGTATGTACCTTAGAAAGGACCACTAGACACATAGAGTTCTGAAGTACCATATAAATAAGTTTGACTAAAATTTTAAAATAAAAATTTTGTTCCTTTTGTTGTGTGTAGACAAAGCTTAATGGGATTGCTTATGATTAAGTTAACGAACTAACAATCAACTCTCCATCTGTCCTCTATGACCTCTCTATTTCCAGTCTGGGTTTTTGTCAACATGGTCTTCTGGGTTTTGCTTTTCAGTTTTGTTTTGTGTGCTTTTGGTTTTGTTTCTCTTGTACTTGGAGCACTCTGAGCTTGGTTGCCTTCAGTATCTGGGATGTTCCTCCTTATCATCCTCATGGACAGGTAATTTGCTGTCTCCTCTCTGTCCCCCAGTTATCCCACAGTCTCTTCTCGAGGTGCAGACTTTGTCCCTTCATAGTCATCCCTCTAGTTTTTCCCTTTTAAGACCGTGAAGTCTTACCATCTTCTCTTTTGAAGCATCCTAACTTCTTTCCAAAGCAAGGCATAATCTTTCTCCATACCATACAATCACTGCATCATAAACCTGTTTATGTTAGAAGACACCCTGAAAGATCATCTAGTCCAGCCTTTTGTGGGAAAATGAGCCTGTATGAGATTATCGAGCACCCTATCCAGCAGTATGTTGAAAACCTCCAGTGATAGAGACTCCATCATGTCCCTGGGGAAGTTGTTCCAGTGAATGTTCTTACTGTGAAATATTTTTATTTTTTTTTCCTCAAGGTAAAACCTCCCGAGTGTAACTTGCAGCCATTGCCTCTTACCCTCATCTTGTGGCTCCTTGGGAAGAGAGAACCTCTGTCTTCTCTGTAGCAACCCTTTAAGTACTGGAAAACTGTGATGAGGTCCACCTGAGCCTTCTCTCTACAGGGTTAACAGACTTAACTCCTTCAGTCTTTCCTCACAGGGCAGGTTCTCTAGCCTTTTGGTCATCTTTGTGGCCCTACTTTGTGGCCCCACTATCTCCAGCCTGTCCATGTCTTTTTGAACCGGGGAGACCAGAACTGAACACAGTACTCCAGGTGTGGCCTGACAAGCACTGGGTAGGATGATGATGTCTTTGCTAGGAATAGCTCTTGTGGATGTAGCCCAGGATCTAATTCACCTTTGTTGCTGCAGCAGCACACTGCTGACTCTTGTTCAGCTTACTGTCCATCAGGCCCCCCAGGTCCCTTTCAGCAAGGCTGCTCCCCAGCTGCACAGATCCTAGCCTGTACTTGGTTCTCAGACTGCTATCCCAGGTGCATGAGTTTGCACTTGTCTTCAGAATCATAGAATCATCTAGGTTGGAAGGGACCTTTAAGATCATCTAGTCCAAACATCAAAAAAAGTGTCTTTGTTAAACTTCATGCAATTCTTGCTAGCCCACTCTTTCAGGCTCTCCAGGTCTCTCTGCAAGATGTGTCTCCCTTCTGACATGTCTGCCTCACTACCCAGTTTATTTTCATCAGCTAACTTGGTGAGGATGCTTTCAATCCCATCCTCCAGATAGTTTATGAAGATGTTGAAGTGTCGCGTCCAGTATCAATCGCTGGGGGACCTTACCTCTGTTAGGCTGTCAGCCTGAGTAAAAACCATTGATCACCACCCTTTGATTACAGCCCGTTAGCCAATATCCTACCCATCTCGCAGACCATCCACCATCTCTCGCCATTTTTAACAGAAGGAGGCTATGGGAAACAGTGTCCAATGCTATGCTTAAGTCCAGGTGAACAATACCCGCTGCTTGCCCCACATCCACAGAAAATGTTACTTTGTTGTAGGTGGTGATCAGGTTTGTTGGTCAGGCTGTCAGATGTTGCCCTGTGACATGTTTCTTCTTAACCATGAGTCGCTGGCACATGCCCAGATGCAGTTGCTGAAGATCTTGAACTTCTTGTTGACAGGGTGTACAATGGAAATCTCGTAGACACCACTGAAATATGACAATTTCAGTCCAGGAACTATTTCCATTGAATAGACTAGAAAAATGGTCAAAGGGAAAGTAGAGCAGAGACAAGCTCCACAGAACAGGAGCCAGGCCACGCTGCGAGTAAGCCCAGGAACTGAAGCTAGCCCACTTGCTTTCCAATATAGACAATAATGTATTTCCTTTCACAATATTCCTGGGCAAAGTCAAGTCCCTAGTAATAAGAAAGAAGTAGGCTGATATCATGCATTTCTGGAGAAAAAGTTGTGGAAGTGTGCCAAACCTGATCACAAACTGACAGCACTTAAAAATTTGTCTGATTAATTGTGAGGGACAGAAAAAGTGCTGAAGAAGGCTTGTATGCTTAAAAATATTTTTTGTTTTGTTTTGGTTTTTTTGTTTTGTTTTGTTTTATTTTTCCCAGATATTCCTAATGAAGATTTTTATCTGTACACTTAATTGTATTTTGGCTATTTTGAACGGATTCTTTGAGGGCTTAAAAGAGAGGCAGTTATGTCAGAAACATTTAAATAAAATAAGAAGAGGTAGCAAGGTAAGTGCACCTTAAGGTTTTCAATTGTTTCTGGGAAACAATTAAGGATTTTCATTCTTAAAAAAACAACTAACCAAACCAACCAACCAACCAAACAAAAAAACACACAAAAAATCTCAACCATGAAATATAATCATTCTCCAAAAACATTATCTATAGTTCAAAAAACATTGTGACAGGCAAACATCATTTCAACACCATTTACCCAAGTAATACTTTTATCCAAAGTTTATTATACCTGTCTTTTTCAACAGGTACAGCTGTTTTTTTAGGGAGACCCTAAATCCTTCAAAGAGCCTGTCACTCTGTCATTCCCCTGCCAACTTTCATGAGAGGAATGTGCATTCTGCTGCTAGGCTTTGCCGATGGTTGAACACAAGCACACACTGACCGATGCTTGCCTGTCTCCTTTCCCCTGGGTGGCGGTGCTATATAACACTTTCCCAACAGATAGACAAAGCACAGCAGTGCAGAGTGACATTGCTATGCCGGGGAGAGAAAAGCACACTAGTAACAGTACGCATAAACAAAAGCATCCTGTTGGCCTGAGCATGGGAAATATCTCTAGATGCCTAGAAAGGTCATAATGTACGACCAGTAGGAGTAAATTGATAGGAATGTGGCTTAAATACGCTGCAAAGAGTATAGGATTCAATTCAGCTGCAACAGTGATGATATAAGCAAAAATGGTTTAACTGCTGTACATGTTTTGCCTGGGTTAAAGTTAATTTTCTTCATAGCAGCTTTTATGGTGCTATTTTTTGGATTTGTGATGAAAACAGTGTTAACAGCACATGAACAACTTAGCTATTGCTGAGCAGTGCTTACACAGAAAGACCTTTTCTGATCCTCACACTACCCTACCAGTGAGTAGGCTGGGAGGGGACGCAACTAGGAGAGATGACCCCAACGGACCAAAGGCATATCCCATATCATACGGTGTCAGGCTCATCAATAAAAGCTGGGGGAAGAAGGAGCAGGGGGAACATTTTAACAGATAGCCTTTGTCTTCTGAAGGAACAGTTACACATGATGGAGCCCTGCCTTCCTGGGGATGGCTGAACACCTGCTTCCCAATGGGAAGTAGTGTACAAATTCCTTGTTTTGCTTTGCTTGCGTGTGTGGCTTCTGCTTTGCCTATTGGACTGTATCTCAAGCCATGAATCTTCTTACTTTTACCCTTCCAACCCTTCCCCATCCCACTATGGGGGAGTGAGCAATTGGCTCTGTGCTGTTTAGCTGCCTACTGGGGTTAAAGCACAAAAAATTCTTAAAATCATATCTCTGTTTCTTTTAAGGCATCTGCCTGAGGAGAAATCTGGCTGGATGAGAGTGGTGTTGAGGTGCTGGCCCATGTATCAGACTGTGAAGGCTAAAAGCTGTCTTGTGAATTTTGAACAATCTGGCACTCAGTCTACAGTTATGCTGTATTTTATTTTTTTATTGCAGTGTAATATATAGTCAGTGATGAACAGCCTTAGTGTAAAGACTGTTAATAAAATCAGGTTGTGTGCAGTAATTACATACGTATTTTATTAGATTAGGTTTCTCTTAAATATTCAGCAACAAACTCCTGCATCACTATCACGATCTCATTAATTCTTTCAGAAAGCCTCTATTTTCCCTTTTTTATCCTCTTGGAATCTAAAAATATTGCAAATATTTTTAGCACTCATCTATTAATCCTGATGTCAAAAGCAACGGACTAAATTATCAAAGACTACCTTTGTATACCTAAAAGACAGCACTGGTAGACGGATTTGCTTCTTAAATTTTACATAGCAGGTATCAAGGAGTTACAGTATTGTATGAAATATGAAGTGAGACCTTATCATCTTTGTTCAAGGTGACTTGTCAATCAACTGGATTAAGTGGATGGGACGAGGTACTTCATCCTCTTTTTTCCCTGGACTACTGAAGACTGCGGGAATCTTTGCTCAGCACTCTCATGAGTAGCCACCAAGGCTGTTTTTGCTTTGGCCATTCAAGAGAAGAGATCCCACCCCATCCCATGCTGCTGTGCTACTTAATAACAAAGGATTATGAAACAACAAATCCTGGCAACAAGGCCAAAAAGCTTCAACTGATTAATACATTATGGACAGATTGGTCTTTGAAAAAGCTAGCTGGAGCGGTCCCCAAAAAATCCAGGGACCAAGTTAGCTGGTAGTGTTGAGTATCAGGGATCCAATTGCTCAAATTTGCTTCTTTGCCCTTTTTATTTATCAGTATATATGTATTTGGCATCTTTACTGCTGCTGAGGCTGAAATTAAGACAGGAATTAAGACTCTTTTCATGATTCACTTTATGACCTTGCCTGTAAAACTCATCTTCTGTGGCTAGACTTCAAAAAAAGGATTTAGTTATTGTGACACACAGAAGTGCAGTATTTAAAGTTAGGGCCGCAGTATTCAAAGCTAAGGACTGAGCTTTAGGAGTAGTGTTCATAATGCAGTTTCTAATGTCTGAGACAATGATATGTTGTGAAAGAAGAGTGCATATGAATGGCATTCAGAAATTCAGAATGGCATCTAGCACGTTCAAAGATGCCACACTACATAGCCAACAGAAAATGTCATAGAGAAAGTGTAAGTGTAACTGCCACTCTTTCAGAGTTGTGGATTTTCCTTTGTCAGAGGCAGAAACAGTTCTGAGTCCAACAAAGCACTTAGTGTGTGCAAGGTGTTGACTTTCAGAAATGCTGAGCACTGGTTGCTTCTAAGGACTTCAATGAAACTTGATGTTTCTGCAGCCTGAATCACTGACTGAAGATGGGATTTATCAGTGTGTAGGTGTCCATGTGTGTCTGTGTGTGAGGGAAGAAAAGGGTTGTCACTATATGTCATACTACTTTGATGAGTATTATCAGACTGTATCTAGAAAAATAGTCATTTCTATTGAACATTTAGGAATGAAAATTAGCAGGGGAAAAGAACCAAATTGTACTCTTAGAAGAAAGAAATTTATATTAAAACTTCCTGACAAGAAACCAGTCAAATGACAGGTATTAAAGCTCATTCCAAAATTGTCTGCAGAAGTTTAGTCTTCCATCATATTCAGCTTCTTAGCCCCAACATAACCTGATTGTTTTGAAACATGTAACATACAGTTTTATAATAGTTTATTTACATGTTCACACAACTATTTTTGCGAAGAAAGTATTTTCATAATTCTGTTAATTCTATATGATAAAGAGGAGGAAATATAGAAGTTGTCAAGTGTAAGGCAGAACAGGACTGAGGTGTAAAGCCATTGACTAGGTTTGCTTCTCGTCTTATACTCTTCTGCTGGGAAGATTTAACTTTTAGTTTCTCATGACATATAATCCAAAACAAAGTATTATAAGGAGGCAATTCAGGATGAAAAGTATTCAGAAACAAACAAACAAAACCCCTTATAAGAAATTACTTTTGGGGGCTATATTATATCATGCCTCTTTGAGTCTGTGAATTTCTGCATTTAATTTATATGATCATACTAATTATCAGCTTCTGAAACCTATTCCAGTATTCAAAACAAAAATGAAATCCACCAGTCTAGCCATTTGATTTCCTGAACAGCCCAGAGAATACATCAAAAAGACACAAGGGTCAAATCATTCTGCAAGTTAAAAATACAGTTTTCTTTTCCCTTGTCTCTAAAATATAATTTGTTACAAATGACTTTTGGTGCCTTACCATAAGCTTATAAAAATTCTTCTGGCTTTCTGTTTTAGCAATTATGACATCATGAAACCAGATTTTTGAAAAATGTAAAAACTTTCATTCAAACTTTTACTAAAATTTTCCTCATAAATTCCATGAAACATTTTCATACACCATTGACCCAAAAGAGTCAAGAGATGTAGTAAGTTAACAGATAATTCAGATTAAATAACTAACCAAACAAACAAAAACAAAAACCCTACACTGTATGGCACGCTTGGTATAATCATGAATAATCTATTTACTTATCTTAGGAATAATCAATATAGCATTTCAGATCTGATATGAGAACAAATGTCAACATTAAATGTATTTTCCTCCAAAGTAATCATAACATTTTGTGCAGCAGCTGATCCTCTTTGGTACATTATTCTCTTGAAATGTAATTCCGCAGCATAGTAAAAACCGTGAAAGAAGAATAATCTATGATCTTAAACATACTTTAAAAAAAAAAGGCATGTCATTGTGTCCAAAAGATCAGGTGTTAAAATACATGCCAGTCTCAGCTCATTAGGAAATACTCCAGGCTGGCAGCTGTGCCTTGCCCTTCTGTTTCGAACTCCCATGTCCTCTGGCAACATGTTGCATATCCATTCAGTATTTTGCAAAAGCTGTTTTTCAAATTATATCTTCAATTTAGGTTCACAGTTAATGCCGAAGCTCAGAACTGGAGTTCATTATAGCTAACAATTGACACAAAAATGTCTGGATTGAAAAAGAAAAAAAAGAGAAGTATTAATGCTCTTAGTACTTAAACTTATACTCCCACTAGTTATTTCTTATTTTACACCCAGACTACTGAAAATTTTATAGAGGATAAGGAGTACTCAGACTAGGATAATTATAATTCAGGACCTAAAATGTATAGTTTTACTACATCTAACAAGATTTGCATCATTTGCAATGAATTCTTTTGCAGTTCTTAAACAACAAGTTGTGATCTAAAATAGGACTGTTTTTAAAATTTACTTATTTTTTTTATTTTTAAGGGGATTTAAGTTTTCTTTAGGCAGACAAAAAAGCACTAATTGAAAAATATAAATACAAAATAATGTCTATATATTATTTGTAAGAAGAGGACTTTCAGCTTAACTGTGTTCTGTTTCACCCAGTATTACCTACAAAAAAAAATACGCGGCTGGCTTTACTGCTGGTTTAGTGTAATGTTTTAACCCCAGCCAGCAATTAGAACCACACAGCTGCTTGCTCACTCCCCCTCCAGTTATGACTGAGGGGACATCAGAAGAGTAAAAGTGAGGAAAAACTTGTGGGTTGAGATAAAGACAGTTTAATAGGTAAGGCAAAAACTGTGCTCGCAAGCAAAGCAAAAAAAAGGAATTCATTCACTGCTTCCCACTGGCAGGCAGGTGTTCAGCCACCTCCAGAAAAGCAGGGCTCCATCACGCATAATGGTTACTTGGGAAGACAAACTCTGACTCTGAACATCCCTCTTCCTTCTTCTTTCCCCAGCTTTATATACTGAACATCGCAACGTATATTATGGAATACCCCTTTGGTCAGTTGGAGTCAGTTGTCCTGGCTGTGTCTCCTCCTAACTTGTGACTCTCCCCAAGCCTACTCACACTACTCCGTGTGTTGTGTGGAGTTACTGGGCACCAAAGCCAGTTCAGGTCAGGTGACTACTGCATTGTCACTGCTTCTTGTAAGGTTTGTTCTCCATTGGTTCAGCTGATTCCTGCTATAGAAATCCCTATAACATGCAACTCAAATCATGGGTCACAACGATTTAAAGGTATAACCATTACAATCTCCATCCCTGGCTCCTTTTGAGACACATTATAGGATTTAACATTGCAATGAACTTTTCCCCTTGCACCTAGCCTGTCTAGCAAAAAGGGGTTTCTGCTATAGTCTAACTTTACTCCAGATTTCTCTGCCTCTCTCCCCTGAGCAGCAGAGGGGGACAAAGAATGACCTGGACAGGTTGGATCGATGGGCCAAAGCCAATAGTATGATGTTCAATAAGGCCAAGTGCCGGGTCCTGCATTTCAGTCACAACAACCCCAGGCAACGCTACAGGCTCGGGGAAGTGGCTGGAAAGCTGCCCAGCAGAAAAGGACCTGGGAGTGTTGGTGGACAGCCAGCTTAACATGAGCCAGCAGTGTGCCCAGGTGGCCAAGAAGGCCAACAGCATCCTGGCCTGTATCAGGAATAGCGTGGCCAGCAGGACTAGGGAAGTCATCGTGCCTCTGTACTCGGCACTGGTGAGGCCTCACCTCGAGTACTGTGTTCGGTTCTGGGCTCCTCACTACAGGAAGGACATTAAACTACTGGAGCGTGTCCATAGGAGAGCCACCAAGCTGGTGAGGGGTCTGGAGAACAAGTCATATGAAGAGAGGCTGAGGCAGCTGGGTATGTTTAGTTTGGAGAAGAAGAGGCTGAGGGGGGACCTCATTGCCCTCTACAACTACCTGAAAGGAGGCTGTAGAGAGGTGGGTGTTGGTCTCTTCTCCCAAGGGAATGATGACAGGACCAGATGAAATGGTCTAAAGTTGGGGCAGGGGAGGTTTAGATTAGATATTAGGAAGAATTACTTTACTGAGAGAGAGAGTGGTCAGGCACTGGAATAGCCTGCCCAGGAAGGTGGTGGAGTCACCATCCCTGGAGGTATTTAAGAAATGTGTAGACATGGCACTTCAGGGCATACTCTAATGCCTGGGATTGATTTGTGTCTGTTTGTGGATGGGTGTGGTGGTGGTGGTTTTGGTTATTTTTTTTATTTTTTTTGTGGTTGGACTCAATGATCTCAAAGATCCCTTCCAACTGTGAATATTCTGGTTTCATACATGAATTATTTTCCTGGTGACATTGATTTTTGCCTTTGGGGCAACCAAAGTGAAAGCAGCATGTTTCAGTCATTCTGTTGATTGATCAACCTTTCATGGTATTTTAAAAAAGAGAGAGTTGATGGCACAGACTCATTCTAAATTCCTCCTGTTTAAAATCCATATTCCTCATTTTTTTCTTCCCCAGAGTTACACACTTTTTAGCTGTCCTCATTGATCTTTTAGGATTTTTTTTTCCTTATGAAATTGTATGCCTGTGCATCTGAGTTGTGTACAGAGAGGTCTTTTCCTTTAGCAAACTTATTTTTGTGTGTCACTCAAGCGTAAGAAATATTGCATTAATGGTGATTAATTGGCATGAACGATATCTTTACTTTATAATGTGGAGTCTTTGTTGCATCTTACAAGCACATATGGGAATGAGCACACAACAGCTACTACCAGTCTAGTTGTCTGTCTTTGTGAGTTCTCATCAAGCAAGCTTTGGTGTTAGAGCAGAGACATACGGAGCTTTTGTGGCTACAGCTTAGCCAACAACACATGAAAAATTGGCCACTTATGAGTAAAAGTATGAATAAATATTAAAAATATGCTAGTAAAATATGAAATAATGTTGAGTATCTTTTCACATGTTATGTTTGTACAGCAGGGTCACTGTAACAGGTTATCTAGCCCACTTTTTTCCCTGGGCACAGCTCAGTGTTGTTAAGTTTAATTTTTATTGAAAAAAAAGTTAATGGTTCAGTGCTAACTGTTTCTCTGAGTAGAACTAATACACAGCTTGTCAACATTAATATTTTTAAAAGCATACCTACTGT
>JAOXJK010000001.1:162179016-162196531 GCA_025774025.1 Xenus cinereus
GAGTTGCTGAATGCCTTCTTTGCTTCAGTCTTTACTGCTCAGGCCAGCCCTCAGGAGCCACAGAATTTGGAAGAATCGGAGAAAGTCTGGACAAAGGAAGACTTTCCCTTGGTGGAGGAAGACCAAGTTAAGGAGCAGTTAAGTAAACTGGATATCTGCAAGTCCCTGGCTCCTGATGGGATGCACCCGCGAGTGCTGAGGGAGCTGGCAGAAGTCATTGCTGAGTCGCTCTCCATCATCTTTGAAAGGTCCTGGAGAACAGGCGAGGTGCCCGAGGACTGGAGGAAAGCCAATGTCACGACAGTCTTCAAAAAGAGCAAGAAGGAGGACCCGGGAAACTACAGGCTGGTCAGCCTCACCTCCATCCCTGGAAAGATGATGGAGCGACTCGTTCTGGGCGTCATCTCAAAGCATACGGAGGAAAAGAAAGCTACCAGAAGTAGTCAACACGGATCCACCAAGGGGAAGTCATGTCTGACTAACCTGATAGCCTTCTACGATGGCATGACTGGTTGGATAGATGAGGGGAGGGCGGTGGATGTTGTCTACCTTGACTTCAGCAAGGCTTTTGACAGTCTCCCACAGCCTCCTCATAGGTAAGCTTAGGAAGTGTGGATTAGAGGAATGGACAGTGAGGTGGATTGAAAACTGGCTGAAAGACAGAGCTCAGAGGGTTGTGATTAAGGGCACAGTATCTAGTTGGAGGTCTGTAACAAGTGGAGTCCCCCAGGGTCCAGTCCTCTTCAATATATTCATAAATGACCTGGACGAGGGGATGGAGTGTACCCTCAGCAAGTTGGCTGATGACACAAAACTGGGAGGGGTCGTTGACACGATGGAGAGCTGTGCTGCCATACAGCGAGACCTGGACAGGGTGGAGACCTGGGCAGGGAGGAACTGGATGAAATTCAATAAAGGCAAGTGTAAGGTACTGCACCTGGGGAGAAATAACCCCATGCACCAGTACAGGTTGGGCGCTGACTTGCTGGAAGAGCAGCTCTGAGGAGAAAGACCTAGGAGTCCTGGTGGACAATAGGATGACCAGAAGCCAGCAATGTGCCATTGTGGCCAAGAAGGCAAATGGCAACTTGGGGTGCATCAAGAAGAGTGTGACCAGCAGGTCAAGAGACGTTATCCCGCCCCTCTACTCTGCCCTGGTGAAGCCCCATCTGGAGCAATGTGTCCAGTTCTGGGCTCCCCAGTTCAAGAAGGACAGGGAACTGCTGGAGAGGGTACAGCAGAGAGCTACAAAGATGATTAAGGGCCTGGAGCTTCTCCCTTATGAGGAGAGGTTGAGGGACTTAGGTCTTTTCAGTCTGCAAAAGAGAAGGCTGAGGGGGGATCTGATCAATGCTTATAAATACTTAAAGGGTGGGTGTCAAGAGGATGAGGCCAGTCTCTTTTCAGTGGTGCCCAAGGATAGGACAAGAGGAAATGGGCACAACCTTGAATATAAAAACTTCCACCTAAACATGAGGAAGAACTTCTTTACTTTGAGGGTGGCAGAGCACTGGAATAGACTGCCCAGAGAGGTGGTGGAGTCTCCTTCTTTTGGAGACATTCAAAACCCGCCTGGACACGTTCCTGTGCAACCTGCTCTAGGTAGACCTGCTCTGGCAGGCGGGGTTGGACTAGATGATCTCCAGAGGTCCCTTCCAACCCCATGTGATTCTGTAAAGATTTGGATTAAATCTGTAGAGGTTCATTTCCTTTCTCTGAACTTCAAAACAAATGCTAGTTTCCGGACTTGAACATCAAATACATTTAAGCTAAACTTCAAAATTTAAATAATTACATTCATTAATGTAATATATTTAAATAATTACATATATTTAAATAATTACATTTAAATAATTACATTCATTAATATATTTAAATTTAAATAATTACATTCATTAATTTTGCCTTCTTTAAATCTTTCTTCAGAAAAAAAGAGGCAGCAAAGAGAATTTAAATGGACTGTTAATTTGTTTTTTGTTTTAATTTCTTTTTAATTTAAGTAGAAATTGATGATAGTTTCCTTAACTTTCTGTATGATCAGAGTTGGCAAAAATATATAATCTTGCAACCACTTACACTGAACTTGTTTTCCGTGTGGCACATCAGCGTAATACCTCAGGTGTTAAATAAAAAGGTTAAATATAGAGCAGAAAGGGGGAGGGATTTTTTTAATGTATTTATTGTCCCTGAAACAGTCAGAAGAAATGTCAGTGCTGACAATGGCTATCCTTTGAATTTAATTATGAATTTAATTATTTGACTTGTTCCATAAGAATGAAAATAAGAGCAAAAGCTCATTTAAGAAAGTCAGACAGTCACTTAACAGCAATGGTCCAGGGTTATTTTGAATCACTTCTCCAATTTTGAGAATCATTTGAGTCGTGCATAACTACTTTTCTTTTTTTTTTTTTCTTCTCCTCCCCCCAAAATGTAGATATTTATCAGGCTACTTAAATCACTGTGCTTTTTTCAGCTTTGATCAAAATAGTTATTTCTCTAAGCTGTTTTTCTGGCATGATGAATGGAGCAATACAGAATTTGGTTGTGGGGGAAGAAGAAGTGTGAAAGCCACTTTATCACTCTATTTCCCTATCCTAAGTAACATTTAACTTAAAGCATTAAGGGCTCTTTCTGCTCTTTAGTTCAGTGGGAGTTTGCCCATTGATTTTATAGAAGAGAAATAAGTCACTAAAGTAGGTGCTTTCAGTGTGTTTCAGTAATGTGTGTTGTCAGTTTTATTATCTCCTGAATCTTGTATTGTCACTTTAAATCTGAGTAATCTGTATCATAAGTGACATAAAACTTTGCTATATGAAGTCTGCCATTTTGAATTTATCATCTAAACTGGTAATTCAGATGGAACTGCTGCGGGGGTTGAAAGCACATTTTGTGACCCTTGTTTCTCACCTTGGCCACTGCCCTGTATGCAAGCTGCGTATCTCAATGCCCTGCCCTGATAAAGCAATTTCTTTTTCTTTAGAAGAGATCACAGTGCCACAAGGAGCCATCCTCTGAGCATCTGCAGTACTATTACTATATCTCTATTTTGTTCAAGCAGAGATGGAATGGCCATAGCCATCTTGCTTTGTTTTTGTATGGATATTTTTATATTTTTTATCAATAGAAATCTAACCCATCAGAAAATATCCTTCAAGGAGTGTCACATAGACATTGCAACTAGATAGTATAAGTGAATTTTAATTTTTAATATGAATCTGTAATAATAGCTCACAAAACTTTCACAGGTGCTGAAGGAAAAGGTAACTTGAAAAGAAATATTCCTACTTATGTATAAGAAGTCCTATCTTTGCTTATTTCTATGTATCCTGTATTAAATATTAAGAGAAATGTATTTTAGTTGTAGACTGGCAGGATTTGATGATGCAACAGGATAATCTAGGACTATTCACAAGCAGTCTACTCAGGCAAATACTTCAAAGCTCAAACAAATATCTGTACATACATACTTTTTAATAGCTCTATATTTTGGTACCTTATATTTTGCAAATTTACAAATAGCAGATAGTTAATGTCTATGTATTAAACATGTAAAACAACATAAAGTGAAATCTTATCAATATAATTTTTAAAATTAAGGACCTTAATTCCTTTGAAAAAATATATCTTTCTTGTGGTTTGGTTACTACTGTCTTTCTGAGAGAGTAAGTAAGGGTTAATCCGGTCTCAATCTGTTTTGGCGTGAAGGTTTCAGAGTCACAGCGGTAGACTGTACTCAAAGTGGCAATAGGGATTTTAATTTCTTTGAAGTATTTCTGCAATGATCAGGTGTCAGGAAACATAATCTATTATGGACTATGAAGGGAAAGACTGAGATGGGGAGGTAAAGATTAAGTGTTAAGGTTAGGAAGCAAGGGACTGCGAAGCAGATAAAGGCAGAATCTCTGGAGAGGAGACACTAAAGCTCAGTCTTTCTCTTGTTCCCATCTCAAATTTATGCACTTAACTATGCAGTGAAGTGAAGAGTCAGTTCCACAGTGGATTGAGAGATGTTCCCGTCTGCACTGGTTCTTTATCTGAATGTAGCATTTTTACTGTATTACTTGAAATGAATGGACACTGTTTCATTAATCTTCAGTTACAGATTAAATATAAAATTGATACATTCCCACTGGTTAGCAGTATTCACTCTGCATTTAAGATGATGTTGCACATGAGAGGAATTTATTCTTGCTGAGAAAGAAATGAAAATATTCCATTAAAGGACTGAAGGCTGATGCATATGCTGCAGAAATAGAACAGGTACTGTGAAGCAAAATACATTTTAAACCAGCAGCAATATCAGGAGTAATAAGCTCTTTGAATAATGAGTGGGTCTTGCATCTTAGGTCCCCTTTATGTTCTTTTCTTTCTTCCAGCATCATTTTATTTGTACTTAGATATTATTCTTTATGTTGTTCAAAGCTAACAGATAACCATATTTCACTGGTAGTACGCAGTGAGGAAGCAAGTCCCTGTTGTAATGTCTGGCAAGAGAAAATGCAAAGGGCAATCAGAGAAGTCCACTCCAAAGTAGAGATAAAAAAAAAAAAAAAAAAGACTTGACTTACTTGTTTTTGCATCTCCTTATGTCTCCCCTTAAGCTTTTAATTCTGATTGGATTTTTTTTTTTTTTGTAAATAAAGAGAAAGTCTAGAGGGAACAAAACCATACAATTTCAAAGCATTTGTTGACCTAAGTACTTAGAAGTCACCAAGGCTTTTGTGGCACAAATAAATCCTTATTGCTTAGGCACTGCTTAGGGAAAGATGCATTTTATTCAGATGGCTCACAGTCAGTGAGTTAATAATTGAGGGAGCCTGCTCTTCTGAGAATGTATACACTAGGGTCAAATGCAATTGCAAAAGAAAACTATGTACTATAAACCAAACATGCTCATATAATCTTAACAGAATTGACAAGAATTATCTGCTGCTTTACAAAAATGAAAATAATAAAAAAATCCCAAACAAATAAAACCACCCAAAACCCCTTAGTACATTTTGCAAAGAAATCTAAGAACATAGCTTGTAAAAATACGTTAGCTGTTACTGGCTTCTAGCAACCTGAAGTCAGCTCCACAAATCCATTACACTATCACTTCGAGGTCTTTACCATTTTTCACTGAGGTGTATGCTCACAGGAATTTTACTAAATAATAATAATAACAGTTGAATATTGCAATAGTGATTTAGAAATACTTACAGAAAAATTATTTTATTTACTGCATTCATATTGCTTAATGAGGACAGTATGAAAATCCAGGCATATCATTGTAACCTGACGGAGATTTCTGATTCCCCATACAAGGGACTGTTATGATCTGATGGCCCTTTACTGACAACATGAGCAGGAATGAGAATTACATTTCTGAGAGAGTATTTATTAGATTTGGGAAGGTCTGTTGAGTTTTATGTGGTACTGATCTTCTTGTTTACTTTTATTTGTGTTTGATATCTGTGATGACTGAACATCAGAAATATTGTGATACAGGTTCTGTAGTATATGACAGAGAACAGAAAGCTCATCTCAGGATTACTGATGAGGTAGAGAAAATTTGCCACCCTTGAACCTTCTGAATTGTGCCATAGACTTTCCCCACACAGTCAGCTAGAGTTCGTTTTTCTCTTCTGGAGCATGGATCTTCTGACTGATGTCTTGTTACAGCTGCTTTCCGTCCTGCTCCCTTATCAAGTCATCAGACATCTGTCTATCTGTTACGAGTGCTCCTGCAATGGCACAATGAGGGTACTCTCATCTGTCCTTACTACACTTTTACGGCTTCCCCTGGGATCAAAACCAGCACTGCTACAATATTAATGAAAGGAGGCAAATAGTTTATTATTGTTTCTCACTGTAAGAGAAAGGCTCAGATTTATATTAATCACTTGCTTCTAGGACATAGAGCATGATGGGAAGGACTAGTGATTTGTGTGGCTCTGAATTGCTCTGTCTGTCTCTCTGACCTTTTTGAATTGAAGTTTTATGGACCTCAGCTGTTTACCCTGTAAAGTCTTATAGAGATTTATCAGCTTTATGTATTTTCCTCTCTCTTCCAGTATAATTATTATTCTGTGACCCAGTCATAGCAAATGCTATTGCAAAAACAAAGGCTTTAATAATCATGGTGTTAAGCAGTTTTTGAAAGATAAGAACAAGCATTTCAAACTTGAAGTCTTGAATATTTTGCTTTCACTTACTTTTCAAGTCTACATCGCTATTTCAGTATTTTCAAAAAGAAAATTATTACATTAAAAATTTTAGTTTTGTACTACATCAAAATGAAAAAGGCACTTTGGAAAACAATAACATGAACAGTTAATAGCTCAGGGGTTAGAGCACTCCCCTGGCTTATGGAAGACATTGACCTATGTCTCTGTTTTACATGATTTGGAAGAGAGATTTGAGACCAGATGGGAGCTTAGCAGGAATTTAAAGTTACCATATAGGTGGCAGCTGTGCCTGATTCAGTGCCACTCCTGCAAAGTCCGGGTGACAGCCTACACAAAATTTACCAAATGGTGTGAAACAAGCCTCTTATCTGAATCAGAAAGGTTTGTGTTGACTTTTGGGTTCCCCCTATCCTAAGTAAGTATATTGATGAATAAATCTCTCTCCATTTCAAGTACTAGTTTTGTCTGCAATGCTTCTACAAAAATGCAAAAGGGAATTGACAGTTCATGCTGTAAATATTTGGCTTTGGTTACTGAACACTGAGCTATATAAAAAAAATTAAGGCTGGAAGCTATATTGTTTTGATGGTATATTTTAAAATTTGCTTAAAGCCTGGAAAACAAGACGACTACCTGTCCTAACAGTTTTGACAAATATCTTTTGGAAAGAAGTTTTAACATTACTTGTTACAATTGTAAAATTACTTCTTTTTTACTGTTTTGTACTTCTTTGGTTTGGGGTCAAAAATAATTTATGTACAAACAAAATACAAAACCTAAAAAGTATAATTTCACTAGAGGGCAGAAAATGCCTGAGGTTTATCTACAGAATCATGTTTGAGTTTTTTTGACATAAAAGTTCTAAAACAGCTGTACTCTGAGCTGTCTAACCTCTGAATCATCATACACCAAGCAAATCAATAATACTCTATGCTAGTCACTGTTCAAGGAAAGAACACTGTGATGGAAAGCCCTTCACTTAGACAGTCATGTACTGTAGGTGTACATCACTGAGTAATAATGCTTTCCAAGGAAGTCACCATGGAAAAGAAATCATTTCTCTCAATTCTACTTGGAGTGAGACAAAAAAAGGGGGAGAGAGAAGGAGAAAGAGAGATTAAAAATCAAACTTTCACCTTCAAAAGTGACTTTAAAATGTTCTTGTTTGCATTTTTATACCTGTGATCAAATCTTCAAAATTATTTTCATTTATAGATAACTATTTTTGCTAGAATCCAATACTTAATGAACATTATTGGCAAACCTGACATATAACTATTATTTCTGATTTTTTTTCCATTAAAACATTCAACAATTTTACATTATCTAACTTATACTTACGATCTGTGAGTGATATCTTTGTATCGCTCACAGAAAGTATCTATATTTACATATTAATTTCACTGCATAATAAAGTATTATGTATATAAATATAACACAATTATATTATGCTACAATGAAATAAAATACACATAACCAAGATACTGCATACTGTAATTACCTTCTAGCTTGTGGAGTCTTTTATAATTTTAATGAAGCCGTTCCTTGTACAGATTTAATTTTTAAGCCTGCAAAAGAGAGAAAATAAAATTGCACAATGTTTTAATTCATGTTTACATAACTCAGTTCCCAACTTAAATAGTAAGTCAGTTGAGAACTTGTAAAACCAGCAACCCTTTTTAAATTCATCAATCCCTTCTGGAATCAGAATACTCAAATGCAGCATGATCATTTTAGAATCATTGTGGGTTTTTTGTGACATCACATGACACAGAAATTCATTTCTTGGTCCTGAACTTTAAAACAATATTTTGAAAAGGTTCTAAATATTTTTGAATGTGTCAGTACAAATAGTGCACACAGTGCCAGACTATTGAGCTCAAGGAAAAACTACTCTTTTTTTACAACAGAACTCTGTATTTTTTTAGGGTCAACATTTTTTTGGTGTTTTGGTTTTGTCATTTTTAATGTTTGAGCTGAAACTTGAAAAGTAAAGAAACAAAAAAATTATTGCAGTTGTTAATGAAAACTGCTGACTAGACTCTGGAAAATTATTTCCTGTAACTGTTCTTGAAGAAACAGGCAAATTTTATCTATTATCATTATTCCCCACACAAACCTTAAAAAAGACACTTGTTTGGCCTCTCAGAGAACTTTATATTAGGGAAGTAAATGATAATTTTCCTTAGCTTGGCATAACTGTCAGTCTTCAATGGGAAATTAACTGCTACATGCTAAAAAAAAAACGGAATATGCAACAAGGGAGAATACATTTGAATTTATCTTTTTTTTTATAGTTATTCTTTTATGCAGTCACAGTTTCCTGAAAATAGGTTATATAATAGCTGTTCAGTGAAGCTCTCAAATGACAAACGCCATATTAATCCTTCTGATTTTAAAAGCATGGGATACAAATTATTTCACATAACTTTGTATCTGCAAAACTTAGTTATCTATATTTAATTTAGTCAACTTAGCTCCCCTAAGAGGCAACAGAGCTATGCTGATTTCCAAACAGCAAGTGTATGATCTAATTATCTTTGATCAATTTTGGTATTGAAGTTAACTATAGGATTGGCATACGAATTTGTATATGAAGTAGGATGGGCTACAACTTGTGTAAACACCAAACACATAACAGTTTTGAATCTTACTGCAAGTCACGTCACCTAGCAAAGAGCAGAGTGAAGAACAGCTAATGTATGTGCCTCCAGGGAGCAGTTCATTTGATGTGTCCCAAGGGATGCAACTAAGATGAGACGAGTTGCCCTCAGGAAGTGTTTATTTCTCTCTGTAAAAGGACCATAAGGTAATTAGGTTGGATTTTGATATCTGACTTTAAAGCTATGTTAAATCGATATCATCTACTGATTCTATAGTTACTTGTGTAAGAAAACAGTGGTGCAAGGATGGTAACATCTTTCGGGTCCTTCTAAATGTAGCTTTGTCAATGATTAATGTGATACACAGATACATATTTATTTAGGTAAGCGAACAGATGGCTTGAAAAATGTAATTAAGTAGAAACCCCTCAGAAGATCCAGTCTGAACTAAACCGTGCAGGAAGTCAACTACAGCCTTTGATTCTTAATAAATACCAGCTAAGCATAGTGGATTATATTTTTTCTGTTTTTCTATGGGCACTTTGTCTGATGAGACTAACAGTGTTTACTATATTTTCCGTGCTCTGAATAAACATAATTCTATTAATTTCATTAATCAATTCAATTCTATGATATTTACAATTAGAAAAACATCCTCTGAACAATAACTTTTCCTTCATTATTTTACCTGTTTTTTGAAAATTCCTTAACACCACTTCTATTATCTGCCCTTTATTAACCAATCTCACCAGTATTCCTTAATTTTATTCCACTCTTATGTGATGTCAAGCTGCTCCCACTGAGTTATTTAATGTGAGAATTTGCATGAGGTACAGCTGAGAGATAGTTCATTTTCTTCATAAGCAGCCCATATGGGGCTGCGTTTTGGGTTTGTGACTGAAGCAGTGTTGATAACAGACCAATGTTTTAGCTATTGCTGAACACTGCACAACAAGAAGGCCTTCGCCATTTCCCAGTCTACCCCCCAGCAAGTAGACTGGGCATGGGCAAGTTTCTGGGAGGGGGACAGCTGGGACAGCTGACCCCAATTGACCAAAGGGATGTTCCATACCATAGGACACCATGCTCAGCGGGGAGAGAGGGTAAAGCAAGAGCCTTTCCAAGTTATCCTTGGCTCAGAGATTGGCCAGGCATTGGTCTCCCCATGGGAGGCAGCGAGTGACTGTTTTTGCACTACTTGTTTTTTTCAGTTTTCCCGTTTTTCCTCCTCTTCACTTATTAAACTGAATTTATCTTGACCTATAAGTTTTTTCTCACTTTTGTTCTGCCAATTCTCTCCAACATCCTCCTGAGGTTGGGGGCTGACTGAGCAAGCAGGTGGTGGATGCTTAATTGCTGGCTTGGTTCAACCAGCAACAGCATTTCTAGATATTCAAAAACAAAACATCAGGAAATTTAAATACTGACTGAAAGATAATTGCATATCTCTTCTATATACACACACACTGTTTTCCACTGTTAATAATTGTCCTGAAGAAAGCTATTCAAAAGTTTATCAACTTTTATCACCTGCAAATAAACAAATACCAAATCTTCCCCTAAAGTTTATGGATAGGAACAGTTGCCTTGTTAATTTTAGTGTCCTAGTTTCAGCACTGCATAAAAGTCTACTTCAAAACACTGAGCTTCAGAGCTTGTATCTTTCACTCTATTCAGCAGCAATTTAACAATTTAGAGATAATAGCAATAAGAAAATACTATTCTGCCTTTTTACCGGTTGCTATCAACTCCTCAAAAGTTATACTAGAAAAAAGTCTAACTGGCTTCCCAGAGTGAATCTAATTATTTCACTGTTTCAAGGCAGTATCTTCTTCTTTTAATAATTACATTAAATATACATTACAAAAAGCTGTCCTACATAATTTTTGACTAAAATCTGATAGCATGTGATACTCAGTAACATTATGATTATTAGAAACTAGGATGGGTCATTGACTGTAAATTCAATTAATAAAAATGATCTCTACTGTTCATTTTTTTGTGTGCATTTGTATAAAAGTATAACTGAATTGTACCTGATAGTGAGTTTACGCTTGTGGAAGGACCCTAAGTCTGTCTCAGGTTTGAGGTGAATTGGCCTAGATTTTGTCCACTAATGAATGACCCCACAAATTCTGGAAGGTTTTAAGCTCAAAATGTTATGGAGGGAGGTGAATAAAAACTATGGAGTCTTTGCCTCTTTAGAAAGAGAAAACTGAATGTGACCAGGAAACATAAAATAGAAATAATTTTTAAAAATTTAGTGGAATTTAACAGCTAAAATTTTTCATTTACAGTTAGAGTTGTAAATTTAATACAATAATTACAATTGAACAATTAATATTAAAATAACCAGTTTGGTTTCATTTTAGTTTTTGATGGCTCATATGTTTTTCTATCATTACAGCTGTAAGGTGGAAGGTTTTGTTGATTCATAATTAAGTTAAAGTAAGCTTTTTACTGTAGGAATATGTTCAAGTATTCTGTAACTGAAAAGTCTCAAGCATCTCTTGTTTTCAGGTAGAATGAGCTGAGGTGTACTGAAGATGAGCACTCCCTGGCTTGGTTTCAATAATTTTCCTTTTTTTGAAGTTACCACTGTTTCAGTGAAATCAAATTCTCTGTGCTACTCTTCGGCTTATTTTCATTCTTATCCAAGGTCTCTGCCATGTGGTCTCAGCAAGTGTCTGAGATCTGGTTTAACTGGTTTCTCCAGTTGCTCAGGCCTCTGACTTCCTTCTATACATTAACCCTGATCAGTTTAGAACTATGCGAGTCTATATGCCCTTGGGCAAAACTTTTAGAGATGGTGACTCTACATATTTTTACGCCAGCTGCTATTTCATTCTAAATTTGAGGTGAAAAATTGGACTTTCCCAGAAGGTTGAGAATATTGTGTGGTTTAAGAAGAGATGATATAAATTCCTTTATGTTTTATTTCTCTCCAGCAATAGGCACAGCACCTCCTGAAAGTAAAGATGCAAACGGTCAGAAATTTATGCTTTTAGACTGAGGAACAATCACTGCCTAAATATCTACTTATAAAGCAGGCTAAAACAAGACTCATTCAGCAATTAAGATTGAAAATTCAACAGAGGTTATCTAATTATCAACTGAAATCCTCTGCCCACTGTATAGGCAGAAAGCCCTGAGAAAATGCAGTATTTGTGCTAGTAAAACTCTAATGTCTTCAATTTTAGCAAAAGCAAGTATTAACTCAGATAATGAACTAAATAAATCTCAATTTTTTAACAACTAGCACAGAGAAGTAATAGGATTAGCATTAAAGCCTTTATAGCCAACGTACTGAGCAAATTTATACTTCATTTCACTTATTACTATACCTCCTACTATTTTCTTCACTCATTTGCCCTAAGAAGTTCCACAGCTCAGGCACAGAAAAGGCCAGGCATGTCTATCAGAAAATATCACTTCTCTCTCTCACATGGTATCCCCATATATATTCTCTACTTTCACCAGTAACCGTGAAGACTCAAGTGTCCAATGTCCTTGTAATTGTTTTATGCGTATTTATTTGGCTGCATATACATGTTTCTTGCAGCATGAATAAAATCCATTAACTGCATCTGAGACTGAAGTCGTCATCAGATCCCTGAAAACCCTTGCAATACACTTGTCAGCAGCGGAGGGTCCTGCAAATACATCAAATATAATACTCTATGTTCAATTAACAGATCAAACACTACCTAAAATAACAACCTAAGTCTCTCCAGAGACAATCAGAGAAGTCAGCATTTATACTTGACTCAACAGAACTTTTATTCAGAAGGGTAATGCTTCCCTGTGCAGATGACAATGTAAGAGCCCCTGCAGACAGTTAAAAAGCTGCCAGAAATATGAAGGAACACTCTATTGTCATCCTTTCCTAAAGATAACAATTTTACACAAACAGAAAATTGTACATATGGAAAAAAATTAAACTGCCTTGGACACAAGGATTATCTCCATCTGTGTGATTTTTGTTTTCATAGACTTATTTAGGTTGGAAAAGATCATCAAGTCCAATCATTAACTTAGCATTGCAAATTCCACCACTAAACCACATCCCTAAGAGCCACATCTACATGCCTTCTAAATAGCACCTGGACACGTTTTACTTTGTCTTTGAGAAAATGACATTTTTAAGAAGAGTGTTTTCTACTCAGCACACAATGTCTCCAAGACTCATTATTTTATAATGTGTGTTAAAATAAAAGGGATGGGATTTATCTCATCTAGCTCTACTAATCACAAAGCTAAAAAATCTGTCCTTACCTTCCCCTATGGACAATAGAAAGGGATAAACACTCCCACAGTATCCTCAGATAGCTCATGTACAGTAAATTTTGAAATATTCTTTATTCTTACTGATTTATAAAAGACGCTAAAATAAGTTAGATTATGTTAGGCATAATCTAAACTGTTATAGTTACAGTTAGGCAAGATGAATGCCAACTCAATTCTATACAATAATGATTACAGTTTTAAAGAAATTAAATGCAGAAATCTGTACGTAAAGAAAAAAAAAAGACAAGTAAATAGAGCCTTAAAGAAAGACTGAAAGATCTTGAGATTTTAATAGCTGAATGGAAGAATATAATGTGGATGGTGAGGACTTTTTATATTTCATCACCTTTGTATAATTCTGAGTATTGAACTTAGCTGGGACAGGGAGTTATTTATCTTGAAATTGTATTGTCCTTTGAATGAAAAATTCTACTTTTCCCAGGAGGAGACTGAAACAATGCTGAATCCACAGCACAATGGGCAGGGAACTAGGAGCAGAATAACTGCATTACTGAGTGTACCAATAAGGATACGTACTTTCATGGCACACAAACTGGTACATTACTTGACAGTATAAGCAAGCTAATATTACTGTTAAAACCACAGAATTAAAATGACTGAGACTATGGAAATGAATTTGTTCTTATTTAAACTTTATGACAATATAAATAAAATAAACAGCCTTTAAAGCCTTTATTTGGAGAACATTAATAAAAGCTATAATTAAAAAACTTGTTTTGGTTTGCACAGTATTAGTAAGAAGTGACTAACAACTGTTGATGAACTCAACTGTGTTTAACTTATGCTTAAACCACATAATTATGTAGTTGTCTACTAAATTTCACAATTCCTCAGACATAATTTGAAAAAGTTTCTGTTATTTTACAGATATTCAGCTTTACAAAATGATTTTAGGGATAGATTACAGGCTAGTGATATAGCTCATTGACTCTGTAAGAAACTTTACTTACAGCAGCTAAGAATATGACCAAGTAGAAACCATCTCACTCTGTGACGTTAATATTAAAATTGGTTATTATTTTTTTCCTCAGTCAATTAAAAAAAAACCAAACATGTTAATCTCTTCTCTTCCATACAGAAAGAGTTAGTACTGGACTGTAATCATACCAGATAAAAAGCAAGATCTATTTTACTAAACTGATTTTATAGCAAAGCCTATCTTGGTTATCACTAGATTGCATTTCCTGAAGAAAAAACAAAACTACATTGCTCTTCTTTTATTTAATCATTCAACTAAAAGCATTTAATTAACTTTTAATTTGGGTTCCACTTCCTTTCCAAATGGACTGCCTTTGTTACAAAATTAAAGTTGGCCTCCTGTGCAAAGTAGCAATAACTTCTTTCTGCCTATTTGGCTATTGCCTGCCTTAATACATCTTTTTTTAATAGCAGCTGTCACATAACAATTTAAACCAATGAGATTAAGATGGCCAAGCTTCAGAAATATACAAAAATCAGTGTCTGAGAGCCATAAGAATCACAGTGCAGTCCTAGGAAGGAGACATCTGAAAGACACTCACATGATAAAGATAAGAAACACACATGAAAAATCTTATTCAGGACAAAATAATGTAATATAATATATGTTATACATGGGGTTAAGAATTTATGTCAAATTAATGTTTCAGCAATATAATAAAAAACCAAGAAATAGTTACAAACCATTACAATTCCAAAGACAGTAAAAGTCAAAATTAAGAAAGAACACTGACTCAATAAAAACAGTTACATATATTAACTTCCTACAATGTACCCCTTACTTCTGATCTTACGCTCACCTTTTCACTGTCCCAGTGGGGACTAAGGTCAAGAGTATAAGTTTTTCTTAGTAAGAAGTGGGGTGTTATAACAACCCATCAGTGCCCTGAGGTTTTTGTCAGAAGAACTATGTTGTTAATGGGGGAGGGGTTCTTCTGCCCTGGTCTTCAATTTTTCTGGAGTTGGTTTCACCTGGCTCACACAGATGCACTCCTGCATTTATCATCTTTTGACTCCTATGATTTATTTTCACAATCTGGAACTTCTGGTGTCACCCTGTACCCACACTCTTCCATACCGCATTTAAATCTGGTGTCACCAGCAGTTTGTCTCATGCAGAACAGCTTACTGTTACTACTATATAAATTTGAAACAAATTTAGGTAATACCTACCTGATTGTTAGGCAACTATCACAGGGAAAGCAAGCTAACAACACCTCAGGACAAGGCAAGTGCAAGTGAGTCCTGAGAGAAAGCACTACCTGGTCAATTTAAAGCCTGAGGCTCTTTATAAGTAATGACAAAAAGTCATATTCCTGGGCTACAGAAAGGCTACCCTTTGTCAATCCTGCTCTGCTCTGTACTGATCTGTATATGAAATTGGATTCCAGGGGACTCAGAAAATTTGGCTTCATTGACCTTTGTTATTCTTCCCACCTTCTACAGCTAAGAGAGTTACCAGCCTTTGGGGAAGCACAACCCAATTATATGATCTAACCCTTCACAGAAATTTATCATCAACTGTAGAAGTTTTTCTCATATTTTAAAATAAATAGCATACATTGCATAAAAATAATAGTTGGTCAAATACTACATGTGCAGACATGCTCAAGTAACAGTGCGACATTTGTCACAAAATCCTTAGAACTATGAACCCAAAGCATGTTCAAAATGAATAATTTAATTTCATCATCAGTCAGAGAAAACATGAAAAAAATATTTTCAGTGTTTGTTTATCAACTGCAAAAGAAGACATTTCAGACCATCTGAAGCAATATATGATTCATTGGACAAACTGAATATAAAATTATTTGGGAGTCTTTGCTTTTCTGCTTTGTCAGAAGACAATTTACTGAAAAAAGGGGGTTACATTTTTTGAGTATACATACAGATTTAATGAAATGCTAAGGGAAATATTGGATTCATTTTGGTTTTGACCTCATTTTGATACCCAAAATATTTCATTTTGATGCCATATAAAATATTTCTTTTTAGCAACATTTGGCTATCATTGATTCATTGAATGATTTATCTGTTTACTCTAATTCCCAGTTTTCTGAAACTAAAATTTACAAATGCCTATGTTCAGGCTATATACTTTTCTGTCTGGGCCCAGATATAAGTATCTCTGGCCACAGCTTTACAAACCAACCTTTCACATGTGGAAAACACCAAACATTTCACTGACCATGGTTAGTCACTTTATTTTTCCCTTTTAAAGTGACTTTCTGCATGAAAGGTTTAATTCTTTTGCAGTCACTTTCAGAAGAACTGAACTTTCTGTGATCAGACATCCCAGACAGCTCCTGACAATACATGTGTGAGCATTTCTCAAATATTTTCCAGTCATTTAGAACTACTGTTTCTGAGAGTAATTGCCAAGAGCCAGCAATTACTAGCTACTTTGCACTTTGTTTCAGTCATGGTGCTATATTGGCTAAGAGCTTTATTACTTCAGAAATACAATAAATTTGTTCTCAGTTTTCCCTGAATGCTATCACTGTAAAACCAAATACTCCAATTAAGAAATAATGACTAGTTCAGAGAATCTGGATGAACATATAATCAATCCATTACAAACATACTTGAGATGCTTTCCTTAAGAATTCACAATTAATCAACTGGTTTATGACCTACGCTTTTTAATAGGCATCTCCAAGGATTTAACTATTAACATTTGTAAAGGGATTTCATTGGCAAAAACCTATATTGCCCTAAAATAAATTATTCAAGAAAAAAATAGTCACTTAGAAATAGATCTCTCAGCTCAGAAATATCATTGTTTCAGTAAGATACTTTTAGCTAATTTTTTTCATTCCATATTTAAGAAAAAGAGAATAATTCCTTTTTTTATAATCTCAATCTCTGTAAAATATCTTAATTTGAGTTTTTACTGTTTTGAATAGTGTCATCATGTACTTACCTTCTGAGTTAACAAGGAAAGTGTAAGAATCAATCTATTTATCATTCATACATTAGTCAAAAACAGCAAAAATAGTAATGGGTTAATTAGGCATGTAAAATCTATACTCTCCAAATATCCTGTGAATATATTTAATTTAAATCTCATATTTTTTCCATGCCTTCTGACAGTTATTCTAACAGCTTTCTTTAAAATCCTTGATATAGAAACAATGTTGTACTGTAGTTAAACTACTGTAATGGTGAGGTGGTATTAAAACTGTAGCAATCCTGTAGTACAAGTAATAATAATTACCTTTTCATCCAGCCTCTGTAGTTTTTCAGTTGAGTTATTTCCGTGTTTGAACATTTTACCTCTAATAACTCCAATATTCAACTGAATTTATTAATAGCTATAGAAGCAATTCCCAGCATTAACATAACTGTAATCATTTGCTATGCAAACTAATAGATTATTGAACAAAAAAAAATATTGAATTAATCTTAATTAATTTGAAAAGTTATATGCAGAATCCTTTTAGAAATAAAGAAATA
>JAOXJK010000001.1:162196567-162209769 GCA_025774025.1 Xenus cinereus
AATCCAGCTGAGAAAATACCTGTGTCTGCGTATATGCATGCACATGCATGTGTATCATCTTCTAATACATGAACTACTTTTCTGCAAAACAAATAGAGAAATGGTTTGAAACCAGATGTGATGATATGTGTGCATTCAGATGCCATATTCCTTGTAGAACTGGAGGTGGAATGTGTTATTTGAAACAGTCTTATCGTTTTTACAAAGATGTTTTTACAAAGATGTTTTTACAAAGATGTTTCTAGAAGACATCTATTTAAGCAGATTAGTTATTCAGAATCCATTTTCCAATGGAGAGAATTATCATCATGTTCAGCATTTAAGCTACAATTTTACTTAAAGGATTATTGATGTGTAGTAAGTGTTCATATTTTTAAGTTAGAAACTGGACGGACTGGTTTAGAAATCCCTGAAGACTTCAGTATGCATTTTTCAGTATTTAAAAATATATAGAATCATAGAATTGTTTAGGTGAGAAAAGACCTTTAAGATTATCAAATCCAACCGTTAACCTAGCACTTCCAAGTCCACCACTGAACTATGTCCTTAAGCACCACATCCACACTTCTTTTGAATACCTCCAGGTATGGCTAGTCAACGACCTCCCTGGGCAGCCTGTTCCAATGTTTGATAGCCCTTTCAGTGAGGAAATTTTAAATTTTTCCAAATATTCAATCTGAACCTCCCCTAGTGTGATTTGAGGGAATTTCCTTTTGTCCTAATTCCTGTTACTTGGAACAAGAGACTGATCCCGACCTTGCTACAACCTCCTGTCAGGTAGTTGTAAAGAGCAATAAGGTCTCCCCTCAGCCTCCTTTTCTACAGGCTCAACAATCCCTGTTCCCTCAGCTGCTCCTCATAAGACTTGTGCTCTAGACTTTTCACTAGCTTTGCTGTCCTTCTTTGGACAGGCAACTTAATGTCTCACTTCTAGTGAGGGGCCCAAAACTGAAAACAGTATTCAAGGTGCAGCCTCACCAGTGCCATGTACAGGTGGACAATTGCTTCCCTTATCCTGCTGGCCACATTCTTTCTGATACAACCCAGAATGCTGTTGGCCTTCTTGGCCACTTGGACACACTGCTGGCTCATATTCAGCCGGCGGTTGACCAATAACCCCAGGTCCTTTTCTGCCAGGCAGCTCTCTAGCCACTCTTCCCCAAGCCTGTAGCTCTGCATGGGGTTGTTGTGACTCAAGTTCAGCATCTGGCACTTGGCCTTGTTGAACTTCATCCCATTGGCCTTGGCCCATCGATCCAGCCTGTTGAGATCCCTCTGTCGAGCCTTCCTACCCTCAGGTTCCCTTCCTGCATGTCCTACTGCATAAACTGCCCTGCCAACTGCCATGCCACGCCGCGCCACGCCCTTGCTGATGTGCCACACCTTGTTTGCCCACCCTGCTTGTGGTGCTCCTTCTCACTTGCACTCCCCAGGGGCTTCTTTTATATGTGTGGGAGTGGAGCTTGGAGGCTCTTGCTCCTGGCCCTGGGCAGGTCTCGCCAGCCACTGTCACGTGAGCTGCAGGCTCTTAGTGGCTCTCCTGGCTCCCCCTGAGGTTCCCCTGGTTTGGGAAAGATCCCTGTGCACCTTGCTAGAGCACCCCACTATAGATCATGCTGGTACAGAGCTGCTCACCTTGGTGACTTGAGTTAATAAGGGTGACCTCAAATTACATTTGGCATTCTCTGTGTCATACTTCTGTTTTTAGAAATTTCTTATAACAATTTGAATATCAAAGAAGTTTGATATATTTCTTTGCCAATATAATGATGAAACATTTTATTTCTTAAACTACTTCAGTGACATATATCAAATGACATTTGAAGGATACAGGATAAGTTATCTATCTTTAAACCAGCCCTGGGACTACTCTGAAGGATGCTACCTCTATTCTTTCCCTTCCCTTCAGGAATAATTTTGTCTGTCATATTACCTCTGCTTTCTCTTGTACCTTTGTATGGTACAAGAAAGACAATCCCTGCCATGTGGATCACAAGTGAAATCTCCATGTATTTCATAAGGTATTTTTACTGCAAGATTGGCCCTTATATGTGAAAGACTTCCAAATCACAGTTGCTTATTAAAATGTAGCTCTCACATTGCCATAAATATTAGTTTAGTAGATAAATAAAATGAATAAATGTCACAAAGGAAGTCCAGAAGAAATGAACATAAATGAGGTAAGTGTTGTAGAAACTATCATCACTCTGCAACATTCACAATAGCAATAAAAATCAATGTCATAATTTTCAGAACACAGAAGTAAAGTTTCAAAGATATTTTTTTTTTATTATTATTGGAAGGTGTTTGTAAAAGACCTTACTGTGTGTTTACTTTCCTCAAAAAGTATATGTCTCAGAGCAGGAGTGTCAAATACTTTTTTATGTTGTGGAAAGTCTTGTTACAATCCCTCATTATTTTCCTCTTGCTGTTATCTTCCTAATTTTTATGTTCCTTAAAGACCATTTTTTAATCGACTGTTTTCAAGGGTGTTTGTTATCATTTGCATTTAGAAAAAAACCTCAGATTCTTTTAGATAAATAATAATTGTCAATTAGACTGTAACAAATTTTTGAAAACCAATTCTCCAATGCATTTATCATCTCATTAGTCTACAATTTTCAGCAAATTTTACTATTTGGTCTGATATATCACCACTAGAAAAAGCTAGTGTTCACCCAACATTTAATTAAACATTTTTGTTGGCTTGAATTAAATTTCAGGATTTCATATTTAACTGTGGGATACTGTCTGTTTATAAAGCCTTGTTTAGGCAGCAAAGGAAGTTTCACAGCTGCAGGCCCTGGTATTCATGGGGAAAAGTAACCACTTCAATATAACCTGTAAAGGCAACCAGTCTGGGTGCAAGCAACTCAAGCAATTTCTGAAGAATGTAAAGGAAAATTTCTTAATTTACGTGATCAACAAACCAATGGAATGATATGTACTGTTAGACTTACTGCTCCCAAAGCTGGCTCAAGTTGTTTAGGTTAATAGCAGACTTGGTTGTAGTGGATGCTAGAGAAGAAGACATGGTAGAGTTTAATATCCTGCAAGGAGTGAGCAATAGCAGAATAGCGGAATAAGAACATGCTTCAAGGGAGCAGATTTTGGCTTCTTAAGGGATCTGTTTGATAACATTCCATGCAAAATTTACCTGAAGAGCAAAGGGGCCCAGGAGATCTGGTTGATCTTCAGGAGCAACCTCCTCAGAGTTCAAGGCAATCCATTCCTTGCAGAAAGTCAGGCAAGTATGGCAGAACACCATCAAGGCCTGGACAGTGGTTGCCTGACTGAGGTCAAATGCTAAAACGAAACACAGAGAAGGTGGAAATGGGGATGGTAGGAATAAAGAGACATTGCCCGAGTGTGCAGGTGTGGAGTTAGGAAAGCGAAAACTCGGATGGAGCTGAAATTAGCAAGGAACACAAAGGGCAACAACTAGGGTTTCTCTAAGTACATTGCCAATGAAAAAAGGTTAAAAAAAATCTGGACCTGCTACTCTGTGGGTGTAGGGGAATCAGTAACATGAAGAAGGATGCTGTACTTAGAAGTTTTTTTTCCCTGGTTTGCATGAGATTTCATGGGGCCAGAGAGGATGCGTATGAAAGCAATGAGTGTTAGGAACCTGCAGGCACCACCAGCCCTGAGTGTACCTGCCCAGCCCTCTTGAACCTCCCCCACCCTGCTCATGGCCCAGAATCCCATTTCAGCCCCTGTGGGCCACCAGTCCCTAGCCCAGCAACACTGCAGCAGGGACAGCCTCCAGCTCCCCCACAACCCTGCCCTGCATGTCCCCCACATCCCAGACTGGCCTCAGCTGTCTCTGCCCCCAGGGAGGTGCCTGAGGCCTGGAGACCTATATTCTACCTAACCTCCACCTCTTTAAAGATAGCTGTCATTTGTTAGTGGTGGTTTAAACATCACATTGTTTTACTTTATATGTTAATTTCCCCTGTGTATTCAAAGTCTTGTCAAATCATTACAGTGATAAAACTAAATCTTTGATCCTTTGAAGTTTTATTTATCTACCTAACTGTCATTAGTTTCATTGACTTCATTGGCTGACTTCAAAGTGGGGCTATCCACTTGTAGTAAAGTTAACCCTATGTATCTCCGTAATAGTCTTCTATCATTTTATTTTTTAAAAACTTGAATCTACTAAAGTGGATATAGATTTAGGTTATCTATGTATTTTAAATATATATCTATATGAAACAACTGCAAAACTACTGTTACCTCTTCATGACTCCACTAAAAACAACAAAGTTGCCTAGTGGTAAATGGAATACCTATTCTGCAAATGCAAAATAAGAAAAATACGTACTGATTTTTCAGGTATCAGGTTGAGTTTGCTGGTCCAGTATTTTTATGTGTAAACAAATTACAAGAGACACATAAATTGTGAAGGATATCCACCAAAAAATATTCCAGATTAAGGTCAAACAGCACCATTAAATCATCAATCATGGCCTTTTCTCAATTATAAAACTCTAAACTTTGCCCAGTTATATGTCTTCTGAGCTCAATAACTTTTATTTGTGTAGACAATAACTTGTGTTTGGTTGAAACATACCTCCCAGAAAGACAACCATTCTTTATTTAAAGGTTTCCACAGACAGCAAAATCTACTTCATTGCTTGGTAGCTTGTTTCAGTGATTAATTGCCCTTGATGTTAAAAAGATATGCCTAAATTTTAATTGGAATTTATCTGGTTTCAGCTGCCAGGCATAGGTCCTTGATAGGCCTTTTTCTGCCAGATTGAAGCCCTTTAGCAGTGGGCATTTTGCCCCTGTATAAGTACTTATGACTGTAATCAAATCACTTAATCTTTTTGATCAACCAAACAGTCTGTGCTCTAAATCTTCCACCAGGAGACATTTTGTTCTTCTCTTGAATGTGTCTGTTTTCTGAACGTTCTACAATTTTTTATCTTTAAAATATGGACACTAACATTTTATATTGGTCTTACTGTGCTGAGTAGAGGTAATATCACCTATTTTTCTCTTATTACTTTCCTGTTTACTTCTTTCAGTATTATTTTCTGCCAACATTGCAATAGGTACTCATGGAAAATTGCAGTCATCTTTAAATCTTTTTCAGAATAATTTCTTTCCAAATTTGTCTATTTATTCCTATTGACTATATTTCTTTGAATTTGAACAATTTATTTGAGTGTGATCTCTTATTTTGAAATTACCAAGTGATCTAGAATGGTTTTTCTGACTCAACTGTTTCTCCTTATTATACTATTATTATCTCTATTTATGATTCATCAGTCTTTGTTTTATCCGTTGTTAGAATTGGTTCACTCTATTAATTACTATGAAATGTCCAATACTGGTTTCTTTCACAATGTTTTTTGGAAAAACAATAATTTCCCACCACTGACTATTGTACCAGATTTGTCACTTGGTCATTTTTTTAATCTACTGAGCTTTTATCATTTCAGAAATTTACTGAAATATTTAATATTCATAATTTTAAAATAATAATTGTGGTGCACTAAAAAGAGCAGGGCCAGCAGGTTGAGAGAGATCATCCTCCCCCTCTACTCTGCCCTGGTGAGGCCACATCTGGAGTACTGTGTCCAGTTCTGGTCCCCCTGGTTCAAGAAGGACAGGGAACTACTTGAAAGAGTCCAGCAGAGGGCTACAAAGATGGTCATGGGAATGGAGCACCTCTCTTATGAGGAAAGGCTGAGAGACCTGGGTCTGTTTAGCTTGGAGAAGACTGAGAGGGGATCTCATCAATGCTTATAAATATCTAAAGGGCAGGATGGGGTAAGGCTCTTTTCAGTGGTGCCCAGCAACAGGACAAGGGGCAAGGGACATCATCTGGAACACAGGAAGTTTCATCTGAACATGCAGAAAAACTTCCTTGCTTTGAGGGTAACAGAACACTAGAACAGGTTGTCCAGAGAGGTTGTGGAACATCCTTCTCTAGAGAGATGCATTTCCATCCAACATGCTCTAGGTGAACCTGCTTTGGCAGGGGGGTTGGACTAGATGGTTTCCAAAGGTCCCTTCCAACCTCTACAATCCTATGATTCCATGAACTAACACAAATTTAAATCAGGGTATGTAGATATTTGAAGCAGAGACTTTTTACATGCCCTTAGTTTATACCCAGCGGTTTTCTCTCTTTCTTCTATGAGTTCTTATTGTTGTTGTTGTTGCTGTTGCTGCTTTTGTTCTACTCAGAATAAATAACTAAAAAGAACAAAGCAAGGAAGAGAAGAAAGGCACATATTTTTTTTTTAAACAATTTCTCCAAATTAAAATGCAAAATGTTATACAGTTTCCTAATCTTTCTCTATTGACATAGTCAATAAGTATTCCACATAAATGTTTCTATGACAAAAATGATTCATATTTCAAATTGTCGTTTGATACTTTCAGAACAGAAATGGTTTATTTTATTTACAATGTGGTGAATTTCTTGAGTGTTTTACTGCAGATTCATTTCAAATCTCACTCAGAAAATCATCATTCTTCTACCTCTGAAAACTTTTTGTTACTTTTTGATCGCATACGTACAAGTACCTTGGCAATATGTATCATGATGTCACATTCCACTTTCACAAGGGTAGAAAAGTATGTGTAAACAGTTCCAAAACCAATTATGAAACATGTGAGCACTTCCAAATTTCATGGAAGTTAAGACATGTAAATAATATGTGGAGATAATGTTAGAACTAGCATTAGTGAACAAATGTTTTCACATTCACAACTTCTTAAAGTCAACATATTTGGCTTAGCTCCAATGTACACCTACAAATTTCTCAGATTCATCCAAAATTTGAAATTTGACCATTAATGTTTCTTCTTAGCTACAGGGGAAAAAACAGTTTAAAAATTGATGCTGTTTTAAAGAAGCTAAACAATTGGCATACAAGACAGCTTCTCATTGATCTGTGTGCTTAATAAAGCTAAATGTTATGAAGACTAATGTACCATACTGATGTTTTAGGAATTTCATTAACGTATTTGAAAAACTGTCATAACTCACTCACCTCTGCTGAGTTTATGAGCCATGGGTTTTCTCCAGCTCATAAAATCAACTTGCTTAACACAGTAAGTGACTGATAGCATCAGAGATGACATTTCATGAAGCAAGGTGACTTTTTTTCACTTCTTTTTTTTAATAACTTTTGTAGGACAATGCAGAGATACTGAAAAGAGAACTGGTTAAGACAAAATATTATTCTGACTTAGTGGCATGTTAATTACAAATATCCTATCTCTGTTGCTCTTTGTAAATGTTGAATGTAAAGTGGGACACAAGTCTAACTTCTGAAATATTGAGAAATTAATTTTAGTTATCCACTTTTTAAATGTAGTACACCTGGCATGAAAAATCACTGCTGAAAATATTAGAATGCTTTTCTTTCAGCTGAACCTTCAACTAAAAATTTTTGAAATGGGAAACATTTACAGTTTTCCCCTACATGTAATAAAACCAAAGAGCATATCTACACATTTGTATGCATTTTTTTTTCATTAAAAGCATCGAACCCATTAATGTTTAAATATTCTGCTGACCTCTTTCTAGTTATCTACAATGCAGATATCATCTGAGATCGTCACCCAAGTCTCACTATATCCATGGATCAAAATAGGCACCTACACTGTATGATATCTGAAGAAACATTTGTTTCAATTACTGCAAAAGCAACATAAAGGGAATGACCCAGATGTGGATGTTTAATGCTATAAATACATAAAATTAGACCTAGTTAATCTCATTCCAGAATCTCCATCTTTGGCCATCACCTACCAGATACGGTAAAAGACATCTTAGTGGTTCAAAACAGTCACTCCCTGAACAGAAAGCAACCTATTGAAGTAAAATTGGCTTTGAGTTTTTGTTGCTCTTAGTTGCATTTATATAGCCCAATGCTATGTGAATAGCCCCCTGGGAAGTAGACACTGACATTTTTTCTAACTTCCACTTCAGACAATTTCCTTATGATTGTGGGCCTAATATAAAGTTTTTCTGGGATGGAGGAATTATCACTCAGCCTCAAAGAGACACCTATGCACAATCACAATAAATAGACAAGAGCAAGCCTCTACAGTCAGTCCCATTCTCTCTCCATAAAATGGACCATATCATCCCTTTCTTTTAAAACACAATGCAAAGCAACTAATAATCCCATGTATGACAAATATAAGCCTAGCAATCAGGGCACTTGTTCAGGATGTGATATACTCATCTTGAAGATGGTTTAAAAAAACACATAATGCAACTTGAAAACAGATAACAAAGCACACTACAAGCGATCTTCTGTGTGTATTTATGAAGAAATAACTAGTGAATGCTGACTGACCATGAAATTATACCTGAACAAAAGAAAAATCTTTAACTGTGAGGGCGGTCAAGTATTTGGACAGGTTGACCAGAGAGGTCAACTCTATCTCTCTCAAGTCATCCCTTCCCATCTAAACAAGTCTCTGATTCTGTGAATAGATGTCACAGAATAGCATATTCATTGATGTAGGAAGGGATCTCAGGTGATTATCTAGTCCAGCCCCCTTGTTCACAGCAGAACAAGTAGAGAAGGTTGCTCAGTGAAGTCCAGTCAAGTTTTGAATTTCTCCAAGGAGGGAGAGACCACAAAACCTCTCTGAACAACCTGTCCAAATGCTTGATCATCCTCACAATAAAATGGGTGGGGGTTTTTTTGGTGTTTAAATAGAATTTTCCGTGTTTTAATTTGTACTCATTGCCTCTCTTCCTGTCACCGGATGTCACCAAGAACAGTCTAACTCTCTCTTCCTTACTCCCTCTCATCAGATATTTATTCACATTGATAGGTCCCCTCTGACCTTCTCTTCTCTAAGCCGAACAATTCCATCTCTCTCAGCTTCTCTTCACGCAACAGATGCTCCAAATCCTTAACTATCTTCATAGTCCATCACATGGCCCTTCACTGGACTCACTCCAGTATTTCCATATCTCTCCTGTACTGGAGACTTTTAGTCCCAGTTCAGATGCTCAAGTTCAGATCTACCTTGTGAATCTCTGCAAAATAAATAGGTTTGATGTTCAGACTATATGTATTTTTTACATAAATTTTGCATTATTTCTGCAACCTGATTTTTCCATCATTTGAGATCCCCTATAAAAATCTCTTCTCTTCCATTATTCTTTTATAACATATTACCTGCATGGCTATTTTTGTTTTACTGACTTAGGTCAGTAAAAAGGATTCCTTTCTTTGAAAGATGATTTAAGAGTACTTGTTATTTTAGAAGTCTGCTTATTGTTATTCTGTTCTTAAGTGTATTTGGTCTTGTAGCATGTGTTTTACCACTTGACAAGAAGCAAGAAGCAAGCAGCCTTAGTTCAATTGTCATTCCTGAGACTGAGAAATCTATTTAGGTACTTTTTACGTTGGTTTTATAATTACATTTTCTCAGCTTATTCTCCCAGTCTTCTCCCTATTGTACATGTTACTGTGTTTTTCCTGCTGCTTCTAATCAAAGCATCTACATTTGTGTTATTTTGGGTAAGCCTGCATGTATAGTTACCATTTCAGTTGTAAGATAAATTTAACTTTCCCTCCTTTTCTCTAAGATTAAAAGTAGAAAAGAATTTACTAACATTTGGTAAAAAATCTAGATCCACCTTGCCAAATGAAGTGCTTTGCCTCCTCTGCATATGCCATATAATTTCAGATACTAACACCTTTAGCAGAGGCAAGTTTTCACAATTTGCAAGAACATTTTAGTTTGTTGAGAGCTACATCTTTACAAAGAAAAAGTGATTATCCTGTACCACCTGTGCACTGAGTTCATATTGCATTTCTTTTTCCTTGAATTTAGTTACGAATCTCAGAAAAGCATGATTCCGTAGTTTCCATCCTATTTTCTAAGTTATTAATGCTGTATTAGTCTGCTAATAGTGAATAGTAATCTCTGAATCTATAAAATACTTGCATGTCACAAAAATGTATATATACTTGAGGAAATCAGGTTCTATGATACTAAGATACACAACAGGTGAACGAAGTTTTCATTTTTATTATTTTGCAAGTTTTTGATTTGAAAAAATCCTGTATGTTACAGTTTTTTCCTCTTAGACATTTCTTATCCTTAATACATGTTATTTTTACTTTTCAAAAGTGTTCTGTATTAGTCTAAAATGAACTAGGTTCTTCATTACTCAAATTTACAGAAAATATTATTTTGGAGCAGTAATTGCATCTTCATGTAAGGATTTATCTAGTTATAACTATAAAGAAGAATGAAGCCTTCATGAAAATTCATAGAGTTAGTGTCACTTTTGGTAGAGCTGAACTTGACCCATTGAAGAGTGTGTATTTACATTGTAACAGCTAAGTTTTCGTGTTTTCTGAGTCTGTCATGGATGCAAAAGAATCTGATGGGTATTTAGTTTTCCCTTCTGCACAAAGAGCTGCAGGTATAAAGAATGTTTGGAATTGACAGCGCTGCAAGGAGGACTTGGCAGCATCTCCAGTAGAGAGGTTAGTGCTTCTAGTGACCCAATTGCCTAAAGAAAACTCAGAAAGATTACCCAAGGAATAGGTAATCCAAAGTTCAACAATTTTAAGCCATCACCTGAACCAAGGCTTTTATGTAATGCAGAGAAAATCTGGAAGCACTTTAAGCAGGGAATTTTTCAATATCTATATTACTAAATGAGTGCTATCTGATAGAAAAAGAGACAGCTAGGCACACATTGCATGTCACTATGGTAACAGAAGCCCTAAAACAAGTATAATAGGAATAAATTTAGAGGCACTAAAGAATACAAGAGCAAAACACAATAAACAGTATACAAGTAATACTATTGCATACAGTGGCCACAACAAATTCTCTATTATGCCTGGAGACAGCACATAGCTTCATCATGCAATTTAAGGTTTGCAGCTGCTGAATTACTCCTTCTACACCAAAGATTTCGGAGAGATGTGGAATGACTTGGAAAATTCAGAAATTAAGGAATAACGCTGATTAGAAGGTTAAGACCTGTTATTGTAGTATCGGGTTGCATAACAGCATTTGAAATGCACTTGCAAAAAAAAAAGATTAAATATTTGTAAAAAGTATAGTAAAATTTTACGAAAGATCATGGAGAATTTGATTGATAACGTAAAAAAAATAAATCAGAGTTGAAAAATTGGTCTAGTTTGGGGCTTATCTAACTGAATGCAAAGATTGGGAAATACCTGTGACATTTTGGGACTGCAGACGCTGTGTAGCAAATGTAAGTCTCCTGCCAATGAGCTTGTTAGAAACCCTTTTGAGGCTCTTTAAAGCTTGGTATGAACTGGCAGGAGTACCCTAACAGCAGGTTGAAATTTTGGACTGAGAGAAACAAAGGGTTGGGCCAAGCAGCCGATAATATTAAAAACAAAAGCAAAAAACCAAGAAACAAAAACAAATTTGGAATTGTTATTTTATTGTACTTAAAATTGGTATTGTTTTGCAGAATAGAATAAAATCCAGAAATCCTACTTGCTCTGTGAATTTTATACTTATTGAGTGAAATATACAGGTTTCCTGTATACAAACATGAAGAAACTTGGAGGCACAAACCACACCTGCTCTTCTCCCAGTAAGCCTGGGAAAAATAAGCTCTTGGAGTATCTAAAGGCAGTCACTAGAGGGAGCCATGTTCATGTGCAGTTTATTACATGCCCCTGAAAACCTTTCTAAAATAACCCAGCTGATGAACAAAAGAGATATTTTTTTTTTAATATTTGCTATAAAAGGGAATTTACATAGGAAGGGAATGTACTATGGACACCACCAGACTCTTTCCTGAGTATGCTAGTCAAGTGATGGATCGCAGTATTAGCAACAGTAAAGGTGTTGCTGCAACATAAGGTTTGCTCTATTTTATGATTTTTATATCCTAGATCCACCAAGGGTTTTAAGCATTTAAAAGTAACCTCCTCGGTATTTTAGTGTGCAGATCTAAAATCATAGGGAGGGGAAACACCTGCTGTACTATTGTTTAACCCTGTCAGTAACTTGGCAGCAGGTTTCATGTTCAGCTTCAAAGTTTCCGAGTACTTGCATATTAAGAACTGCTCGAATCTGAGCGTTATAGGGATTGCCTTCTCAGTAATCAGTGACTGCTGTGTTTATGACAATAAATAAAGGACCTGTAGGTGTTCTCACAGCTGAAATATTTAAAACACAGAAAGATTGACTTCCCAGTGAAATGCAGTTGCGGCCATTTTCTTTGAAAACACAGCGGGAGCCCTTTCATGGGGGTAATGGAGGTGAGTTTTTCACACTGAGAAGAGCACTGAAATAGGGGTTTGAGATCTCACACAATGGATGAAGAAGGGGGAAAGAAACACTGTAAGTATAGTACATATAATAATAAATACCATTCTTGTATAAACCCTTCTTTATTTTGACACAGAGAAGTAAGCCACTGTTCATAAACTATTCCTGTGTGAAAGGAACAAGCCTGCTACCATGAACCCCCACTATACCACTATACTGTGAGGCATACTCTAAGAATCACAGCTTTCAGATGTTATAAACAGAGATATGAATTAGATACTGAGTTGCTCTTCAGCACTGAGAATAAGGAAATCCTGGGTAAAAAGAGTGATGCAATTATAATATCTGGTTTGTCAGTAATATACGTGTATGTGGAAAGTACAATGGAATTAAGGAATTAGCAGAATAAGTGACTTACAAGCAAAAGCTGTCAGAATCACAACTTTGTTCATAGGGAATTACAGTGAAAGTTGTGATTTAACCACATATACACATACAGGTATATTTATCTGTGAGAATGATTTCATAGTTGTTTTTCTGTTCAGATCTGTGGACATAAGTCTTTTCATGGTAAAGCAGTATGTGAATAATTGCAAAAAAACCACCCCAAAAACCCCCCAAAAACCAAACCCAAAACCAACACCCAGTACAAATTTTGGAAATTATAATAATATCAGTAAAAAAAGATTAGTCTCATGAGAATAAATAACAATAAGGTTTAGGAAAAGAGTTTGTAGCCTAATACAGTAAGCTAAAACAAAAGTTAAAACTATATATATCTGTAAGCTACTTATCACAATTTATTTGTACTTTTCTTCCAGTGTTTTTCTTCTCTCAGACAACACTGTAAATGTCAAATTATATAACTTCACCAAATAAACCTCTGATTTTATCAAAAGGATCAACCAACCCCATTTTTTTCGGATTCTGGA
>JAOXJK010000001.1:162221866-162235188 GCA_025774025.1 Xenus cinereus
TTAAACAACTTTATGAATTAATGTATTGATTTTTGTGATTTTCTAGAAGGGCTATCTCTTTTTGGTTTTTTGTTTTTTTTTTTTTTTTTTTTTTAAATATGTACAGCATTGAGTGTTATTATTATGATGTCAATTTTTTTCACTTTTTAACTGGTTTTCTCATTAACCTAATGCAAATGCTATGGGACCATTTCACAAATTGCAGCAATATCGTGTTAGCACTTCAAACACTCCAAACTTTGTCTCCTCCCTTTCCACCTTTTTACCACCTTTTCCTTCATTCACTATACAGCTATTATCTCCAGTGCTGTCACTTTACAAGAGCAGCAATCTGAAGGATTGTCATGGATTCTGTGAGTTTTCCTGTACTTTCATGGGATTAGTTTTATCCATGCTTCTATTCAAACTGTGGCTACATCTGAAATTTTAAAGGCTTTGATTTTGTTTGAAGAGATTTGAACACTGCCTTCTTTTAAATTCATACCTACCCTTTCCAGCAAAGTGCTAACAATGGTAGATCCATCTTAAGCATTTAATTGACAGCAGCAGGTCTAAGGTGTCTTCTTTCCTGCTATAAAATCATAATGCAGAAAATCTACCCAGCCATCCATCAAGATAAATTTTTTCTTAATATATTCAAGGGTCCAGAGTTATTATTTCAGAAGCCTACTGGTCATGGTAACCAAAGGTATGTCCAAAGTACTCTAAGATGGCTTTACATTTCACAAGATAAATGACCTGTAAAGTCTTGATCCTGAAATCCGAAGTAAACTCTGGTTTTATTTCCATAAAGCTAGGCTCTTGAGTGGCACACTGAAGAATTTTGAGCTATTACATTAAAATACTGTAATTAGAATATTCAGTGTTAAAACTAAAAAACAAACCAACAAACAAATAAACAAACAAAAAACATTCTGCAAAGGTTCCATAGAAGTTCATGTGCTAAACTCATTGCTTGTAATTTTGTGGCATAACATGAAGATAATAGGAGTGAAGATTAAAAACAACAGTTTTTTTTTTAATTATTGCTCCTTAAAAATTCTTTTGCTTTAATGTCTTACTTGGGAGTTCAAATAATTTTACTTTTCTGTAATTCTATCCATGTAACTTCCTCATCATGCAGGTAACCTACAGAAGAAATTTTGAGACTTCTACTTATTTTAAATAAATTATCAGGTACAAATAGCCCTTTAATTTATCTCACTGAGTAACCCTGGAACTTTCCAGGGTTACTAAATTCATATGTATAAATCTTGACTTCTGTGGATTCTCACTGAACCAGGAAAATATGGGAGAAATTTTAGTTTTTAAAAATCTGAAAGGAGAAATGTTTCTCACTTAGGAAAGAAAACATGTAAACAATATTTACTTTACTGTAATTAGTCATTTTACTAAATTATAAAAAAAGTAGGCAGTTCTTCAGATCTGCCACTTCATGTTGCATTTTACTTTCTCCATTTTTAATAGCAACATGTCAAGACTGAGTAGATTATTATATGTTTTGACTTCTCCTCAAAGCCCACTGTTGGCTCAGCCAGTCCTTCTTGAATTCTCATAATCATGTTCCCAAAAACATCATCCTGATAGAGGGCAAGTGTTCCATAAAGCAACTCAGTGAAGCACTGTCTAGTTTTTATGATAGTGGTATTTCCTCCAGCTCTACATGTTCATCCTGGTTAACTGGTGGAGGAGAAAAGCAAAATAATTCAGTTTTCTTCCATTTTAGTTTATTCCATCCCATTCTATTGTAGATACAGTTCCACACAAAGGAGTCATTGTCAGACAAAGAGTGACTTTTTACCTGCCTGGTTTTGTTGGTGTTTGCTTTTCATCTCCAAGACAGGCTCTTCAGAGTATGCATGAAATTCTGTCTCCCTGCAAATCCGTGAGATAGCTCCCACTGACTTTACTGAAGTTACAGTTTCACTGATTCAGGCTAGCACTTGCCATAAGACCTGTAGCAGACTATAGCCCTAAATGGCTCCTTTACTTGTGTTAGTATCCCAGAAAATCAGTCTGGCTGCCACGAGTGTAGCAAGAAAGGTGTGTATAGTCTTTTCAGTAGTAGCAGTTGACGATCCCATCCCTTACACACAATAGGAGCAGCACAACCGTCTCTTTGGAGCTCACCCCTCCCGATTCCTACATGTTTATTTTCTGTAGCAGAAGAAACTGAGCTCTGCCCCAGTCTCTTATCTTTCCAGTGAAAAAAGCCCTATATTTGGCCTAAACAAACATTCAGGGGCACAGATCTTTCTAGAGACTAATAAAATAATTCAGCCCAGCCAAAGAACAAACAATACCTGTTTTCACTGCAGATCTTTATTGGAGTTCAATCTGTGTAGGCTTTTTTCCCACCAAGATCGGTGAAGGCAAGCTGTTCTATCGCTATCAGGCTTTTCCATGTACGTTTTATGGAGTGTGTCTTGCTGAAGTGTGTTTGCAATTTGTTATCAAAATTATACTTCAGCTCTTCTCTAATTATTTCTTTGGATTTTAAAATATTTTAAAATAAAACAGTGTCATTTTATCTTTGTACATCTGGCATCATACATACTAGATCTATTGTCAGTAAAAATAAAGTTTTCTTACTTTACAGATGTATTTCTTTTTTGCACAATTAGAATGACAATGAACAGAAACCATACTTAGAAGAGCTTGTCTCAGTCACAGGAATTGTTTGCCACAGCCTGTATTTTAAATGACTCCTTAGCCTCTGAAAATGACTGAGTTGAGCCCCACACGTAAGCATATTTAAATGTCATAACCTACTCATTAGTGGGAGGAATAGAAAGAGAAAAAAAAATCCAAAGAAAGCCTAAGTGAAGACTGATTTTGTATGCACTTCCTCACATGTATCTTCGAGTTACAATTCCACAGTTAAGAATAATTACTGAGGAGGAAAGAAAAGGACAGAGAGCTGAGCTGAACTCTGTGAAGTTCAAATGTGCAAACCCTCTCAGCTCCAGAAGTGAAGTGACATTCTCTGACTTGGGCAGGAATTTGCATAATGTGGGAAAGCTTGTTTCTTATCTTCACATACTTGTGCTTGCTCTGGAATGATCAATTTTCAAGGAGCATTTCAAAATAGATGCAAAAAAGGGCCGTTCTTGAATTTCTGTAATCCCATATCCATTTGGAACACACATCAGGGGACTGTTAAATTTCTTAGTCGCCTATAACACTGCTTACATGTCAATGATCGACTTCTTAAATAACTACCACAGACAAATAGATAAACATAAGTTTAGAAGAAACAGAAATCATTAGAGAAATCATCTTAGTGTTTGAAAGCAAATCATGTTTTGATACAAGGTCATAGTGTGCAATTATGTGTTGCCAATGCCATGTTTGTTGGAAGAACTTTTATTTCAGAAAGCACAGGTATGCATCAGGCAAACAAAGCTATTCTAACAGTGTCTATGTTTGTATTCCTAGTAAAACATATCGCTTTTTATCTGAACACGTGATTCTGAAAAGAACCAAGAAGATTTAAGATGGAGTTATGATAGGTAGCTGTAGGTATGTCAGAGACTGAAAGAGTCCTGTTACTTATATCCTTCTCACATTCTATTATAGCAATGTACGTTGTGGATTTGAAGAATGTCTGCTAATAATGAAATTTGTTTTGTTAACATCAAAGATGAGCAGAATTTTACTGAATCCCTGAAAGGTTTTTGAATGCTAATACAACTGCAAAATAACATTAAGAAAAGCTTGGTTTGGTTTTTGTGGTTGAGATTTTTTTTCTTTTCTTTTTCTCCTTCCCCCTTTCAAATGAAAAAATGAATATTCAAAGGGTCTAATTTTCCAAAAGGTGATTAATCCAATTTCACTCATTCTCTCTAAGTACCACATTAAAAAACATTTAATCTTGGGCCAAGGAGGCTCTTCAGCATTAAGACACTTTCCAGTATACTGTTCTACAATGTCTAAGTCATTGTAGGCTTCAGGCTTTGATATTTCTCTAATGCAATTTCCTAATTGAAAACTTGGGATAATATTTTACTTCTTTACATTATGAGAACAAATACATAAGGAAAGTTATTCTCATGCTTCAGAAATGTGAAGAGTTTAGTACTGCCACAGGTGAGTCCAAGTCATGAATAATTTTACTGGAGGCAAGATAAAGGATTTAAAGTTATGTACCAAGTATCACAAATTGTCTGTATAATGGTGCTTGAAAAAATATCCTCATGCAGATTCACTTATTTATGCTGTTCAAAAGCCTATAACATAACATGCACCCATTTAACATCCACTTGAGTTACAGTACACTGTGACAAATGTCATTAAATAAAGCAGCTTTTAATGAGGTTTCTCACACTTCTCCAATTCTTACTGTATTTATAGTATTATTAAGATTTATTTTGTTCCCTGAGCATTTTCAGCTGCAGAATTTGGTTAAAAATATTTAACTTTGAAACCACCTATGAAATATAATTGACGAGAAAAGGCACAGAGGGCTTTTTTTCCCCTGTCTTTGTACAATTGTCCTTCACAAGATGAAATAAGTGAAATGAATCATGTGCTGTCACCATTATTGAGCAAGTCCTGATGGCTTTAGCTTGAGGTTAAGGTTAGAAAATCTCTCTGAATATTACAGCTTGCTTTCTCTCTCCATATCTCAGGCTGAAATATACTTTTTTTTTAATTCTCTTTCTCCCTCCCTCCAAATCGATGCAATCAGATTTTGTTGAAAAAGTGAAAAATTATTTTCTTCAGCTTTTGTGTGTTTCTCTGAAAACAAATGAAAACTCTTGACATTTTCTTGAACTCTTGAGGTAAAATTCCATATCATTTATCTAGGGGTTCTGTCTTCACATCTGAAAGCAGACTGTGCTTGATATTTTCCCTGATGGCAGACTTTTTTACTGATTAATATTACTGTACTAACACCATATAATACTACTTTTTATTTCTGCACACAGTTTCAGTTTTACATACACAGAAAAATATTCTTTTTTTTTTTTCCAAAGTATGACTGGAGCAGCTCTATACATTTAAAAAAAAAAATCATCATACAGAAATTTAAAGTATTTATTTGTAGTGTAACAACACTGGGATCAAATATGGTTGCCATAGGCAGATTTCAGTCCACTCAATATAAAATGAGGCTGAAAAAAATCTCACATGCTGGCAAGTGCTGTGGTAAAATCTCAGGGCAGTCCCTATTCATCAAGGTCAGGAATTTGTCTGTACATGTCACACCTCTTCTTCAGTTTGCTTTGACGGGTTTGCTTTATGTAGAAACCTAACTACAGGGTAGGAAGAGTGATGTAGTTTGGGAATATGATGAGAGACACATTTGGACTTGAGAACCCCATAGCACCTCTGTGCCTAGTGATACAGTAATACGCAGCCAGAAGAGATTGAAAAGTATATTAACCAGGGATAGTTGTATAAACCTTCTTTATGAAGTTATTTGAAATGGGACTGAAAATATCCACAATTTTAAAGGCAGGAAAGGAAAACAATCAAAGCAAGAAACAAATTGTGTCAAAAGTGACCTGTGGAGGTCATGTTCTCTGGTGAAGATAAGAACAGAAACATTCCTACCTTTAATTTTTAATAAGGTTCTTACTGACCTGCATTCTGAGTAAGAGAATGACACAAGCATATATCGATGCATGGTTTGTTTATACATCTGTGAGTAACTTAGAAGCATATGTTAGAAGGGATTAAAGATTAGGCCATTTAACTGTAATATAAATCTGTACATGTGCATCCAGATTAGTTGCCTAAATATAGCCGTGCAGTGTCATCTTCTTCACCTGAGACTGTCCCATGTATATTCCAGAGAGTCATTGCCTTTACAGAGATGGCAGGTCTCCTACAGTCTTCTGCCAGACTTACGCAGATCTCAGATGTCACTAAACATATGTATGTGAACAAGTTAATAAAGCCCCTAATCATTATAGGTAATGGAGTTTAAGAGATATTCAGCTGACCAAATGAAGGTGCCCAATTTAAGGTGACACAAGCAGCTTTCAAGGTAACATTGATCATACTGATTAAAGGTTTCATTTAGGTGCACAGATATAGGCAATTTTGTACAATGTGAGATATTGAGAATCTGAGACAGATGTTTATGGCCAGCAGATGAGACCTGTAGAGAATCCATATCTTTTGCATAAGATCTAAGGATGTTTCAAAATGTATTGAGTTTCTACCTATGGGCAAGTCAGCACTAATATGGTGATCCTTATGGGTCCCTTAGAACTTGAGATGTTCTACTATTCTATGATTTTATGAAATGAAAGTGACTTGCATACCTACATGGAGAAATGTAGGTGTCTGTTATTATCAAAAAAACCTGAATTCCAACTATTGTGACTAATGCAAACAGCCAGTAGGAGTGTAGCAAATAGTTTACATCCTCCATTATACAAATTTTCCATTTAGATTTCTTTCCCCTTTAATTCCCTTAATGTACATTAGAGTCCATCTTGTTTCCTGCTAGTTGTAGTTAGAGCTTGGTTTGGTTGCCTGCACCTACCTGTTTATGGCATGAAAATGTTTGTGGGTAAACTGCTGAGCTTCTAGATGCTTCTCCAAAAGGTGGAGGAGGTGGTTCTTGTGTAATCCTGCCACGCTGAGTGGACTTTTCAGGTACCTTAAAGGATCTCAAATGGCAATGGACACTTATTTAGGCAAAGAAATTGAACCCTTAATGTTTAACTATGAAAAAACACTTAAGGGTCTTGACGGCCTGACCACACAAAAATAGTCCTAATTATGTATAACCCACCAACTCAAAAGCCTTCTTTGCTCATGTTAGTTATTGCAACCTTTACAGTATTTATTTTGTTGTCATTGCTGCTGTCTCTTAAGCCATGACAAAGATAACAAGCTTTAGCACAGTCAATAGGTTTATTTTTCCACAAACTTCATGCATTACAAATGCAAGCAATATTCTTAACTGATATTCCTGGAGTAAGACGATACAGTAGGTTAACAAGCTGGTGACCTGATTCTCACTTACACTTAGCTGATACAGAATGCCATTGCACTCATGTCAGATTCACTTAAAATGAAATGAAACATTTTTAGGGCTACTTCACACTGTGAAATGACGCAAATGAAAATAAAGCCTTGGATATTCACCACTGTATGTTTTTGCCGAATCCTGACTACAGTTACGTTCACAGAAATTTATAAGCTACTGAGACTCTACCCAGTGAACCTAAGGGAAGAATGCTACACACTATTTCAAAACCTATTTTAAGATTTCTGTTTATTTCATGCTTTGTAGGCTAAAACACAGGGGTCAATGAAGACTGGGTTCTCAGAAAGTTGAATGTTTGGGGTTAGAAGTATGCTTAATAATATTTTTTCTTTTATTTTACTGTTTCAAACTGATTTCTACCTCCTGAGAATAAAGGCAAATGGACCTTTGTGGACGTTTCAAAAAAATACCCTTGTAAATGGTGAAAATTAGGTATCTACAAATACAGCAAAGAAATTAAGGATGAGGCACCACATCAGTGATGTAAATGGGCAGAGTGCTGTTTGAAAAGCAGCATCTATTCTTTTATGAAGTTGGAAAAAATATTATGGATTGTAAATTTTATAATCTAGCATCCCAAAGATTTTTTTCTAGAGTTCTGCCATTTTTTTATAACAGATTACCTTGAAATGGAATGGAAAAAAAAAATCCTTTATATAGAAAAGGTATAGAAAAAGATTTAGAATTCTTTATTTATGGACAATGCATTTTATCAAAATTAAAAAACCAAAGCCAAACAAAAAAACCAAACCCACAAAACCAACCAGCAACACAAAACCAAAGACACTCTATTGTGTAGGATCAATCTACAGTAAATTTCTGTCATGCTTCAAGTATGTTACTGGTGGACCTGCTTTTTAAATCAGTTTGAGGCCTTTTTTTCTTGTCCACAAAAATGCACTGGCTTAAAATACAAATTCCCTGGAAATAATAAGAAATTATGTAAAAAATATTTAGTGACTGATGTGCACCAGGGAAAGGGGTGGGGTCTGAGAGAGAGAGAAGCAGAGAGGATGCAGGTTTCTTTCTGGCTTTTGATAAGAAAGGCCTGACAACAAATGGAAAAAAAAAATGTAAGTCTAATAAGAGAGAATAGGGATATAGATAAAAAGTAAATCTTACGCACCTTCAGATGCTGGGAACACACTTTTACAGCATTCATTCAGCATCAGATGGACACTGGATGGATTTTCCCTCTTAATGGTGTGCAGATCCGCAGATCACTTAATGGAGAGAAATTCTTCTTTTTTGGTCATTTGAGCTATTACATAATTTTCTTCCAAGAACCCAACTCTATTCATAAAGGTTGTTCACATCAGAACTTCTTGCTGGACATGCAAGGCCATGCTGGACATGCAGCACAGTGCAGCAGAGGCTTACATTTGCTCAGGTTAACTGTCTTGTGGATCACTAATTCCTCAACATACAGCAGCTTCCCAATCAGGATCATTACAGTGACTTGAAGTATTTTGGAAAGTAAGATCATCTAAAAACCTTCAAGATAATAAATATTTATTCTATAGATATATTTAACCTTTAGAGAAAAATATGAAAAAAGCTATAAACAGCAGCATGTTTTAGTCAGTGTAATGAAGTCTGAGTGTCCCCCAAGGACAACTCTAGCATAAGCAAATAAAATGGACTTAGAATCTTTCTGAAATGCCCCCCTGCATAAGCACAGTTTAATTCAATTGAGCTGTGAAAGGAGAATCCTTTGATAAGGAAAAATATTATTATAGTCTTATGAAGTAAAATAAGAAGTCTATTCTCCCCACTGCCATTCAACATAATCGTATCACTGTCTGAATAGTCTGACTGAATACTGCAAGTTCAGTAAGGATTGATGGATCTCATCCTAAACTTCAGTAAAACTCCTATAACACAGGAGACATACATGCAAGATTTAGTTTTATACTAAAAAAAAATCCAATAACTAACTTATGCCTTCATCTACAGAATAAAAGTGATATGAAAAAAGACATATTTTTAGCTTGGATAAAAGTATCAGTATAGCAGTCTGAATGTGTACATAACTGTCATTACGTTCCTTGCTATTTTGCAAAAAAAAACCAGTAACAAATTAGCCACTCAATAGGCGTTGCTAAGAAACTAGGAACCAACTCTTACAGTAATTGAAGCTTACTTTTAACCACCAGAAAAGAATCCTTAAGGATTTATTAAAGAATGAGTGAAGGTGAAGAAAACTTCTGGTTTAATTTTTCCTTTTTCCTTAGAAAAATACACTTACTTTAGATCTCAGATCTTGCCTTTTAAGTCAATCCTTGTTTTAATTTTTTTCATTGCTAAAATGAGATTTTTTTATTAAGTGCTGCCAAACATGGACTAGTCATATATTTTTCTCCATTAAAGGTTATTTATTTAAAAGGATGATTTCTATCCTGTATATACAGACAGCCACCAAGTAATCTATTTAAGAAGTGAAAGCGTATTTTGTATTACAGCTTTCTGGATCAAACTGTTTTACTATTAGGGTTTTAGAGGCAGAGAAAATCACTGATCAGGCAGGTATTGTATTGCTTTGTCAGGTACACACATGCTTCACAAAAAGTAACTCCTTGAAGTAACTCCTCGAAGTAACTCCTCTAATCAGAATGAGGAAGAGTTTTGTTTAAATTATCAGTTTTCTGATATGATCTGGATTTTGGTTATACAACCAATATTCATTCCTAGAATTACACTAGTCTAATGTGTAAGATTCGGATATGACTTACTACGCCATAGTTAAGCTGGAATAACAGGTCTCAGACAAAATGTACTGCTTCTTAAAGGAGTACACGGTCCAAAGAGAGAAATGTTAAATATATATCAGTTGATGTCATGCATTTTCTTTCATTGAATTTTTTAATGGAATTTAATAGGCATAAAATCATTAGGGAAGAGTTGAATATAGAGTTTTAATGAAATTACTTTGAAACTTATAGAACTATATTACGAATTAAATCCTTTGAACCCTTTTCTGATTATATGTAATTTTTATCTCTTTTATCTATTTGTTACAGTATTCATTTAATTGGGTCTAAAAAGTCTATAGAACTATGGAGATAAAAACAGGTTTTGATTGAGGTACTCCAGCACATCTATACTGTTCTCTGCATCCAAGAAAAATAAAAAAAATGCTTTTTTAAACTTTGGTTCTAAATGGAACTAAAATGTGACAATTATATGTGAGTAATAATGCATTGTGGTTTTATTCCTTAAAGAACAGATAAGCAATTTATTTAAAAAAGAAAAAATCTTCAAGTTCATATATTCAGTTATAGATAGTTATTTGTTTTTATTGTCTGCAGGGTTGGATAACATTTCTGTTATACATATACACAAGTATGACAGCTATGTTTTAAAGTATTGGTAGGCTTTTCATGCACATACTTCATTGCAGGATGGAGCCCTAAGGAACTATTAGAGCACTATACTGTTTGCTCAGTGGACTGAAAATATATACTTGACTTATTTCCTCTTATTTTAATATCTTTGTAAACTTCTGGTTACTAGGCTGAAAACCTCTCCACAGGACAAGAAAAATAATTAAAATAAAAAAATATGAAAAGGAATAAAGAGTTTTCTATTAGGAGCTGTGGAACACTGAATTTCAACATATAAAATGGTACTGTTACACAGTCTCAACTTCAGAATAAAAAACATTTATTTTTCTTTTTTTTCCCCCTAATTTTTCTACCAGCTCCAAGAGCTCCGAGCTCCCAGGTTGATATTACATCATTCATTCATAGAGAGAGCTTGCTTTTATGGATTTTGTGAGGGCGAGGAGGCCAGAAACACCTGTGTTCTTATCTGTCTTTGCCAATGACGTCTTGTGCAGCCCTCAGCTAGTTTACTACTTCATATCTCAATTTCAGCATCTAAAATTTGCGATTAATAATAGCTAGCTGCCCCACAAGCATATAGTGGCATTCATTAGCCAATCTTTAAACACTTCTTTGAACATTTAGTTTAAGAGACAGAGCTGTGTGGTTTCACTCATGCTAATTCCAGAAGGGCCTTTGTAGAAGCAGATGATGTATTTGTAAGCAGAACAGTGTCCCTGAAAGGCTGTGAATGCTGACTCTGTTGACAGAGTAACCTACTCACTCTAATGTCATGGGGGAATTTTGGTGGGAGAGATGCGAAAAAAAACTGTATCACTCAGTGACATGTAGTTTTAAATGTATTAATCAAGATGTGTTAACATTTCTATTCCACGGCACACGCATTTGACACTCCCATAGACCAAGGTCCAGCCCCTCCAGTCTGCCCTAGGTCCACAGGAGTCAGTCATTGACATGAGTAAGATGTCAGTGGATGGGGTCACTCCAGAGACTGACCTATTACCTCCTATATTAGATTGTAGCTCACATTGCCAATAGGCTCATTAATGTAGCATAGCATAGCATAGCGTAGCATAGCATAGCATAGCATAACATAGAATATTTTCAGTTTGAAGGGACCTACAATGATCACCAAGTCCAACTGCCTGACCAATTCAGGGCTGACCAAAAGCTAAAGCATATAATTAAGGGCTTTCACACAGCTTTTTTTTTCTCTGGGCAAGTACCTTAAACTCCTTCTGAAACTATGGGTCCCAATTTATTTTTTTTGTTTTCCACTTTTCCTTTTCTTAATCTCTAAGGCTACTTTAATAGTTATCACCATGATTTCTATCACCCTTTGTGTCCTGTCCTAAATTTGTTATAAGAAATTTGCTGTTAGCAACAGTTACATAACAAAATTAATCTTCTGCTTCTTTGTTTTTTCAGCTCACATGACATTAATCAAGTCAGTTAGAGCTGGACAGATGTACTCAAAGTCTCATTTATTTGAGCAGTGCTTTCAGGTAGGCTTTATCCTTGGCAAGTTGCTTGTAAGAGTAAATACACATCCAATGATTCTTCATTGAAATTACAGAGATGGCTACTTAATTATCTTTTGAGGACCTAAGTACATACATTTATCATATCATACCTGTACCTGAGTGCTCTCTAGTTACAGGTTATGGTCACCTAAATTTTCCATTTTATAAAGGAGAAGACAACCTGTGATATACATGCTTAAACTTCTACTATAGACAATGAAAATCCAAAATGGGATGCAGTTGCCTAAACACAGGCATTTCTCTCACTTTACACCCCCAAGGTGTCCTCCTCTGATTGCCACCTAGACAAGTGCTTTCTTAAGGAAGCTTCCTAATGTTTTCCTTAGGCCTGCTATGGCTTCTCCAATGTTAGCCTTTTTGTGAGGAAGTAAGTCATGTCCCAAATCAATACAGTCAGTAGAAGCTGAAGAGCATTTCTGCTTTGCTTATATTTGGCATCCAGATCTGGCCAGAATAGTTCTCTATACTCCACTGACTATATTAACTCAAATAAATGAGTCAGGATAGATTAAGGTGATCTCAAATTGTATGGCTTTTATGCTTAGAAAATCGAAATATAGCTTCTTATTTTCAGCTCAATAAGAAAGTAAAGCCTATATATTGATTAATTTTTCTAGAGATTAAATTATTTTTTGTAACAAGTTAAGTAGAAAGTAGCACCAAATTTCTTACTTCCAATAAATGTAGTTTTGTGTTTCCAAACTGATAGTTACACAATTAGCAAGTTGGGGGGGGAGGTTGTTTTGGGGTTTTTTTTGGTTTTTAGCAATTTAACAATGTTGCTACTGTCACCAGCCACTCAATATGCATTTTTTCTGTCCACTTCTCTGAGGAAATTAACAACTGTTATTTCGTAAGAAGATACTTAACACATACACCAGCCTCCTGCCACGCTCCAAAAACACCTAAATATCTACTTTGCTGTCATGATCTGAATAATCTTACTGTAGCATCTGGGACAACTCATATACATGGTATCAGACATTTTTAAGTATACCATCTATATATATATTCAAGTTGATTACAATAAAGAATATTGACTTTATAAAGGCCAATTTCAATTCAGCTTAGAATATTTTTTTTTGTTTCAGTAACGGTAAATTTTTCAATCCTGATCAAAGCTTTCTCGGTTATTTTTTGACTTTCATGGAAGTCAGTTTATTTCAGCTCGCCCAAAGTCATTGGTAGGAGTTTTTATTGCTTAAAATAGTGGAGAATTATCACTGATGTCTGCTAATGCAATTCACATGTATCAGCAAAAAGCCAGGATTGTCCCTCCTGGATGTGAGACTTTAAATTGAATTAAGAATTGAACTTGCTGTTGGAAAGCTATGCTATAGTAGCCATCACTGAAACCTGGTGGGATGAATCCTACGACTGGAGTGTGGCTATTGAGGGCTACAAGCTGTTCAGAAGGGACAGGCA
>JAOXJK010000001.1:162259311-162271772 GCA_025774025.1 Xenus cinereus
GTTTTTTTGCATGCTTGCTTTTTTTTTTTTTTTTTTTTTTGAACAAAAAGCTGAGTATTATATTCTGGGAACATAAAACAAAGCACTAAGTTCTTACCAAGAAATACTTTTCAACCTACCTGGAAGTATTTAACCAAATAAAGCTCACTTAGAAACTGGAATATGTTTGGCCAAGAAATCAAAATGAAGGAAGTGTGACAGACTTAAATCCGAAGTGATAAATTACACTGAAGAAGAGCCAAAAACCCAGGGAGTGAACATCGAATGTAGAAACCAGTAAGCAAAATGCTACAGAGGAAGAGCTGAATGTATGCCCAATGTCACTGGTTATTAAGAACTAAATGTGGTCAGAAACCTTATAGAAATTCAAGAAGGATCAATTTACTTCATAACATCTCCATAGAGAGAAAGTTTATTCCTGAGATCTTCAGTCTGTAAAGCCCACTAAAATATATTTCAGGTTGCATAGCTGATAAAATGCCATGCCCTACCTTGGAATGTGTAAGCATCGCAAGAAGCAGCATACATTTGTCACACTTACTAAAGTCACCAAAAATTGAAAAAAATAGGTGTGTACTAATCTGAATAAAAGTATCTATTAAAGCAAATGAGACAGGAGATTCTCGTAGCAAAGAAGCGAAAACATTTTACTTGCTTTGTGGGATGAAATACTGTTTGAGCACTTTACCTAAACTGTTCTACAGCTTTCTGTGCCTAAAACGTAATGGTTTCATCAAAAGATGGTACAATTTTTTCTGCACAACCACAGAGCTCTACAGATGGAAGGCTGAGCATACTATGTTCCTAAAACAAAAATCACTTGATTTAGCTATTGTTTCATAAATTATGGTAGCTGTGGTATATATATCACTGGGATGTATAGAGTGAGCTTTGCAAAATTAACTCTGAATCATGGCAAAGAAGTTGTGCTTGAACTTTAATACAGGGTAAAATATTTTGTAAAATTTGTTTGAAGTTAAGTGTTCAGTTTCATATTCTTATTGTATTATGTGAGATGCTTATCTTGGTGGCAGGGTGAAAGGGAAAAGAAGCTAACAACTGTCAGATTGAGAACAGTTATGACTATTTCAAAAAATGTTTTGCAATGCCACGTTTTGTCAGTTGTCTCTTTAAAATGTGCAAGAACTATTAGAGTAATTAGATTAAATTTACATGATTCTTTCTTATGAGTAATTGTGATTAATTTTAAAAGTTATGGCAGAATCTGAATGAATAGCTATCAAGGGACAAAGTAGTTGTACATTGATTGGAAATCAAGAGACCTATGAGTTATTCCTGGTTCTGTCTCTTGTTCCCAAGGCACTTCACATCACTGTGCATCATTTTCTGTAAAATGGAGAAGATGATAATGTAGCCTTTTGCAAACTGCTTTGTGATATGGTCTGCACATGAAAGTGTTATGTAAGTGGTATCCTAACTTCTATTATTAATGTTACCTACTCTGCAGCTGCTGTAGTTATGATATTTATGCTTAATATCATATATTCATATATCATAAGTAGCTAGCCATTTCAGTTTCTCATTGAACACGACAAAACATTAGGGAGTGGCCATGCTAGTTCTTGGGCACGACTAGACTGAAGGTGCAGTCCACTATTAGTGTATCTGGAAACGTGATAGTTTAATATATAAAACGCAACCGGACTGACAGTGGTGAATTGGGCATCACTCAGAATTTAAACCTAGCCGCACCTAGCCTCCCACCTCGGTGAGGAGTGTTAGAACGCAAGGGGGGTTATTTTCTGCCAAAACTATTTTGCCCTTTTGATGCAACAGATGGGGCAACAGTGTTAAAGAGGATAGGTTTAGATTGGGTACGAGGAAGAAATTCTTTACTGTGAGAGTGGTGAGATGCAGGAACAGGTTGCCAAGAGATGTGAATGCCCCTGTTCAAGGTCAGGTTGGATGGGGCTTTGAGGAGCCTGATCTAGTGCAAGATGTCCCTAGCGATGGCCAGGGGTTGGACTAGATGATTTTTAAAGGTCCCTTCCAACCCAAACCATTCTATGATTCTTTCTAAGATGAAAAAATACCTTTACTAATTTGCACTCTTGGCTTCGGTCTGTCCCTTTGCACCGTCAGTTTGCTTTTCGTGGTTTCCCAACAGGATACAATCAGCTATAAAATGAAGAAGCAAAGAGAGGCAGAATCTCAACAAGCTAAATGAAACAGTGCTATGCCATGTCAAAACATTTATAATAGAACAAAAAAGGACAAAAATTGGATACTTTTATATATGTATATATGTATAAACTTATAGTTTGTATGTACAGTATATAAAGTATATGTAGTTACATCATTTCTAGACAGATTATAACATACAGCATGTATAGTATGAATATATAGTTAGCCTATTTAGTAATATAGTACTTAATAATATTGATTTTTTGTGTGCTGTAGTGCATGTGCTGTTGTGTATGAGTCTTAAAAACTGAGGAGTTTGATAAATTCACTTAACATCATTATATCCATTATAAACATCTTAGATCTCATTATTGGTAACCTGAATATGGCTCTTAGGTATGTGATACTCAGACCTGAAATATCCACCTTTTAGGTGCTTCACCTGGTGAAATTCCTGAGCTAAATTCATGCAGACAGTTTTAAAAATAATTAGAAACCACAATGGTAAGCTCTGCATATATAACTTCAAAGGCATAGGTGGGTTAAAAAGAAGACGTGCATTTGGCTCTCCATGGAGTTTTTGATGAAAATTATGACACACATTAATGTGATTATGATTAAAAACAATATTCTTACAGGGAGTTGCAGCATATTATTTTTTGAAATGAAACAAAATGCAGAAAATTAGATGGGGTGGGTTTCAGTTTTGGAGACCAAGACCAACCTCAGCCTAAATAATATTAGGCACATAAGTAAAGTCTAAGTCTAACCATATAACCCTAAAGAACTAACTGAGGGACTCAAATTCCCTAAGGGAAAGTTTCTGAAGATGTCATGGTATTACTATTGCATGATGTGTGTCTTTTGTAGCTTTGGTAGGTTTGCCTCGGATCGTTCCTGTGGATGTCTATCAGGAAAGATATGTTGACCATAGACAATACACATTAGCTACCCGTTTTGCCTCATGTCATGTTAATAATGGCAAAGAAGAAAGTACTGGTATGTGTAAAAACTTCTTACTGCTTATATTAGTCCAGTTTGCTTTGTCTTTTACAGCTTTTGTCCATTGTATCTCAGTACATTTTTGATGTTAGCAAATGGAAAAACAGTTAGCACACTTTCATAGTGTTCCTATTACTGAATTCATAGAAACGTAGAATGGTTTGAGTTGGAATGGACCTTAAAGATTATTTTGTTCCAACGCCCCTGCCATGGGCAGGGACACCTCCCACTAGACCAGGTTGCTCAAAGCCCCTGGTTGCCAAAGTCCCAGGTTGCTCAAAGCCCCAGGTTGACAAACCCTTCATTACTGTAGCAAATTGTTGCATAATTTTCAGGTTTTTTCTTATGGGAAAAATTATGATTCCTTTAAAATATTTTGTTTTGTGTTTTCTGGCTATAAGAACAGCAGTTTCTTATCAAAAAAAGGAAGTGATACATCCTACAAATGTTTAACAGGGACCCAAATTATTTCAAGTCATTGTTATTATTTATTATTATATCATTGTCAGCATTTTTATGGAAAAGTTTTATAAGCCATTGGATTGGTGTTATATGTCCAGATTTTGGTAACAGTGGGGCTGCAGGGGTGGCTTCTGTGAGAAGACACCAGAAGTTGCTCCCATGTTGGACAGAGCCAGTTCGGGCCAGCTCCAGTACAAACCCACCGATTGCCAAAGCTGAGCCAATCAGTGACGTTGATAGCACCTCTGTAATAACATATTTAAGAATGGGTAAAGAATGCTGTGCAGCAGCTGTGAGGGAGATGACTAAGGAAATGTGAGAGAAACAGCCTGGCAGACACCAAAGTCAGTGAAGAAGAAGGGGGAGGAGGGGCTCCAAGTGCCAGAGCAGAGATTTCCCTGCAGCCCATGGAGAACATGGTGATGGAGGCTGTCCCTCTACAGGCCGTGGAGGACCATGCTGGAGCAGAGATCTTCACTGCAGTCTGTGGAGGACCCAATGCCAAAGCTGGTGGATATTCCCTGAAGGAAGCTGCAGCCTGTGGAGAGCAGGCTCCTGGCAGGAGCAGCAGCGCTTGGACAGGAGTCCACACAGGAGTAGGTTTTCTGACAGGAGCTGTGGCCCATGTGGGAACCCACACAGGAGTCCGTTATTGGAAAAGAGCCATGTTGCAGCACTTCTTGAAGAACTGCAGCCATTGGGAAGGATCCAGGTTAGAGGAATTCACAAAGGACTGTATCCCATGGGAGGGACACAGATGAAGCAAGGCAACAGTGTGAGGAGGAAGAAGTGGCAGAGACAAAATGTTCTGTACTGTTTGCAACCCACATCCCTCATTCCTTTGTGGTGCTTGGGGGGAGGAGAAAAAAGAGTTAGGCATGAAGTTGATCCTGGAAAGAAGGGAGGGGTGGAGGGAAGGTGGTTTTGGTTTTATTTCTCACTATCCTACTCTGTTACAACTAATTGATAATAAATTAAATTAATTTCTCAGAGTCAAGCCTGTTTTGCCCATGACAGTAACTGGTAAGTGATCTCCTTGTTGTTATCTCAACCCATGAGCTTTTAATCATATTTTCTTTCCCTGTCCTACTGAGAAGGGAGACTGATAGAGTGGTCTGATGGGCATTCAGTGGTCAGCCAAGGTCAATCCACCACAGCTACAGTGAGTTAAGTGCTTTAGCAAACTAGAAATCCAGTAAGCAACAGCATTACCTGTTGCCTGAGAGTTTGCATTGCATTTTTATGATGTGCCTACCTTCTGAGACCAAATGGGATTTTAAATTGTTACCCTACCTTCCATTAGAAACGTGGGAAATCTTATGCTTCCATTTTCCTTGTGGGAGGTTTTAGTTGCCCACATATAGATGTCAGTGCCATTTGAGACAACTTGGTATCTGAGACAAACTGCATGAAGCAAAATTGTGATTTTTTTCCTTCCACTTGCTTAATAATCACAGAAAAGCGAAATTATCACTTCAGATATTGGAATAAATCTAGGAAACATCAGAATCATAAAATCATGGAATCATAGAATGGTTAGAGTTGGACGGGACCTTAGAGATCATTGAGTTCTAACTCCCCTGCCATGGGCAGGGACACCTCCACTAGAGCTGGTTGCTCAAAGCCCAATACAGTTTGTCTTATGAAATGTAATCAAAGGAGAAATTTAGGGACAAGAGGGGTGAGAACTTTTTTCAGTGCAGTTCAACTTTAAACACGAATTTAAACAGTGTTTATAATTACAAAAAAAGTTAAGGTACAAAAATGACTAATAATAAATCCCAGTTGAATCACACTATCACTTATAGATTGCAGTTTGTCATGACTGAATTAATTAAAAAGATGAAGTCACCTATTTAATGAACTTTAAAAACCTGCAATCACTTTTCATCTCCCAGGATAATTGCAACTAGATGTATTTATGGTATAGTGTTGTAAGCAATTAATTCAAAAATGTAAAGCAGATTTGTAAATACCTCATTTTAACACTGCACTACGACCAGTGTAGCCAGAAATATTTGCTTGTGGGAAATTGTTACGTCTGCTAGGTTTTCTACTGCTTAGAAACAATTTAATCCACGTGTATTATATATCTTTTTTTTTTTTTTTTTCCACAGTAAAGACACTGTAGAGTTTTATATGCTAAAGAATTTAGACTGAGGACATTTTTCAGTAAGAAATCAGATTGGAGATTACCCAGAAACAGAAAATACCTAGATGATGAATAATGGCTAGTTATACCTCTATAAATCTGATCCTTTCTATCCTTGCATAGATTATAGAAAAGCACTGTATAAGAAAACACAGAAACAAATCCAGTACAAAACATGATTCTTGGAAAAGTCAATGATGTTTAAAAATGGATCAGCATTTTCTTACTAGCTTTTCTACCTAAAGGCAAAACTGAGTTTAACGTTGTGGCAGTATAGATATTTCTTAAAAGTTAATTCATATAAACTCTCTATAGCAAGCTGTATTCCAGAATTTTTATTACATATTTCTCTTAACTACCTTCTAATACATGTATGTTTCTCATTACTTCCCTAGGTCTTAGGGGGAAAAAAAAAGAAGATTCAAAAATTCTCCTAGCAGAAGCATGGTTTACTTACACTTCCTGCACAACCCATTCATCTTAAACAGATCAGGTATGTTAAATCATACTTCCAATGGTGAGTGAAGGAAATTGTATAGGTGATCCAAAACACTCAATAGAAGTTACTAGGTGGCAGGAGTGTTTCAAAAGACCTAGAGAACTTCACACAGCAAAAATGAGGATTGAAAGATCCAGAGCCATGTAAATGCTAGCCCATAAACCCAAAATATTATTAGAAATGAGACTGAGCATCTGTAGTGTATGAAGGCATGGACCCCGGTTGGTGATGCAACCAGAATCGTTCATTACAACAACCACGCAGCTTATATAGTACTAATGTATCTTCTCTCCCAACCGACAGGCCCCTGCAACCCCCAGCTGCCAGACAGGCAGAATTGCCCTCAATCGGTCTGGCCACCAGGCATTGTTTATGGGTCGTCAGGACTTGCTCATGGGCCATCCCCTGCCAGTGTTCCTGCTTCTTCTATTCCTTCCTCTGGTCTTTGCTTCTTCCACAATCCTGTTAACATCCTGTTCTCCCACAAGCATCTAGAATAGCTGGATGTTGAAGCAAATGCAGTGGGAGATGACTGTGCTGGGGAGACTTGTCATGTGTATATATTCTTAGAATGTATTCATAAAATGTATTTTAAGATACATTTCCAGATACAGACTAATAATCCATTTGCAAACGTGCCATTACATCTATTCCTACTTGCTTGGGGTACGGTGATGCGGAGGTAGTAACTCTGCCTTAAAGGGATTGTTGGGGGTTTGCCCAGCAATCACTAGTAGAAAGTTTATTATCATCTTTTTCTTTCCTTTCTCTTATGTCCTTGACTGGGAGGGTATGTTATTTTCATCAACCAATATAATGCATCCTTAATATTGTTTCAATCCAGCTTGATTAGTAGTACCACTATGGCTACTTTATGTCATGAATCAAGGCAGCTTTTAGAAACCTAAGAGTTAGGAAGTACAGTGATACATATATTTTATATATATATATAAAACTAATATATATAACATATATTACTGTTAAAATTTGCAATTTGACAGGATTTGCACAAGTCAAGAAGGGAAGATTATGGCAGGTATGGTAGAAGTGTTTTGAAAATGACTGCTCTAAGCATAAAAAATTTACAAAGTAAAATATTGACCTGAATGCATAGGTGGCACAGACTTAGTTGAAGAGGAGACAGAGGGTAGCACAACAAAACAGAAAACTGGTAATGATTGTTGCATGACTATTATCTTGATATTGTCATTTAAAACAATGCTAGTATCACTCTTTTAAACATTTCAGTGGCTGACTATAGACCTCAGATTTGAGACAGAAAAATCTGTTTTCTACATAATCCTTCCACTAAGATTTTATTGCCCTTATAAGATGAAACAAAGCATTTAAGTACTGCCTGACACATTTCTCATATTTCTGTGGGTACTCTCAGCTAAGTAACAGCATTCCTTATGTGGCAATGCTTTTGATATATTGAATTGAACTCAATATGGAATTCTGAGATTAAAACAATAGATGCAGACCCCAAAACTGCTTGAGCAATTTCATGAAGCTTTAAATAGTTCTAAGCCAAGTTATCTGAACAAAGTAGTTTTAAAGACGAGTATTGGTTAGGGACAATTTATATTATTCAGAGCGGGATTGGACTTCAGTTTCAAACACTTATACACTGATGTATAACATAGATGTCGCCACCTAACCTCAGAGTTGAAGCTGCAAGACAATGGAACCCGGGAAATTTGGTGGCCTAAACATAGATATGCAGTGTCACCTGAGATGCTCCGGGCATCTCAGCATCTGTGTATATGGACACATATACCTGGAAAGGAGATATGCCTCCTTCTGGAGTAACAAGGAAGGCAAAACCAACATTCCACAGGACCCAAAACACTGTTAGATGCCTGTGTTTAGGCAACCGAGTTCTATGTATTGTCAACTCGGTGAAGAGTCCAGAGAGCTACTTAGCAAAACAAATATAGGATTTCATACTGCTTGAGGATGATATGAACACCTCTCCTGACCTCACCGCATATAGTTCAGTCATCTAAGAATGGACAACTAGTGTTATTTGAGTTGCTGTAGGGAAACTTTCCTTTCTTCTGATCCAGAATGATACGGATTTTTGTGCTGTATGTACCAGTCCCAAGAAGATGCCTCAGATAACCAAGGATTTCCCATGCAATGGTGTCAAGCCTTAAATTTCTATAGTCAAGAAAGAAGGCTTTGTTGCTTAAAGCAAATTAAAAATCAAGTTATTTTGGAAACAGAACTGAAGGATTCAGAACTATAGGAAGAAATGTTTTACAATGAGGGTGGGGAAACACTGGTACAGGTTGCCCAGAGAGGAGGTATATGCCCTATCCCTGGAAACATTCAAAGTCAGGTTGGATGGGGCTCTGAGCAACCTGACCAAGTTAAGATGACCCTGCTCATTGCAGGGGGGTTGGACTAGATGACCTTTAAATGTTCCTTCCCAACCAAGCCTATGATTCTATGATTCTATGACTCCTCTTTGGAAAGCAATGGTATAATAAATCCTCTAACTGGAAGATGAAATTAGACAAAGCTAAACTAAAGTTATTTACCCATTTTCTGGCATGAATGACCACAAGTAACACTGGAACATTATGCCAATAATTAGTCTTGATTCTCTACTGCTATAATGTGTTCCTTTTAGATTCAATATATTTTATTTATATTAAAATACGCTCAAATTCAAGTCCATTATTGGTCTTCAAGAACACATTAATTAATTGGACTTCATTAGATAATGAAATTATCATGCAAGAAGTCAGATTAGGTCATAGGATACATTTGGATTGTGACCCTGTGGCCTATATTGCGCTTCTGATTTCAAGGCCTTTTGGGGTGGTATTAGAGAGCTAGAGGATGACTGGAAGCAAAGATACAAGAGGGAATACAGTATCAGATTTGAAGCAGGATGAAGAATTGCAGGTTCCCAAAGAATGAAACAGCACTTCTTGTTGGAGTAACATGAAGAGAAAGAGGAATCTCTATGTACTTACTTTCGGTGACATCTAATTGGAAGATGCTGCCACTTTCACTATTTTGTGTATTAGAGCTCCTATTTTTACTGTAAGTATCTCTACAGTAAAGGTGACAATACAGCAATAATAGGGTATTTCTTTTGCAAAATATAGAGGGAGACATCTGCAGGAGTGCTATCAACAGCCTGCAGGTACAACATGAACTACTCACTAAGTATCATTTCTGAAATACTGCAGAAAAAGGTGATTTTCCTTTTATATAGGCTCACACTTACAGGAGACAGCCAAGGACTTAGTGCAACTTTGAAAACTCTTTTTCTCCATTTGGGTGTGGAAGTTACAAGATAGAGGATCAAGTTGACCATTTGTGTCTGCCCCAGCTACTTACTATTTCTGATAAGAAAAATTTGGTATGTGCCTTATAGGACATTTTGTGCAAATGCCATCTTTTGTTTACTGTTTGACTTTGACAGTCTGTGATTTCCTAGACAGAAAATAAGAATGTAAGAGGAAAGTTAGCTATTACTCACAGTCTGCTGTCAGTTTAAGCATTCACAACCTGTCACATCTTGTGAGAACTGAAGATGTAAATCAGTCTGTCTCTACAGCAGCTCAAAGAAATGTGCCAGGTGGAATGCATTCCTTTATATGCTTGAATTGCTTGAAAAGCAACATAAATCTATTAATAAATGTACATTACTAACACTAATGAGTTCCTCTGTACCATTGAGAAAATATAGAATACACAATGTCTAGAAATCTGCATTCACCTTAAAGGAGACCTTTAAAACTGCTGAACTAATCAAAAAAGCCTAATTGAATCATAGGACCTTCTTAAAAATTTACATGGAATTTACCCTTTTCATTTCATTTTCTCATCCACTGATTTTACACTTCTCTACTTCAGCAGTGATACAAAGATAACTTAAGTGACATACATATGGCTTTACATTGCAAGGACCTTTCCAAGCCACACTTTTCTAAACAAATTATCATTAAAATGTTTAAAAAGATATCTTTATCTGTATATTGATCTATCTACACTTACACACAGGAATGTTTGTGTTTCTTTAGAATAGACCTTTTTGATCTTCTCTTTGCATACAAAGCATCAAACACAAACTCTTCCCATTGATAAGAGTCTTTTGCAAAATATAATCTCTAAGTAAACTTTCCAGTTGAAAGCATTAAATAAATAGGGTACCTAGCATTTTATATTGTTATTTTTAACATAAAAGACACTGGTTTATGCATATTAAAGATTTATGTTTGTTTTGTTGTGTAACTTTGTAAGATACACTTTGATTTTATGGGGTGTTAATACACTAAAAATAGCCACTACAATGCCCCAGACTTTAAGTTTGAAGATTTTTCTTTTTTGCCATCTAGTGTCTGTACAGCCATGTGCCATTCCATTTATGAATTAGTAATGCTGCAGGAAATAACAGATGTTTTAAAATGTCTATGACAATAGAGCAACCTCTTGTTTTCTCTGAAGGATGTCTGCCATACCACTTACGCAATGCAGACTAAAGACCCTTTCTTTTATATTCCACTCTTTCTGTCTTCCAAATGCATCTTTTATGACTTGAGTTTAGCTGGTTCCTTGATCCTCTGGTTATCAACCTTCTTCCCTGGTTCTGTGAAACTTAACTCTGAACTTTATCTTTGGACTTACATTCTTTAATCTGATTTGTACATTTTTGCTAACAGGGTTGTTACACATTCCTTTTATAGCAAAAGAGAATGATTTAGACTTTATGATGGATAGGATTTAACATAAGACTAGACAAATGTTTCAGTCCCATCTGTTTTTAAAGAATTTAAATTGTCACTTAAAAATAGGCTGTAATCCTTATGCTTGCCATGATGTTCTGAAATGCCATAGTGAAGTGCATAGAGTATGAAGAAAACACTAAATGTAAGCAGAATTAGCCGAGAAATATGGCAGTTAAACAAAATTATGATGTTTGCTAGTATTAATAGGAGCTCATTTTCTTCATGAGCTTTCAACACAAAAGTTTAGATTTTCAATAGAAACTAAGGAAATGAGACTATGAGTTTTTGAATATAAAATAGGATCTGCCTTTCTGAACATCCTTTGATAACTTACTTCTCATCACACCAAATGTGAGTGGGACTAAATTTCAATGGACCAATTAAAATATTTTCAGTTAAATGAAATCAAAATTAAATATTATTTTTACTATCTAATTTTATTTTATAATGTTGAGAACTGCCAAGTACTTTTTGAAAGCATTGTGCAGACATATGGTGCAGCATGCTCATACCATTGAATGCCATCTGCTGTCTAGGCTTAAATGCACACTGATTTTACTTTTAATTCATAATGAACATGAAGAATGAATGTGACCCATGTATTGCAATTTGGCTCAGTCATTGGCAGGTGAACATTTAAGGCATAAAACATATTTGTAATTATAAAATGGCTATTTACAACTTCCCAGGTGGGTAAGTAGCCATTAGTAACAAATAATTGCATGCCAGGCCATTATGCTTCCAACTACTGTACTGGAAAAAGATCTAGAAAAATGAAAGTTAAAGCATTCTCTCACTAATAACTGCATAACAGTTATGTAATTTATACTGCCAAATTTAAATCTAATAAAAACTTTTAAAACTTTGGTTAACATGTAAATGGAGACCTTCAAGCACAGAGTCAGAAACATTAAGGATGTCTGAGTAAAATTACAAAATACTCTTTCATGCTTTTATTATGTTTGCCTTGTGATTTTCTATTGACATTAAAGTTCCTCTCTTGAAATGCATTTGCCTCAGTCTTCAAATATCTGCTGAACAGAAAAAATAAATGCCTGTACATGGTCTAATTTATCACCTTCTACACTGGGAGATGACAAATTATCCAGTCACAGTCCAAAGGCTTATAACTTTGACCCTCATCCAGAAAAAAACAAAAACAGAGAAACTTAATGAATTGTGAATGATTCCTCAAAAACTTAATGTAGAATCACAATGCTGAATTGCTTTTAGATGTACAGTCTTTTCTTTACAGAAGACAGTGACAGAACAAGCCTTATGAGGAGTGGTTGAGGCAACCAGGGTTGTTTAGCCTTGAGAAAAGGAGGCTCAGAGGAAATCACTCCCTACAACTACCTGAAAGAAGGTTGTAGTGATGTGATAAGTAACTACGGGTAATTTGCTGATCAAACGAGTTAAGCAAGAGGGCAGATCTCCTACACCAGACAGGGGA
>JAOXJK010000001.1:162271872-162288747 GCA_025774025.1 Xenus cinereus
TATGGATGTCTAGTTTGGCCAAGTGGTCTCTAACCCAGTCCTCCCCAACAGAGGGAAAGTCTTCCTCTCTCCAGACCATCCCCCTTGTCTCCAGGGTCTGGGATTCATAAGGGCCAGCTTTGGCAGTGAAGACCGAAGTACTGTCTTGGAGAGTAGAGGGAGTGATAAAGAGGCTTAGTGGGCATCTGGCAGCCAACAAAGGTCAACCCCCCTCAGAATATGGTTCTCTGTCTTTTTTTAATTTAGTTACCTAGTTAGTTTCAAATAACCAATTTGTTTTACTTGAAATGAAATTCAAGTCTGACTTACTATTATATGGACTAATATGTGAAATCAAGTCTCTATTCCTCCATCTTTCTTAACATGCAATTTAACAAGCATTCTGTAATAATTTCTTTGTTATTGGACAAAAAACCAAAATAAAGTAAAATAAATGTTTCTTCTTTAATAATTCAGTTTTTTTTCAGGACTGGAAGAAAGTGGTTAATATTTTCCTCCTAGTTTTAGAAATTATACATATGCAACATGGGATTAATATCTGAGCTACACTTAAAGCCATGAGTTAGACGGTACCCTTCTCATGAACTAATGTAAACCCCTCTTGCTATAAACAGGATGAAAAAAATCATCATTGCTGAACATAATGCTGGTGTTTTTAAAGATAATAATAATGATGATAATAATAATAATAGTTTACAGTGGGAAGATCTGCCCTATTTAAATGGGATTGTTATCTTAAATTACAGAGGAGCTTTTAGTACACTCTATTTTCAGATTCCTTTGGTTTTTAGACTTTGACATTTTCTCTTCTCAAAGAAAGGTGTCATAATCAGCTGATCTCCAGACCAGCCTCAGTGATGCTGCAGGGGTTCCCATGCCTAGTTCTATCTCTGTACCTGCCTCCAAGCAGGCCTGGGGTCAATGCCATGTGTAATTTGTCTCCTGAAAGGGCCCCTTGGGCCTTCACCACAACTTGTTTCTGTCCCCTGCTCTATCCCACTCCAAACAGGTCACCCCCAGCTTCACCTGGTTCATCCCTATACCCAGGTGCTGTGGGACTTCACTCTGGTCAGTGACGGCATTGCCTGTGCTGATGTCACTCTCAGCTCCCATTTTATTCCCCCTCCTGGAGGAGTGCTGCTTTGCATTCCCTGACAAAAGGTTAAAAATATAATTATGTAATATTCCTATACAGCAGTAAAAAAATAATCATCCATCTTACTGTATAAAATACAATAAAAAACATGTACTTAGCCTAAGATTTATACATGAGGTAAAAGAAAAATATATTTTTTTACTGTAACTGTTATTATCAAAACTTGGAAAGAAAAGTCACAAGAAAGAAACCTGAATATTTATAATCACAATTTGTTCATGAAGGACCTGGTCAATGAAGGTAATAGGGTGACACTTCCTGTTGAAGAGCTTTTTTTTTTTTACAGAGCTATATACATGTTCTCTGCTGAAGAATGACACAAGAAAGTAAAAAGGAGATTAAACTAATAAATGTGTTTAATGTTTCAGCTGGGTGTTAAATGCTAGATGAAATGCTTCTGACTTACTGTATGAGTGTCATTCTCTCTCCAGGAAAACAAGGTGAACCCAGGTGACTAGCTTGTGTCTTCTGAAACAAGGAACTCTTGAGACCAGGGTGGCTGATCAAGAGGAGCTCAAGAAGTTATGAATGTAGATCAGCAATGCCCCAAAAGATGCATTTGAGCAGACCAACATCCAGCCAAATAGCAGTGCTACTGAGGAAGGAACATGGGAGATACAGAAACTCGTCAAGGAAATGTTCAAAGAATAGAACAGCTTTGTCTCCAGGCTAACATACTCAACTTCATGTAAAAGAGACTTCAAGGGAACTTGAAGGACAATCAGTTGTGGTGTCAATGATCTCCATTGGAAAGTGGCAACGTTTTTTTTTTGCACTGGCTGTATCTGCCAAAAGGCAGGAACATTTTTTCTTTTGGTTATCAAGCTATTATATAGTTAGGTTTGAAACACCAGCAAGTTACATCAGCCACATCTAAAAGTGAATACCTTTTTGAAACACCTGAACATACTTCCAGTAAATAACAGAAATGTATTTTGTGATGTCTAGTTTTAAGTTAAGATAATGACTCCAAGGCATAGCAGAAACTTTGTTGAAGAAAGATATATAGGAGACAATCTGTAGGACACTAGGTGCTAAGTATACGGTGGAAAGAGCTTCCTTTGGGTGGTGAAAGAGTATTTGTAAAAATAAACTAAAGAATATTCCATGTCAACAACATTTAAATTCCTGCCCTAATTAGGAAAAGGTAATATTAGTACTGTTTTATGAGTTATTCAATGAGAATTGTATCAGAGATTGTGACATGCTGAATCTGAATGAAATCATCCGTGCTATGGAAGAAGAACACACAGTGTTGATGTTGATGACCATCACAACTAACTACAAACTAAGGAAGGAAAGTTAGACTGAATTTTTAGACAGTCCAGGAATAGAGCAGATAGATACATGAAAATGCAAAAAAAAAAAAGCCAAAAAAACCAACAAAAAAACCAACAAAAAAAATCTATTTGGTCCTGGTTGTGGTCAATGTCATAGACCTGTAATATTACTATTGCAATCAGGTCTATGACAGTGACTATAATGTACTTAAAATAATGCCTTTCCAGGATTACCAAGAGCCAAAAAAACCCTATTTCATTTGTGTTTAATTTCAGGGAAAAAAGTATGGACTACGTGAAAATTAGGAAGTTTATAAAGAAAATGATAAACACAATGTAGAAAAAAACATTTTCAAATTTCAGGAGCTTTGAGAAGACACTGTACTGGAAGTTCAAATGCAATTTATAGTACTTCAGGATAAAGTCTGAAAAATGTATCAAGGAAAGTGTCCTGGCTAAATAGCAGGGAAAGTTAGTTATTAAATACAAGTTAAAAAAAAAAAATCATAAAAGGTCTTAAAATCTGGCAGGTTAAATTTAAAAACACAGTAAATCAGGACAAAAAAGTATTGTGGAAATACTAGAAGAGTGCATAAAAGTAACAGTAAGTCATTCTTCAAGCAGATGAGCTGATCAAGCTTGATGGGAATTTTATAAGGTCAGTGGGTGATCAAAACGTGAGAGGAGTGTTCAGAGAAGATAATGTCAGAGCAAAAAATTATAAGGATTTCTTTTCCATCTTGGAAATGAAGATGACTTGAAAGTATCACCACTTTGGCAACTTTTACTTTTTTTTTTAGTAGAAGGGAGAGGGGTTGCACCACAGATTTGTCTAGTGTTTTAAAGTCACTAAATTATCAAGGAAAAAAAAGTTAAAAGAAATAGCTTTCTGTAACCATATGATATTTGCTCCAAATCCTATAAGAAGTAAAGGATTAAATACCTGAATAATAAATTGTGTTTTGTATGAGGTTATGTGATAAAAGCTGCACACTCATGTGGAGTACTACTTCCAGCTTTGGAGCTCCCAGCAAAATGTTTGCAACAAATGAAAAGGTTTTAAAAGTCTGGTAAAATTAAACATTTTCACATCAATAAATGTAAGACCTTGGATGCTAGAATTGTAAAAGAAATTACAGAAAAACTGCACCAAACCACTATTTTTATTTATGTAAATATTATAAAATATTTTAAAGCGTGGGGATACACACAAACAATGTGTAGGTTTGCAATGCTAAGTAGAGTGATTCATCCTGTAGAATGTTAGGTGCTATAGTAGGATGACTTCATTTTTTAAATTAAAATTTTCTGTGCCCTTGTTCAGTATCATTTGTACATAAAAACTTCTTTGTTTGTCAATTAATAATCATTGGAAAGTCTTGATGGGTCTGAAAAGCAAGACACAGAAAAAGCTTAAATTGGGTGTTCTGAATGACTCTCAGAACTAGATGTCCAAAGGAGGTTCATTCTCTTTTGATTACTAGGGAAATCTAAAAGTGGGACTCATAACATGAAAATTTCTAATTTTACATATTACAAGTGAGATTTGTCTGACTCAATGTAGATATATACATCAGAGTTAGTCATTCCACATCTCATTTATATTCAATGCATATACATAGGCATTTTTAGGGTATTTAGCTTCTGATATCAATTGAACAGTGAGGAAGTTTATTTTACTTCATCAACTCTAAAGGGAAGCTGAGATGAGTAGCTCAGATGCAGTATGCTTGTATATACTGGATAGCCTGTGCCTATACACTGGGGCTTCAGAGAGTTTCATATCTCCTGAACCACCTACATATATATAATGTCTGTGTTCCAAATTAACGTCAGAACAAACTTGCTTATGTATCATTCTTTCATCTTTCTTTTGATTTCTGTGGAAAGAAAAGCAGACTGAAGGAAGGAGCTGCAACAGACTCCAATAGGATTCTTCTTTTATGTCATCAGATCTCTGGCATGTGCCACAGAATGTATTTTCCAGGAAATGAATGTTTTGAAATATAGTAAATTACAAGGAATAATTCACTCCTTCTGTTAAAGGAAAGATTCTTTGTTCTCCAGAAGGATTTCATCAACTGTGCAGGAAGTCTGAAATCTAGGCTTTCACAGGACTAAAGTTAGATCAAAATTATCCTTCTACTAGGATTGGATGTCTGACACAAATTGTAAGATCAACCCTTGTAACTCCAGTATGTAAAAATGATAAACAGAACCATAATCTAGGAAGCTGAAACTGAAAAATAAAATAAATTTTAAAAGTAGAACAGGAGGTCAACTATCCACACAAATTAAGAGTTAGAGGTAAAAATAAAAACTACTGCCTCTCAGAAGGACTATGTGCATGTGAATGCTAAAAATGAAAAATACTTTTTAAAATCAGGAACATGCAACTCTGATTAAAAAGAACTAAAAAGTTCAACATTATTCATTGTTCTTTGTCGGCACTATAGGTTATCACTGATGACAAAAGTTGCTGGTGATGTTGAGCAAATAGCTCAGATGGAAGACTATTCTCTGGAATTCTAGACATTCTAGATAAAAGTCTGTCCTGAGAGGAAAGAGAGAGAGAGGAGAGAGACACTTCCAATGGGTTACTATGCTGGTAGAGTTAGAGTTAGTAGACTTAATTTTCCTCATAGTGGCTAGTATGGGTCTATGTTTTGGAATTATGCTGGAAACAGTGTTGATAATACAGGGATGGTTTTGTTATTGCTGAGCAGTGATTACACAGAGTCAAGGTCTTTTCTGCTCCTCTTACCACCCTGCCAGTGAGTAGGCCAGGACTGCACAAAAGTTTGAAGGATACACCGCTGGGACAGCTGACCCCAGCTGACAAAAGGGATATTCCAATATTGTATGACATCATGCTTAGTATATAATCCTGGGGGAAAAAGAAGGAAGAGGGGGATGTTCAGAGTTACGGCATTTTGTCTTTTCAAGTAGCTGTTATGCATGATGGAGCCCTGCTTTCCTGAAGATAGCTGGACACTTGCCTGTCAATGGGAAGCAGTGAATAAATTCCTTGTTTTGCTTTGCTTGAGTGTGCAGCTTTTGCTTTACCTATTAAACTGTCTTTGTCTCAACCCATGAGTTTTTCTTCACTTTTACTCCTGATTCTCTCCCCTATCCCACTCCGGGTGGGATGGGGTGAGTGAGCAAGTGGCTGTGTGGTACTTAGTTGCCAGCCAGGGTTAAACCATGAAAATTACTCCCATTCAAGAAAGATACCCTCTACAGGTGAGTTAGACCCTATCTCAGATGAACAACTTTTGATGGCTAAAGATAACCTAAATAAATATGTGTCTAAGTAACTGAAAGTTACTGAAGACTCCAATTTCTTTTAATAATAAGATGTAAACTATTAAGTCAGTTTGGTGTTTTGAAAATATTACCCACTTTTAATTTTACAAGATATGAAGCATTTCAATATAAAAATCATAGGTGTCAGAAAAAAATAATTTGGTTAATGAATTGTCCTATGGGTCTCAAAAACATAAAACCTCTGGAATATTATTTGAGTTTCTTTCACAAGATGACAAGTGTGTGTAATGTAATTGAAGACCTCAGTAATTTCTATTGAGATAACAAAAAAAATGACATTGTATGTGCAATTTTTTTCATTTATTAAAAAAGTAACAACATAGACTGGGACCTCTATGTGGTCCTGAAATATAATACTGTTCAGACTTTGAAACTGATATTTTCATTGAATTTGAACTTTTAGTTACCAGCTTGTTTGTTACTATCTAGAGGCAGATGCCAGCTATTGACGGTGAAGAAGTAGAAGTTTATTAGTTATTACTTAACCTGAGCAGTGTCATTATTTAAAAGGCTGTAAAAAAAAAAAAATTCCTAAATTGAATTAATTGGAACATGTTATTTTTCTTGGGCTCATATTAATGTCACCAAGCAACTTTTAAATTAATGAAGAGGAATCCTTCTATTAAAAAAACCGTTTAAGTGCCTATTCTTACTTCAGTAAAATTCTAATATAAATTCAGATATTAATATGTATGCCAATATGTCAGCATATTTCTGTCTCTGTGTGTGTTTGAACATGTGTGTGTATGTGAGTGTACAGGAATGAAAAGAATTTATTGGTTGACTTCTGTTTCTTATGTCTGATTTTCAGGGTAACTGCGAGGAATAGAGATAAACTGCCAGCAATATTAACATCAAAAGCAGGGAAATGGAGAGATTTCCTCCTTTTTGGAATGTCAGTGTGTCTGGACTGACATTTTTGTCTTCTATTTTTTCTTTCATTAAAGCCAACAAATACATTTTGCTCCTATGTCCTATACAGGTAGGAATAGCAAAGAGATCACGTATGCCTTAAAAGCCTTAAAAAGAAATACATAAACATAGGACTTCTAGATCTACCCGAAATTTGTCTTCAAAAAAGTGTAGTTATTTTATAAAGTTATTCATTGGAAAAAGTCTGAGGTCTCAATGTGTTTGGAGAATAAAGCAGCAGCCTTGAAAGTGATTCTGTTTTCTAGATGTGTTGTTGACTTCTGCCATATATTCTTTTACACCAAGAACAAGATATTAATTTTTGAGGCTATCTTTGCATTTTGAAGTTCCTTGGCTTAGGACAGCCCAATTAAGACACAATGTGAGGGTTCTCAGGTCTGGTATCTTGGTATCAGTTTTGCAGCAGCAATAGAGAATTTTCAAGTTTTCTTATTTCTTTTATCTCCCCTTTTAAAACAAACAAACAAACAAACTACATTCTTATTATAACATGGAAAAAGGCTGATCAGTTCAGGGGTAAAAGAAAGAACTATCACTTGGCAGAATAGGTTTTGTTGCTACCATAGGTTCCCTGTATATATTTATATATATTTTTATGTAGTCAGTATTAGCAATCTATATTTGAATGCTGCCATGATTTAATCTCAGCTGGCAGCTCAGCCCCACACAGCCACTTGCTCACTCTCCCTCACTGGGATGAAGAAGAGAATCAAAAGTTTAAAAGTCCAAAAACTCATGGGATAAAGACAGTTTGATAGATAAAGCCAAAGTTCTGCATGCAAACACAAGTGCAATAAGGAATACATTCACTACTCCTCATTGTCAGTCAGGTGTTTATTCATTTCCAGAAAAAAAAGGGCTTCATCACATGTAACAGTTACTTGGGAAGACAAATGGCATAACTGCAAATGTTACTCCTGTCCTCTTTCTTTCCCCTTAATTTTATTGCTGAACATGACATCATATGGTATGGGATATCCCTTTGGTCAGCTGGGATAAGCTGTCCCCTCTGTGTCCCCTCCCAATCTCTTGTGCATCCCCAGCCTACTCGCTGGTGGGGCAGAATGAGAAGAAGACCTTGAACCTAAACGACCGGTGTGTTATCAACATCGTTCTGGTCAAAAATCCTAAACATATCACCATACAAGCCTCTATGAAAAAAATTAGCTCTGTCTCAGCCAAAACCAGTACAGACATTAGAGGATGAGTATGATGGTCTGAGACCAACTTTGACTGCATCTAAACTTTTCAAACCTTAAGTGTTTTCCAGCTGCCTGCCTATCTCTTCCTGGATCCACAATGAAGTATATTAGGGGTCTCTTGCTTTCACACATCCTTATTCTTCCTTAGAGGAAGAATTGACTATGGTGCACTCAAACAGATATGGGTTGGAGAACCAGTAACGCAATATGTACTTCAGGCAGTTTTCCAGTCACTGCTAAGATAAGTCTCAATGACTACAGTTTCATACTGCACTCTTAGTTCAACAGATAACTGTTTATTAGCTGTATTACATTCATTACATGTAGATTCAGTATATAATGTTAGCCTTTTTTAGTATTGTTTATAGTAATCCACACACACTGAGTGTGAATTATTTTACTTAATTTTAGCCCTGATAAAACTAGACTTCTATGCTTAGCTTGTCATCTAGTGTCCCTGTTTAATAAGTAGGAAAAGCTAAGAATATTCATACGGTGAATCATCCTGTTACAAAATGGTTGTCCAATCTATATTGGACAATTTATTATGGTGACTTCACAGAATCAAAGAATCATAGAATAGTTTGGATTGGAAAAGACCTCTGAAAATTACCTTGTCCAAACCCTTGCCCAAGCAGGGTGTCCTAGAGCTGGTTGCCTGGGATGATGTCCAGATGGCTTACGCGTATCTCCAAGGGTGGAGACTCCACAAACAGACTTCTGCCTTCGAGTGTCTGTCAGTAATTAGAGAGACTTGATGATTATCACTTTTTAAATCCTCCAAAATGAGAACCATTCCCCTTAAATTAGGTACTTACACTATTAGGAGTCAGCAGCAAGAAGTCTTTAGAAAAATTAATCTCACTACCTTTAATTTTCTAAAGTCAATGCCTATGGAAGATTCAGGCATATATTGCACCCTGGAGTTGTCTAATTCTCTGTGTTGGCGATAAAAGGAAGTTTTAGTATCAGACTAAACACTAAATCTTCAGAATGCTTAATTTATGCTAAAAAGTCTCATTCCTCATAATTCTGGAAATATTGCTATGTTTCAATTATTTTGTTCTATTTAAATATAAATATTAATTTTTAGCAAATTAATATTTTCCACAGCATTGACATTTTAAAATCTAAGTTGATAAATATGCTGCTAACTCTTTATGACTATCAACAGAATTCTGAATGTTCCAACTGGAGATTTGGTGTCTATTTTTTTAACTCAGAAAAGGAATCTCATCCTGACTTGTAAGAAATCAGGATTGTTTGGGAGGTCTACTCTAAGGACATAAGACTGGATTCCTTCTTCTTGTTTTTAATTTACATGAACAATGACAAGCTAAGTGATGAAGGACAACATGGTTTACACAAATACATCAATTTTGTGTTTTGGAGGGAAATTATGTTTTCCATTTAGAAATTATGAAACTGATGGCTATTTTTATCATTGAGACCTATTGAGTTCAGTTTGGAAGTAATTTATCTTTCTCAAGTGATAGGAGAAAAAAGAGCCAAATAGTTGAAATGATCAGCTGGTTTATCTGTAAAGCCCATCTGTACAACTTTCTCTGATGTTATAGATAATCATATGGGAATGTTTCATTTCCCTTGCAATCAGTTCCAAACATATGGAAGAAAGTCTCAATCTGAGATTTTGTTTGTTTCGTTGTTTAGCCTACAGGTCATTTGTTATCATTTTGGACTTAAAAAATAAATAAATACCAAATGAACCATCGCCTTTAGGGCCCCAACAGGCAGTCTGCCTGGAGACAGGATTTTCCACCAGGATAAATTGTTCACAAGTGCAGGAAGGGAAGAGGTAGAGAAATGTTATGAAACAGATTCAGTGATGCATTGCATCCGTCTTTAAAATTATTCTGGTGGGATTCCTGCAGCAGTTAGTTTACAGCCTTCCTTAACCACTCACTTTTTACACATAGTAAAAAGTGATAAAGGCTGAAATGCATGTTCCTATCAGTGCTGGTCAGGTGTATTTACTCGGTAAGATAAACATGCTGTTCTAAGCTGGACATATTGATCATTATTGTACAATGAAGAATAATTCTGTTAAGACATTTCCTTTTGGTGGCCTGAAATATCCTTACAGTAAAAACTTAATTTTCCTTGAAAAACATACATGATTTAATTATTTTCTTGGAGTAAATGATTGGGTTAAATGCAAATGTATTGAGAACATACTCATAATGATTTTGTATCTCATGTTGAGGCGTTTTTATCAAAAACTGCACGTTGGTGAGCTTTAGTGAGGAATGAAAGGAAAGCAGAAAGGGGAGAAGTTCATAAATTGAGACTGCTGCTCTAAAGACTACAGACAGATCTGCTGAGCATAGCATTTAACTTCATCTTTGTAAAGTAGGATCTTACATATAGAAGTTCTAGTTATTCATTGAATGTGCTTTTTTGAGGTGTCTTATTAAAAATAGAAAGTCAACAGGAAAGAATGAGAGCTGTTTAGCTCGTAGAATATTTGGTATTTCCAGTGGACATAAGAGACAACCATAATTCACTGATTTTTCAAACACATTAGTTCTTGAATTTGGAGATTTTCTGGTGAAATGGAAAGACTGATATTTTGGCCTCCAGTTTTTTAGATTTTGTGTCTAACCTTCCAGAAAAATCTTTATTTTCTGAATCCTGGATTCTGCCATAGCTTTTGACTACCAAACTTTAAAACAAACAAACAAACAAAATGTAAACAATCTTACTGATACATTTGAGTCAAAGACTTGACGATTTATTACTTTTTTTTTATGAACACTGGATAAGGATTTCCCAAGAAATATACTTTATTGATCAAGGAATTCCATCAAACAAACCAAATAAGGGAAATTGATACGTTCAATAGCTTTCACTGATACTGGGAGAAGAAAAAAAAAAAAAAAAACACCACAACAGCAACTGTGTTTCACAACTGGGGGGAGGAAATAAAAAAGTTAATGCTCACTGATATAACTGATCAAGGAAGGAAAACAGAATATGAGATCATAATGTATTCACATGAAGTGGTTTCTGCATACTGGCAAAGAAATATTTGAATTCCATATGTTGTGTTGTCAGATATTTTGAAGTGTAGGCATAGTGGTATATTTGAGATTTTCCAGACAAACCTTTTGCAGCATTTTTAAAAGCTAATATATCATAGTTTTAAAAGTTACTTCCTGTAATATACTACGTTAAGCATACACACACTTAATTTTAATTTTTATGGGCTCTAAGATCTTTAATATGTATATGTTTAGCTTAAATATGTTTACTTTTTTACATTTATATTCAGCACTAGATGGCACTCTGAATTTAAACTGTATTACATTTTTTCTTTCTCCTTAGAATACAGGAAACATGCTACCTTTGTTCTATAATTAAAATCTGTCATACAGATTAATCAAATAATTTCACTTTTTTCTCGATTGCAGTAGTAGGATGTCTCCTAAGGCCTATTACTATGCTATCAAATAATAAAGAACATGAAAGAAAGAATCAGTCAACTTATAATATACTGAGATACTCCCACTGAAATTCAAAAGCTTCTTTAATCTAAAAAACTAAGCATTTGATGCTATTTAAATGCTTGTTGCAATATTTTAGTTTGCTTAACATACAAAATTAAAAATCTCTAGGATTTAAATTTAAATGTAACAACTAACCTATGTTATAAAATAGAGAGAACCCTGTAGAATTCTCAGTGCTGTATATCTGTAATTTATATTTAACATATGAAATCATCTTGGGCAGTTAGCTTTAAGCCGAGCTACTCTATTAAAAACAAGCTTTGTATGCTTAGCTTTTGGAATATCCATTTATCTCTGTGTATTTCAGCAGGAATTTCAAATTAAAAAAAGATATTTTTCAATAGAATTTTGAAAGATAATTTCAACTGGAAGGTTACATATACAATTTTGTTTTTTGAATAACATGCATAAACTCCTTAGGGACAGTTGAAGACCAATGCATATCTCTGAGTTACAATTTAAGAAGAATACATGGTAAAGTAAAATATTTAACTGTCAGAGTTAAATGGGAATGGTTTTAACCCCCTACAATGATTTTAGAGCGTTTTTTGAAGGGCTATTATGTCCCATAGTTATTATGAGCTTGGGCTATCTCTCCATTAACTCAGCTTCTACTAACAATTGCTTATTTTGGTATTTCAACTTTCATTCTAGGACATACAGCTTCCAAGCATCAACAGGACTGTACTATTGTTATGTTTCACTTTCACTCTGTATATACATTACTGATGCTAGTATAACCTGACATGCACTCTGTTATCTGTTACTTGTTACTAAATTAAGATCTTACATTATCTGTAAAGAAATGTTTTATGTAAGTCAAAAGACTATCACAGTATAATATGTTACAGATTACATTCTAAATCAAGTACATCAGTTTAAATACCCCAGAAGCCAATATGCATTAGCTATTCCTTTATTATATTAGGATCACAATAATTTTCCTGTTAGTCTTGGGAAAAATGCCCTGTTGATAAATCCCATCAGTGTTTGCTTTTATTTATCCTTTATTTTCCTAAAACTTATGAAAAAATGTTCTTTTGATAAACAAATTGCTGCAAACCTTGGGGCTTGTGTTCTCTCTGCAAGTTTATATCACTTTTAAAACATAATGAAAAGTTCCCTTTAGAGTGATCTAGTATGTCTGAGAGTTTTCTAAGTCAAAAAGGAATGTTCAAATGTATTCACTTCTCAGTAAGGTATAACAGTCTATATGGACCTAGACATTAATACAATTAAGCTGCTTCTAGACTCGGAGTCAAGTCATTTAAGTCTAGCTTTGGTATTTCTGCATTGCAAGGTAGACAGAATTGTAGGAATCACAGACTGAAATAAGTTCTGAAATATTTGCATGTTGTTTACCCTGTAATCATCTAATTTTTCAAATTCACATAATAACAAACCTCATCATATAGGTATCATATAGGTACTTTAACCTAAACATGAAAGCTAGCAATGATGTTGGATCATTAAATTTGGGATATTCTAGTGTTACATGTCTAAGTGAATTCAATTTATCCCCTTTGTACAGAATTAAATGTTGGGTTAGTTTGGTTTGGTTCTGGTTGGGTTTGTTTTAGTTTGGATTTTTTGTTTCTTCATTTATTGTTTGGTTTGGGGGAGCATGTAAGAGCTGCAGGTGTCTAGACACTTGTTTAAAAGATTTTCTAAGGCTAAAAATGAAGTTGATGTAGAGAAATACGATTTCTTCCTCTGAAACTGATTCATCCACATGATACAACATGTTTGTTCTATAAAATTTACATCTAAAGAAACACCCCATGATTCAATGATACCTGAGATTCCAGTAAAGCTATCATGAAAGACTTAAGATCACTGCCAAGATACCACACATAATACTATATAAAAAAGAAGTCTATCACTAATGTTACTGAAAAGACTTTAAAATCAAATCTGTTTACAGAATATTATTGGTATTAGCCTCGCATAGTTAGTAGAAATTTTGTTTACACCCACAAAAAGCATGAAATATGCATACTCTAGATAAGTTGATTCATATCAAAGATACCTAACAGGATTGCTTACTCAAGTTTATAATGAGAGAGACCAATTCATGCAATGTGAGCTTCTTCTGCAGGTCATTAAAAAGTACATGAAATTTACAGGGATGTGGAAAATTAAGTTCATTTGGAATAATATTTCCAGGAGTTAATTTTACAAGAAAGTGGTCTTTTCATCAAGAAAAGTATTCCTTTCACCCCTTGCCAAAGTCAGTTCCAACTGTGCCTTAGCTTTCCTAATCCCACCCCTACACATCCAGGCATCATCCCTATATTCTTTCCCAGGATACTTGATCCAGGATATGCATTTTCTTCTTATACCTTAGTCTGACCAGGATGTCCTTAGTCAACCATTCTGGTCTCCTGCCTTCCTTGCCCAATTTATAACACATGAGAATTGAGAACTATTTTGCCCTAAAAAAAAATTCCTTAAAGAGCTAGCCCTGTTCAGCTCCTTTGCCCCTGAGGGAAGTTTCCCAGGGAGTCCCATGCACTAATTCCTTAAACAACCTAAAGTTTGCTTTCCTAAAACTCAGGGTCCTCACTTTACTCTTCACCTGACCCACATCCCTCAAGATTGTGAATTCCACCAGGGATCACTTCAGCCAAGGCTGCCACCAATCTTAACCTCTCTAATTAGTTTATTTGTGTTGGTGAGCAGCAGGTCCAGTAATGCTTCTTGTCTGGTCAGGCTGTTTATCACCTGGATTAAGAAATTGTCTTCAATGCGCTCCAAGAGCCTCATGGACCACTTACAGGTTGCTGTGCTGACGTTCCAGCAGATATCAGGCTGACTGAAGCTCTCCAGCAGGATCAGAGCCTGCAAGTGTGATGCTTCCTGTACTTAAAGTAAGAACACACCATCTCCAGACACCCCTTAGTCAGGCAGCCTGTATTAAATAGCAAGCCTTTGTTGGCTTGGGCCCTAATTTTTACCCATAAGCTCTCAACCTGTTTATCACTGTTTTTCAAAGACAGCTCTGTGCAGTCAATTCAGTTTCTTAAATAGGGGGCAACCCTCCATGCCTCCTTTCTTGCCTGTCCCCTCTGAACAGTTTACAGCCATCAGTTGCAGTGCTCCAGTTGTGTGATTCATCCCACCTCATTTCAGCAACAGCGACTAGATCGTAGCCTTCTAGCTGCATGGTGGCTTCCAATTCCTCCTATTTGTTATTGGGTAATAAGCATTGGTACATGTGAGTGAACAGGATTGTGAAGAAGGAATAGAAGAAGCAGGAACACTGGCAGGGGAAGGCCGGGCCTGTGAGCAAGACCCAACGACCCATAAACAGCGCCTAACGGCCCTACTGACTGAGGGGAGTTCCACCCATCCAGCAGTTGGGGGTTGCAGGGGCCCGTCTGTGGGAAAGGAGATACTTAGTACTATGTAAGCTGCGTGTTTGTTGTAATAAACGATTCTGGTTGCACCTCCGACCGGGGTTGGGGAGTGCCTTCATACGCGACAGGTACAGAAACACTTCAGCTGGGCTATCAACTTTGACACCTTTTTAGAGGAACATACACTAATTCATTTGAGACATTTCACGGGTGGTATTAATTCATCTACAGGCAAGAGTACCAGACCTGTTTGTTTAAAAATGCAGCTGCTATAAGTATCATTATCATTGTCATCCTCATCATACTTTCAGTATTAAGTTTGGTCTTTTACATCTGAATGAACTTTAGAAGGTGATGAAAATGTTTGACAGACGAGATGTAATTTCTTTTTAATTTAAAAAGATAATAATTTCAAGAAATGTCAGAATTACAACAGTGAATAGTGTTCAGCTCATCTTCATAACCTGTTGCCCAGTGGAATGTGATCTCTGGAAAAATTTACTTTTACAGAATGGTTATTTTTAAATATAAAATATGCTTGTTGTAAGCTTTTTACATAGATTCTCAAAATCTAATTAGATCATATTCTTTTTATATTTTTTTTATTTTCCTTTTTTGTATGATCTAACTTCTGGCCTATCTATATTCTATTGTCAGTCAAGTTTCTGCTAATACTATACTCTATGCTTTATGTGGAAAGCATGTATAGGAGCTTAAGTTGTATAAAAATGATATACCAGTCAGCGAAGTGATCTGTACTATTTAGTGCTGGCAGTTCAATGCTGCAAGACGTATCTTTAATATTTAAATGTGCTGCTATGCTATCCTGTTAGTGGAAGACTGCCTCCCTTATAGAAAAAGAGGCATGGTGTGTGTGTGTGTGTTTGCCTATTTTTATGTATGTTTATACTCTTCTGCTGCACCAGAGAACAGTTGAGCTATGTATCTAATCTCATACAATACCAAGTCAGGACCTTGGCTCCATGTGCAGTTATAGGGAGTTGTGAAAAAATCTGAAGAATAGTACCACTAAAGTGAAGTATTTTCTTTTCTCCATTTGTTGCATAGCAGGTTTAGGTGCTTTCAAAAACTCTGTAGTGCTCACCAAAGAAAGCAATTCTTTGGTAAAACAGTAAGAAACAGAAGATGCCAAAGTGTGTCAGATCAGTATGATAGTTGCTCCCTGACAATTGACAAAATAAAATGCCCAAGGGACTGGTGAGTGGCTCATCCCACTGAGTTAGGAGAACCAAATCCCAATTCTGATTAAAGTGTTCTAAATACTAGAATATCACACTTCTTATAGTAAGATGTGGTGAAGCACTACTTTTTGTTCTTCAGGCTGTGTTTTGAACTGAAGTTAATGTTGTCTGAGTGAATCAAGTTTTTTTAGACCGTGTTGATCATGTCAAGACGCCCAAGTAAATTATAGAGATTTTTCATACTTCTGTACTTATCTCTGAATCATATTAAAGTGTAGGCATAGCATGAGCCGTGGTGCTTTTAAACATGAAGGTTTGTATATGAGTAAGTGCTCAGGAAACGAAAGCAAAGTGCCAATTAAATATATCTCTAGAACCTGGCACTCTTGCTTAGTAGGTAGGTTAAATCATGTTCTTAAGCCGGTAGGTGAATTCCTCCTTACTCCGTCCTAGGAACACTAACAGCCAGTCTGAACACAGGATTTTTAAGGACTTACTCTTAGCTATGTCAGAACTAGCTTAGTATTCATAAATTGACGTCATATAAACTATGAGGTCTGATTTAGCAGGTATACTGTTAGGTTGCCTATCAGATCAAGCCTTGAGTAGCTTCTGTGGCTAGTGAAAGTAAATATAAGCATGCTGTCATTTTGGAGGACAAGAGGCTTTTTTTTTTTTTAATGTAACATTTATCGATAGTTTCTATTGTGACCCTAAAAATATGACTTTAAAGGATATCTTTCCTTAGGATCATGGAATCCAGAGAAGGGGACTCCACGACCTCTCTGGGAAGCCTGTTCCAGTGCTCTGTTACCTCATCGTAAAGAAGTTTTTCCTCATATTTGAGGGGAACTTCCTATGTTCCAGCTTGTGCCCATTGCCCCTCATC
>JAOXJK010000001.1:162288847-162321556 GCA_025774025.1 Xenus cinereus
AGGAGGAACTTCTTTACTGTGAGAGTGGTAGAGCACTGGAACAAGCTGCCCAGAGAGGTGGTGGAGTCTCCTTCTTTGTAGACATTCAAAACCCGCCTGGACAAGTTCCTGTGCAACCTGCTCTAGGTAGACCTGCTATGGCAGGGGAGGTTGGACTAGATGATCTCCAGGGGTCCCTTCCAGCCCCATAGGATTCTATGATTCTATGACTTGTGGATGTCTAGTTTGGCCAAGTGGTCTCTAACCCAGTCGTCCCCAACAGAGGGAAAGTCTGGATGATCCCTATTCTTTCCTGTTCAAAGCTTACTGTGCTTCTCCGTGTGTCTATTTATTTCAGACAACCCATGCTGATGCAGCTGTACCAGTTTTGGTACCCAAATTGTCTCTTCATTATGATGTACAGCCAAGTATCAAAAAAACCCCATAGTTTAAAGTCCACTTGAATACATAGAAGAAGTGGAAACTTCAAAATGTCTTCCTCTTCTATTTGTAGGCTAATGGAACTACAATAATTCATCTGTAGATTTTTATCAGTTCTAGAAACAGTCTAGTTATGTGATTTTTCACCATCATTGGTTTTATAAAAGTGACTGTTATATACATTAAGTTAGATAAGAGTTTTAAATAATGTGTTTCTTTATATGTTGACATAGGGCCAACACTTTAAATTAATATCAATGGACACATTAAAAAAGCACAATGAGAAACCATACAAAACTTCTCATAAAAAAATGAGCAATGTCATGATCAGGCGTGAGAAAACAAATTACCTTTTCATTCTAACTGATAGACCCAAATTCAGTGAAAAAATTGCAGAACTAGACTATCTGTTCCAAAGCTGTAGTTAATTTGTGAAAGTGACAAATACTGTATTATACAGACAATTTATTTGAAAATTAAAGAAAAATGGGAAACTGACTTGCTAAATATCAATGTATGCAAAAGATAAAACTTATATAAGTGAAGTTTTAATTACACCTCCAGTAACCTGTTCCAAGCAATATTACAGGACACAAAGTACAACAAGTTTCTAGAACATGATGGAATAAACTTGTTCCTTTGTTTGCAACATATTAGTTCACAAAAATGTGGTTGTTTTACAGTATATTCCAGTTACAAGAGAAGAACTAATGGAAAATCTAAAGTTGCAGGTAATTTTGATAAAAGTAATCACAGAGAAGGACATTGCTATTCTGAGAAGGAAGGAATGAAAGCTATTGAATAAAGATAAAGGAATTCAAAAAGCAGTCTTCAACAAACATGGAGGAAAAAAAAAGGAGGTTCTGGCAAAATGTAACCAAATCAAGTTTAATATCTATATATATCTTGAAAAAACTACGCAATTTAATTATACATGTTTAAAAGGATGAAGAAAAAGATACAAAATGGATTTATCAAGACAAAGATGAGTCAAAGAAGAGCCCCTTGAGTAATATGAAGATGAAAGTCCTACTTCTTTTAAAATACCCGTAGAAGTTAGTCATTGATCTGATGTCTTGTTATCAGACTGGTAGAGCATTTCAACTGAGATCCTATAGAGTATGTCTTTTGAGATATTTTTATAAAATATTTCCTCTAACAAGCTGATTGATGGAACAGAGAAAAGGCTTATCGAATTTGTGGATGACATCAAGTTGGCAGAGGTGAAAGTACATCAGAAGGTGGGATAAAAATTCAGAATGATAAATTTGGGACATGATTGATAACAATAATAAATCAAATACATTTAAAGAAAAATAATTTAAAAAAAGTAAAAATTACTGCATTAGGAAGGAGAAAGCAAATAAAGTTTAAATGGGTGATAACCCAAAGGGAAAGTATCAGTATTTTTGAAAAAGATTATGGTGTTATCAAATATCAAAAACTGATTGTGAATCAGAAATCTAACGCAATGCCAAAGCCAGTAAATCTCCAGGGGTTTGTTAGGAAGAATGTTGTATGTACAACATAACAGGCAATTTTCTTTCCTCTCTTTTGAGGCTGATGATATACTAACTGGTAAACTACATTTGCTTCCAGGCACTAAAATAATAATTCTAAAAGTCTCCAATAATAATAAAAATAAAAAAATGTGGACAAGTTGGGAAAATAACAGAGGAGGACACTAACCGTGCACAAAAATTAATAATGAGCCCCCAGCCATGGATAAATCTAGGATTTAGTCTAGGAATTAGAAGACTAAATGCAGGGGGAAGAGGAGAAATGCAATGGGATTTGATAACATAATCTCAGCATGTATTAGATAGTTAGAAAGCAGCCCACTGATTTGTTGTGCTTCATAACAAAGGGGCGTAGGGCTAGAAGAAAACATACAATTTATACTCCTCCCTTTATTCCTATAAAGCAAGCTTCTGTCTTTGCTTGAGTAATAGCATGAGGGAAAAATTCTTGCTCATATCTTTCCATCTTTAATATGAAAGATCTCCACTTAGGTTCTTATCAACATCTTCAGTTACTGTGACAGAATGTCCAGCTCTTAGTCCATTCTTCATTAAAGGATAAAAAATATTTACTAGAATGACTGATACGTTTTAAAGCGAATTAATTACTTTGTGCAGCTATCCAGCTCCTAACATTGGGTACTGGCAGATGAAAAGCTGACAACATGTGCTCGCAGCCTAGAAGACCAACTGTATCTTGGGCTGCATCAAAGAAATGGGACCAGCAGGTTGAGGGAGGTGCATCTGCATTTTATTTCACTCTGATGAGACCCTACCTGCAGTGCTGCATCCAGCTCTGGAGTCCTTACTACAGGAAAGACATGGACCCGTTGGAGTGGGTCCAGAGGAGGGCCACAAAAATTATCAGAAGGATGGAACACATTTCCTGTGAGGAAAGGCTGAGAGAGTTGGAGTTATTCAGCCTTGAGAAAAGAAGGCTCCAGGGACACATTATTGTGACCTTTCAGCACTTAAAGGGGGCTTACAAGAAATATGGGGACAAACTTTTTAGCAGGGCCTATTGTGATAGGACAAGAAGTAGTGGTTTTAAGGTAAAAGAGGGTAGATTTAGACTAGATATAAGGAAGAAATTTTTTACGATGAGGGTGGTAAAACACTGGAACAGGTCTCCCAGAGCAGAAGGATCCCCTCTGGTAGATCCCTCATCCCTGGAAACATTCAAGGTCAGTTTGGATGGGATTCTAAGCAACCTAATCTAGCCGAAGATGTCCCCGCTCATTGCAGGGGGGTTGGGCTATATGGACTTTAAACATCCCTTCCAACACAAACTATTCTATTAAAAACATCCTATATACCTAATACATGAGCCCGTTTAACCTGAAAGATTCTTAAAAAAAAAAAAAAAAAAAAGAAAATGAATAGCAGAGCATTTATCTCCTTGGTTTTTTAGGTAGAGAAAAATAAATACATGCAGAATTGCTTCACTTGCTCTTAGGTGCAAATTGCTCTGAAGACTGTGCTCTGCCACACCTTCTGCATATGTCCTTTTCCCTATTTCTGCTTGCTTTGAGGAAAATTTTTTTTTATATCCACTGACAACCTTTGCATCAGCTAGCTGGGCTCAATGCAGTGCTAAAGGGCAGAACCGTAGAACACTCTTTCTGTAAGAAAATGTTCAAATAGGCAGCCATGGCACATTCTGTGCCTCACTGTCCCCAACCTTGTGCATAGTAACTTCTACAGGATGTAAATTATAGTCTACATTAGTTTTCTTTCCTGTCTAGTGCACATGATTAATGAGCTCTAAACCCTCAAAAGAAAGTTAGTACAAAGCCAAAATACTAGTTCCCAGACCTAGTTTCTAGGTCTAGTTCCTAGTTTCCTAGATTTTTCAACTTTCTTACTGGAGTGGCTAGTTGTTACTTTCTCTTCACTGTCAGAGGTCAAGCGTATACTCTGAGAATGGAATATTTATATCTATGTAGTTGCTGAAAAATAATTCTGTTAGTGTTCAATGCTAAAACTGCAATATAAATAATCATATGGAAGAAAAATAATTACATGTTATGTGTATTTTTCAGCAACTGTAAGTACTAATTCAGTCAAATTTTCCTAGCACTAAAATTATTTGAATAACTAAAATACAGTTATTTTATACCCCCCCAAAATAGTTCTTTTTTATTTTTTCCATAATGATTTTTTAAAAGCACATTATATCCCATTTTCTAATTCAAATGAAAAGCCAGGACTCATTAGGTTGGGATATGTTGTAGTCGATCAAATAATTGTGTTTAATAAATAGTAGGAAATTGTAAAATATCTAATTAATAACAATTTAATAATAAATAATTAATTACACAGTTTTGAATAATTTAACAGTATTGACAATAAAAGATTTATAAATGATAGCAACATGTGTTGTTAATAAAGAAAGCCAACTACAGCCTCAAGATACATGTATTTTGGCTATGAAGTCACATAAGTTCCATCACAAGTTAATATATATACTGCCAGGACAAGAAAAATACCAAAGCTGAAACTAAATATTTCTCCAGCCAGCCAAATCAGGAAAAACTTGACTTAAACTTGCTATATATCCCAACTTGACCATTAGCTCTAACTTTGTCAGAAAACAGGTGCCTGAATTTGGGAGAAACCATTATACTCTCTATCTTGAACTTAATGATTTTGGCATGAAAGCCAATATAACGACATTATTTTGTGATTAAATATTATGTTAAATATTTTAAAATAGATGATAAGCCTAACAATGCAAATATTTTAAAGGCCAGAGAGAATCTACCACAAACCTATAGATGGTGTTTTGTTCTTGTGATCCAAAATAACTATGAATGGAGCCGAATAGGGAAACAGAACCTTTCTCTAAAACAGGAAAATCTTCACACGGATTTGGAGTGTTACAGCTCTAGATCTTACTTTAGGCCAAACTAATGTGCCTAAAACAATGTGAGAAATTATATTCATATAGGTCCATAATCATAAAACTAAACTGTAGAGGCAAAGAAGAGAGGAGTTTGAATATGAAGTTGCTCTACCTCCTTACAGTGACCAGCATCTTCTCCAGAAAAAGATCTGAAATAGTGATAAATGTGATGAGTTTGGTTTCACTGACCTTTTTCAAATACCAGTTTCACCTTAAGTAAAATAAATATATCAGCAATAAATTCTCTTTCATAATATTTGTTTTGAATATAAAATGTTACACAGCATTATTCTAACAAGTGTAATTGTGAAAATTGTCTATAGAAAAGTAGAATGAAACAAAGAAATTATAAACAAATAGGTTCTAAAAGGCACATACTCCTAACCCAAAAATTAATTCTCCAGAAAAATGAAGTATGGGTGATAAAAAAGAGTATCAAGAAGAGTTGGTTTCAGAATTTATGACCTCAACTAGCATATCATTTCAGATTCTGAATCTAAAAAGTCATATCAGCTAGTTCCTAAGCAGGTGTTGTAGATGACATGCAAGAGCACCTATAGCATAGTGCATAACAAACAAAAATATTTTGTGTCCTGATAATCTGAATCAACATTCTGAAATTCTAAAGTCTAGAATTTTGTGAGATTCCAGATACAAAAGAAAAAAAACGTTGCAAGATTTTAATTTATTGATTATAATTTAATTTTTGACTTCAGTTAAATCACATTTATATTTTTCTTACACCTTTCACTTCATGTATTGACACTTGAGTTTGACTGTCATATACTTCATTAGAGCTGTATCAATGTGCCTTGATACAGCTATGTTCCAAAAATTGGTGGCGGGTAGAGTTATCTAGCAATAAAGCAGTGCCTCTATTTTGTTCTTTCTAAATAACACTCTCCTTTAAACCTTCTGAACTTTGATCATTGGAATGGACAGTCGATTGTCCAACATACTGTCTTGCATTCAGAAACTCTGTTTTGGAGGTCAGCGTGTGTGACAAGCATTGATACGAGCTTCTTCCATGATGTATGGTCCTAGCATCCAGGTATTTTCTCAAGCAAGTTGAGATGTATAGAATGATGCAGCTCCTCTGAAACAATATGAAAAGTACTTGTTTTCTGTTGTTTCCATTCTCATTTTTGTGAAATTGTTTTCTGCTTGGAAAGAAAGGTAACGAATATGGGACAGAAATAAACTCTGAAAAGAGAAAACAACCCATACTGGACATACGTTTCTGAAAACAGTAAATTAACTATCTATTTTATTCAGAATAATGGCCTACTAAAAATAATGAAATCTTGAGAAAGCTGTCTGCTATCAGTCACTCTACTGAAAAATGCAGAATGGCTTATTCATTAAAGAGAAAGATTTGATTAACGTGACATAAATTAGAATAGGCTTTGTATAAACGCCTGGGGGATGGGGAAACCTGCACTTCCAATAGATGATTACAACACTCAAAACATATTAAAAGATAACACATTTAATAAACAGCTCAGCAATCACTGGTAAAGTGATTTATTCTTTCATCTTCATGTATTAACTTTGTTAAATATTAAAAAAGACAAATTCTGTGATCAGGTCTATTGGTATATCTTTAAAGTAAAGCCAGAGAAATCAGTCATTTCCATCAAAAATTATGTCAAAATATTCCTGTCAGTTCTGGGGTAACTCCAATGCCATGATTACTTTGCATTGAAATACATTAATAACTGAATCCAGACTTTTCTCTCTCTGAAGCTAATTAAAGATGAGTCTATTTACATTAAATCAAAATCCAGTCAATTATTATAGTTTTGCAATATTAATTACTATAATTATTACTATATAAGATAAAGTAATTTATCTGTTGAAAAAACGTTTTTTTAAAGTAGACTAAAATTCAATAAAGATAAAACATTTTATGTATGGATGCATAAAAGGCAAAGAAAATGGTCTTGCAGGTTTACAATGAAAAAATTTCCATAGTTCCTAGTTACATAACTTGCTGTAATAAAGATCACTGCCTTTGAAAACTGTTGTATACATACGAATCCAAACCAAATGACTTTTTATTTAACTGTTATTTTCAGAATTGTCTTCTAGTTCTTGCTTGTTTTGAAGTCAAATATTGGTAGTGCAGAAGATACAGAACAAAAAATGTTTGTGGATTCAATGAGTTTTTCAAATAGTGATTTTCTATAATCTGTGTATTGTATTACAGTTACATGGTCTAGGAAAAGTAGAAAACTGAGGAATGGAGAAAAATTAAGTTTGTCATCCCTGATGTTTCAGTCTAATCAAAATTCATGTCATACAAGCTTTCTATATTAAGGTTATACCAATAAAAATACGCTTGACTTTTAATCCCAAGCCATATGGCAGTAAGCAGAGGTCATTTTATGTTTTTGACCCATTAAAGTAGAAATTGAAGTCAATATTTGCATGTAATAAAAAAGTTCTTGTGAGAGTTCAAAAGTCATACTTAACTGAACTCTTCCTGAATTACCATGTTGAACCAGCTACTTAATCTATTGTATGAATCTTTTTCTAACCATGAACGAAAATACAATAAGATATTTTAACCTAGCATTTTAGGGTTGTACTTCAATCAGTAACCTGTTTTAATTTTAATCCTTGAAAAATCAGTGATTCCACTGTAAGTCATTTCATCAAAACCTACTTTTTCCCTTTCTCTGGCTCAACACTACCTGTGTTGAATGGTGACCAGCTATTTCGGATGGGTGCTTTCAAATTTCATTTCATCTTCCTATAACAGAGATAGTATAGCACTGGTTATTAGTAATTTGAAGTTCAAGATAACTGTAGCTCAAATATGCTTTCTACTTTTCTTCTTGTGTTTCTTCAGATCTCAAAATGTTGGGATTTTTTTTCAGGAAATTCATTAGGAGCAAAAGGTCACAAATAAAAGCTGAAAGACCTTATCCCTTATCTGCTTGTTATCACTTAGTTCAACAGACTTGAGTCAGAAGCTTCCCAAGCATGTGAAGAGGGCTCTAAACTAGAGTTGCTGGGGGATGGGAACCTCAATCCATCCTACTCCTACCAGTATGAATCCAATACAAGTAATAGATGCCCAGATCCAGGAGAAGGGTCACAGGTCAACAGGAGAGCACCAGGAGTGCAGCACAAAGGAATACCAGCCACTCCAGCCAGTAAGTTACCTTCACCAAGGGCCCAATATAAATGTCTCTATGCAAACATATGTAGCATGGGGAATAAACAGGAGGAGTTAGAGACGTGTGCACACCTGTAGGGCTATGATCTTACTGGCATCACAGAGACATGGTGGGATGGCTCAGCCTGGAGAAGAGAAAGCTCCAGGGAGACCTTATAGCAGTCTTCCAGTGCCTAAAAGGGACCTACAGGAAAGATGAGGTGGGAGTGTAACAATAGGACAAGGGGTAATGGTTTTAAACTGAAAGAGGGTAGATTTAGTTTAGATATTAGGAGGAAATTCTTTACTGTGGGGGTGGTGAGACACTGGAACAAATTGTGCAGAGAAGTTGTGGATGCCCCTTGCGTCAAACTCTTGAAGGCCACGTTGGATGCGGGTTTGAGGAACCTAGTCTAGGGGAAGGTGTCCCTGGCCATGGCAGGGGGGTTGCAACTAGGTGATCTTTAAGGTCCCTTCCAATTCTAACCATTCTGTGATTCTATGATTCTATAAGTTACGTGACAGATCCCCAGCTCCTCCTTCCTGGGCCAGGAAAATCATTACTATAATCAGCCTGTCTGATTTAGGATCTTCGACAAATTCCAGAGGGCATCATGTCTAATATACCACATAAAGGATGACAGATTCATTGTAAAGAAATGGAAGTTTAAAGTAGAATGAAACAGAGAATGAAAAAGATAAAACCTATGTAGTACCGTTTCCTGTTTTCAGGATCTAAAATAGACACTTCTCATCTCCTGAGACAGCTGTACTTAGATCAAAAATTAGAAAGCTGACAAACTCACATTTTAAAAACCTTCATTGACACTTGCCTCGTCTGAGTATCCTTTCCTATTGAATTGGAATAAGATAATGTGTCGTTGTGTAAAAAAAATTACTTAGCTATTACATCAAGAACTTAACTAATCCACAGACTAATGTGTAAACATACATTAGCATATTAGAATATTAATTTTATATTCCAATTGACAGTATGTCAAAGCCTGTTTTCTTTCATAAAATAGTTAACAGCAATTTATTTCATTTTTATTGAAAAAATAAACCCTACTATAAATATAAATCTGAAAGGTGTTTCCCAATATTACTCATACCTATTAGTTAGACCATAGTATGGTCTTTACCTTCATGTTTATTTAATTTCATAATTTTGTTTTATTTTTATTTTCTAAAAAAAATTATATTTTGCAGATATGATGATGATATGATGATATACAAAAGAGGAAACCTGATAAGAGATCCTTTACTGAAACAAGACAAGATAAGGGAAAACAAACTGATGATAACCTCAGTAACATCTTAAAATACATTACTTAAGTGATGTATCAAGACTGAAGAAAAGAAATAATGGAAGATGTCACAAAAAAACAGGGAGAAAGGGTTAAAATAAGCAAATAATTAGGGCATTTTTTTACTGTGGGCTTGACCTGAAAACCTGCAGTTCAAAGATCACACAGTCTAAATACCTCTACTATGGTCTAAATATCACTAAAAATATGATATGGCCATCTTAAGATTATAGTTTGGAGATCTATATAAAGTGAGATGAAAAGCACTTCTTTACTCATTTTGAAGAACTGCAAGTACCTTACAAAGAATTATGGGGACAGAAGGGGGATTGGTTTTTTTATGGGTTTTTGTTTGTTTGTTTGTTTTATTGAAAAGGAAAAACTCTTTGTTTGTCAGAAATGTGAAATACCAAATATTGAGACTGTACCATGTCTATTAATAAATCTTGATGAGAAAAGTAAGAATCAGATGGGAGTTATAACTACCATGAACTGCAGAACACTAATAACTGATTCTGTGTTCATTATAGGAAGATGGTGTTGGGTGCCTGATGGGAGTTCTGATGACAAGTATAAGAAAATATTAATATACATAGTATTACTAATATTTTTACAGAATATTGAGAGGAACAATCTTGTGAAAAATGATGTTGCATGACTCCGAATGTTTAGATTCTATTCCTGGTTCTTCTAAATATTTCTTGACTGACTTACATATAATCCCTGATTATATCTACACATTCTGATACTGGAAATCTGGATAGCATAAGACAATTTATAAACAGTTTTTTTATTTTTCATTTATTGTCAAAGTACCAGTTTTTAAATTTAGGTTGAGAACTGGAAATAAATAGTGGTTCTCAGAAATGGCATTGGAAGCTCTGAAATCCAGAAAGAAAGGCTGCTTACAAACAACACTTTTTTTTAGATACATAGCCAACAGTGCCAGTCTCTAAGATTCAGTAAGTCTTACTTTACCATGCAAGACAAGAATCCATTTTTTATAAATGATTCACCCTGGCTTCCTAGCCTGCTCCTTACATAACTTGCTCAGTATGGAACCTGTAGAAAGGAACACATCCATCACAGTCCATCTTATGGCAAAGTCCAAGCTGAAAGAGACTGAGAAAAAGAGAAAGATCTAGTAGAATGCAAGTGTACATGTCAATATAAATTCATACAGGACAATATTTACAGGTAAGTGAACTTGCTTCTTCATGTGTCTTCCCATGTGTGTTCTAAGAGTGGATAACTCAGAACATTCACAATGCTATCACATGTCTTCTGTAGGATCTCAGATCTCCATCATACAAACAATTCTTGTGTCACTGCCCTGTTGAAACCTTTGTCTTCTCTGGACATTCACTGAGACTATAGATCAATTAAACATGTTACACAAGCAATAGAGTGTTGTGGTGGGCTGGGCTCATCATCTAATGTGATTTCCTTTTCTAGCTGATGCTTCTGGTCCTGTGTAAGAAAACTCATGGCTATTTAATCTATCCCACTCTCTGCTGTCAGTGTTTTTGCTAGACCATACTGAGACACATTTTTGATCTGGGGGTCCGTCATTGATTTTCTAGAGATTTGATGAAAGTCCATCTGTCAGCTCTACACAATGTCACCCATGAATCTCAATCCACTTTCAGGATTCACAGTATATCATTTACAGACTGCACCCAATGGGATTAAATTTCACAATGGCTACACAATTTCACAATTAAATGGCACAATGACTACAGTGCAAAAAAGAGTGCTGTAAAAGCTTCTATATGGATATGTTTGTGATGGATTTTTGGTCTATATGATGACATTTCTGATTGTTGGTTTTCTGTTTAAATTGATTTAGTTTCCTATATAACACATTCCTCCATCTCAGGGTCAATTTCACAAACTTTAGATATTTCAGTGCTCTGCATTTGTGATTTGTTTTCCATTTACCCAGTTTATCAGTTTTGAAAATGTTAATTAATCTTAAAAATTCCTGTCCTAAAACCTTCTTTTGAGCTCTGTGACCTGGGAGATAATGTTATGTATAATTTTTAAAATGCCTACATCTAACTAAAGTTTGTTTTCAACTGTCTTTAAGATTACTATTGCTATCCACAGCACTGGCCTCAAAAAGTCAGTACAGAGTATTGTGCCTTACTTTGAACTTTTGGATTAACTCAAGTTGACTACAATCTAGTCCAAAGTGTTAATCTTTGTAATTTCAACAATGTGTTTGTAGAAACTTCAGTTGTGTCTACATTGTTTGTTTGTTTTAGTTTGGAACAGAGTATGTTTTTGAAGACAGTATCTGATCACCTCAGTGGTAACTGAACGAAACTAAACCAGAAGACATGAAGGGAGCACTGAATACATCCTACACATTAATGGGCATTTAGTCTAGGGGAGCAGACTATAGCTATTTTGAATGAAATTCCCTGAAATAAATAGAGCAGGCATCATATCCTCACAGCTGTTTTGTTTTTCAGATTTGCTCCTCTTAGGTTGAAACTGTTAATTTAGATATAGCTCTTGGTTGTCTGTATTACATTTACATGATTTCACAGTACATAATTTCCTCAAATTTTAGAATTTCTCAGTGATAACTGGGAGAGTCTATTTTATGGGGAATCCTGAAGAATATTGACATATGTGAGCATTCTTGCACATTTGCATAAGTATACACATGCATATTCACATGTACAGTTCTGGATAAAACCAAACAAACAATTTGATGTTAGGTTTTTTGGTTTGGGTTTTTTTTGTTTGATTGATTGTTTTGGTTTGTTTTTTTTTTTTTTTTAATGGGACCAGGTTAAGCAGGATTTCATAAATTTTCTTTGAAGAAAAGTAAACTGAAATTTCAGAGCTTTCCAAAATTACCTACTTTCACTCCTTTCACTCAATAAATTCAGATGCTCTGAGGCTAGAACAACTAGATCTACTGTTCTTAAACTAGGAGACAGACTACCTAAGCAGCCCTTTGTCCCTGGTACCTGTTAAACAATCAGATAGGAAAATACAACAAATTGCTGTCTCCTAATAGAAGACCATTTAACTGGCCAATTCTGATCAGTTCTGTTCTCAATGCTCTGTTTATGCCCAGATGCCTTTGTGAAAGTCGTCTCCCTTGCATATATTGATATGACAGGCCATCAGGGCTTCAATGAAGCAGTAACAGTGTCATGTCAGTAATTTGACAGATCAAGGACTCCCCAAAGACTTTATAATGAAGAATGGTCCATTCATTTTTCTTTCACATATGGATATTTGTATTATCTTGTTCAAAGTTTCTACGCAATCTCTGTTAGGACTGTAATGATGTTATTGAAATTCAGTTTATTCTGTGTAGATTACAAGCTGTCACTATAATTAAATCAAGTTTTGTCTAGATCGGGTATAATTTCAGCCAAAAAAATGCAATAGTTTACATTAGAGAATAAAACATTTGTGCTAAGTGATGTTTCTTTTAAAAAGAAACCAAATAATGAACATATCAAGTTGTGTTTACATATAATAGATAGTTTAATTTATGTCAATGAAAACATGCAACTTTAGAAGTAAAGCTGTCACATGCAGCTAAACTCTGCCCTTGTTTCTCAGCAGACAAACTTACTTCATTAGAGATTGCTATCAAAGGCTATAATTTTAGGGATTTGCACACTATCAAAGGCAGGATTTACCCCTCTGTTCATAACTCAGATGTACCTAGGGCTGCAGAGAGCATTCAACAGCATGTGATGTTAAACTGGTAGTGCTTCTATGAGGGCAGGAACGTGCACTTCTACATAGTCATATAGCACATGAAGTATGATAAGACACAGCCAATGCCATAACTTCCTGTGGTCTTGTCCACCCTACAAGGCAATTCTAGAAATAGAAGCTTTCCATGCTTCATAGGTTTGTGTTCCTCACAATTACTCAGTTGTAAGTTCCAGCTCATGGGATTCTAGCCTTGTGGTAAGATTGTTAGTCCAAGTTCATTAAAAGATTTATGTATCACACAATTTAGGGCAATCATAGCCTCACATAATTTAATCTTCACTGAAGTGAGTATCTGCTTTCTTGCTCTGAATATATGTAAGGGAATGGCTGTTGGCTGTTGGCTTCCAGACATTTTAACACTTCTATTAACTTACTTCTGCATTAAAAAATATGGATAACCTTAAGCCTTTTAAAAATTGTGAATGATGCAAATTCAAAAATGTGACTATAATGCTGTTGCCCTAAAATGTGTAGGAATATACAATAAAACCACAGTGAGACATTATTAAATGAAATTCATGCAGTGTGCTTACCGAATTAGTATGTTTGAAATACATCTTTTCTTTAAAGATATAATGGTACTTCTGTGAAACTAGAATTTAGTTAATTGAGCTATGAATAGAAAAAATGCTTCACAAAAACCCTAATGTCTCATGATATTCTTTTGTTTCGGAGATTATATTTTTTTCCTAGATGAGTTTATTCCATTTCAGTATAGATAATCTGACTGTGAATACAAAATAAAGAAAAGGAAAGGTCTTGGAGATGCCTGTGGAAGTTAATTAATAAACTAGTTTAAGGGTGTTTGGGAATTATAATTTTACACTGTTTTTTGTCTCTGAATGAATTCGTACATTATTGATTTTTCTTATAAAGTGAGATCAACATGTGACATTAATTTTCCGTGCTACATATAAGTTCTGTCAACAATCTAAAACTATTATTTAAACAATTAGTTGCATACAGCATATTACTCCATCATATAATAAATTATTAATAGATTTTTCCTGACTTCAAATCATATACCTATGACCACTACTGTTTAGTTTTATGGTCTGCCTTAGCTCTGAGAATTTTAACTGTGAAACAGAGTTATTTCCCTTCAGCTTTCTTATTCAATTATGTACAGCAACTGCAGAATACTTGCACGTTTTCTTCCCACATTTTATTTATATCTCTTAATTGTATTTGTATTTTTTCCCTTGTGGAAAAACCTGGTCCCTCTCCAAAATATGATAGAATCCATCTGCTTCTGCCTTGCATAGTATTAGTATAACTGACCCATTTCTTGTGTTGCTGGAACTAAAGGCAGATGTTTGCCCTTTATTAACTGAAGATACAGCATATCGCCTTATTATTTGGAATATACTTAATCTAACTGAACTCTAGGGGATGGTTTTCTGCTCATCGTCATTTAGGTGTCTACTATATTAGTAGCTAAATGTAAACTAAATATCTAAGCCTCCATATGTTGCATAACTCTCATGCAGCGTATGTATTAAAAGCAGTTTACAAATAAAGAAAACAATTTATTCTTAATTTCAATAAAATCTGAATGCCGAATTCACATGCAGTCCATTTACAGTAATACTAACAATTATACTCCAAATTATCAAATTAAAAAGCCTTATTACTAATAGAATTTATTATCCTTCTCCCTGTATACCTAACTAAAGGGCAATTAATACCCTTGCCTCTGGTGTTATGGTCACCCTTTCAATGTCTCTTTGGGTCCTAGAGTTGATGGTGCAACTTTTCTTCATGAAGAATGGTGTGGTTTGCAATCAGCCCACTTTACTGACAGGAACATGCTGCTTATGGTGGAAGGTTCCTTCTTGGACCTGGGATCACCTGAGGCTGGTTTTCTTTGTTCTTAAGCAGTCTGTTCAGAAATTCTTTATCTTCTTATTGGCCAACACGTTGGTTACGTAGTTACTCTGTTTTGTTAGATTTTTATTATGTATGATTAAACCATATTATTGCAGAATCAACACTAAGCCTTAGCAAAATAAGCCTGGTAGGTTAAGGTATGGGAATAGATCATTACAGAGTCATCTTTTGGCTATAGGAAATAGCCTTCTTGATCCTTTCATAACCCCTATCAAATTTTGCAGTTTCAACTAAAACAGACCTGCAGCCACTGAGGACAATTCCTGATTAAATCCATAAGTCTGAGAAAAATTAATATATATCCTGTGGCCTGCTGATAACAAAGCAACATGATATCTTCTGGTCCATACAAAATACACTTTGGAGTTCTGGTTAACGCCTGCAGGAGTTCAGTCAAGTATTCATCTTACTGTGAGCAGACATCCACATTTTGCCAGGTCAATACCTTTCACTATGATGGAAGTATACCCCTGTAGACACTTGTATTGCAGGTATCAGAAATGAAGCAATGTTTCATTCCAAGGATTTGATTCAGCCTACAGATATGTGTCTCTGTCACATGTGCTGTGTGGTATCTGAAACATCCTTGTGGGGTAGGCAGTAAAAAAATCCAAAAGACATGCATGAGACTTTCACCCATTTGGGTGTCAGACATTGGTACTGAGGTAGTTGGAACCTGGACCCATTGTTGACATCCAGAAATCAATTCAGTTGCTTACACATAGGTGTCATTTGGCATGACTTAGGGTCTTTCTCTAGCCTTCCAGCTGCAACAGCAAGAGGGCATAGGCCAACCACAAGCACTGTGTTATATCTGCCAGCCATAAGCTTATGGTAGGGTATAACAGAGGCAATGAGGAACTATATTTGTGGACAACTGAATCCCAGTCTCTGCACTAGCAAATTATGTTCCTCTTATATTCATTAAAGAACAATTGTAACTTATTGGTAATGATTCATCTCATTAGAAAGTAGATGTCTAAAATGTTACAGATTAAATGTACAGAGTGTCTCTATGCAAATGCATAAAAGTGTCTGTTACAAAATTCTTCAATAACTGTAAAGGCAGCATGAGGTTAATATTAGATGTGGGTACCTGACTCATTACCTGTGTGAGAAGAGTCTTTGTATGGAGAATCCTTCTGAAAGATTTGGACTCCGTAGTTGATCGATAATTAACAATGGTTATTGCATATTTATTAGCACCATGATCATACTGAGCAACTAAATTACGTGAGTTTTGTTCATGAGATGCGTACAGAAGTCTAGGGGTCCTGATGAGATGCATTCCAGGGCTCTGAGAACTTATACAGTTGCCAAGTCAATCTCCATCTTATTTCAAAAGTCAGGGCAGTCAGGCAAAGTCTGTGGTCACTGAAGAAAACTGAATTACTGTGTCCATTTTTTAAAAGAGTTAAAAGGGGAGACCCTGGGAACTTGTGACAAGACAGCCTCTTGGAAGCTGTTGAAGCATATGGAAGACAGGGAGGTGACTAGAGACAGCCAACATAACATCACCAAGGGCAAATTGTGTTTGACTAAGCTGGTGTACTTCTACAATGGAATGAATGTGTTGATGGATAATGGAAAAGCTAATGATGTCGTCCACTTCGATGTCTAGAAGGCTTTCATGTGGTTCTTCTCAACATCTTGATCTCTAAATTGGAGAGATATAGGTCTGATGGGTGGACTGTTAGATGGGCAAGGAATTGGCTAGATTGCCACATCAAAAGAGTTGTACGTCAACCACGCGATGTCCAAAGAGAGTGGAGTCCTTCAAGGGTCTGCAATGGGAACAGTACTGTTTAATATCTTTTTTTTTTTTTTAATGCATGTGCCTTGTTTTTCAATAGCTTTGTCTTTCAGGTCACTGCAAAATGTGTGTGAAATTACAGTTACAGTATAGAATTGCCTAGTCAAAGAATCATGAAGGTCTAAGTTTGACTAAGTTAACCTCCTTGAAGCGTTCACTTAGACTAATTCCAGTATGCCTAATTCTGCTGTGGCATACAGACTGGACTACCCAGTCATTCTCTGACCTGGTGGCACTTGCATTCATTTTAATGTTAGAAAGTTAAGACCTGAAGTACAAGGTAGTGAGCAGCCATAATCTGTTCTCAATGAACAAATACTAAAGTTCTCAAAGTAAGATGGTGTAAAAGAATTTTTCAATTATTTATCTTCCCAGCATTGAAGTTAATCTTTTAAAATGTCTAAGTACACTGTATTTGCATCTAGTTTTTGAAAGGTTGACTACCTTGCTGGTAATTATTTAGAAAGAAGATATTTTATGCAGCAATTTAATAGATTGCAGCAATTTATGTTAGCATGTACGTAAGTACCAATTTAACTAAGAATGTACTGTAAACTTCCTTTTTCCACTTTAGTTTTTTCAGAAGTTCCCTGCTCAACCACACAGGTCTCCTGCTTCCTTTGCTCAATTTCTTGCTCTTGGGAATGCAGTGATCTGAGCTTGGAGAAGGCAATGTTTGAATATTGTCCAGCTCTCTTGAGCCCCCTTACCTTCCAGTGCCCTAGCCCATTGGATTTCACCTAGCAGTTTCTTGAAAAGGACAAAGTTAGCCCTCTTGAAATCCAAAGTTTCAGTCCTACTTGTTGTTTTGTGCATGCTACCCACAATCCTGAACTCTGTCTTTCTGTGGTCACTGCATCCAAGGTTGCCCTCAACCTTCATGAACTCCACCAGTCCCTCTTTGTTTGTCAGCACTAGGTCCAGTAGTGCTTCTCTCCTCGTTGGCTCTTCCACCAGCTGAGTTAAGAAGTTATCATCAATACACTGGAGGAACCTCCTAGACTGTGTATTCCTGGATGTGTAGCCTTTCCAGCAGATATCTGGGTGATTGAAGTCCCGCACAAGAACCAAGGCCTGTGATTGCGAGGCTACTTGGAGCTGATTGTAAAAGGCTTCATCAACTTTTCCATCCTGAGCAGGTGGCCTGTAATAAACGCCCACAACAGTGTCCCTCATATTGGCCTGCTCCTTAATCCTCACCCACAGGCTCTCAACTCTCTCATCTGACACCAGGGAGGGTTTTAGGGACATCTTCTCACTCTCTATCCATCCCCTGACATAAAGGGGGACACCTCCACCCCTCCTTCCTCGCCTGTCCCTTCTGAACAGCTTGTAGCCCTCAATAGCCACAGTACTACACAGTAATGTTGTAGTTGACACTGGACAAGGCTCAAGCACAACTCTCAGAAACTTACTGGACAACTATGTAGAAGTCAAAGCTAAGGCGAAACATCAGCTACAGTCTGATACCTTGTATCTATATATTAACACCACCATAAGTTTATGTGATATTCCTAAACTTGCTACTTTCACTTTTCTCTGGTTTTAAACAGCTTTACAGGCATGAATCAACTTATCTTCCTCCTATTTTAAGCATTCCCTTGCCATACATCACTCATTTCTCTTAATGTAACTCTTCCTATAGTTTCTGTATATCGTACAAGAAAGGATATATTTACTGTCCATGGCAGAAAATCCTTGCACAGACTTTATTAGTGTAAAAGAAGAGGAAAATAGAAACCAATTATGTTCAACTCTCTTTGAAGTACAATGCAATAAAGCAAAAATTGTGCTATTAAAATGGATGTACGCCTGTATTAACCCAGCATCTCGTTCAGGCTGTTTTCAAAGTGTGTTTCTTCTCTTTGGTGCCCCGATACAGACATTTGAGATATACAGAATAGCAATATGAACTTTATGAAATGTCAGTAATTGCTGCGCATGCACATAAACTCGTTATTTTAAACAAAAAAAGCCTTCTTAGGTTTCTCCCACACACATACAAAATAGGTAAAGAGATTAGCTCACATTAAGGTCCAGTGGCTTGCAAAATTAAAACTGTTGGAGCAGAAAAAATCCCTGATCAGATATTTTAAAATCTGAATGATAAGATCAACAATGGGCTACCAACAATTTTCAGAGGTTTGGAATAAATCATGTTGTATCCCACGTTTCTTAATGTTAAAAAGATTATTTTAGAATTCAGTATCAAAGTAAATAAATTGCAACAGTATAGGAAACAATTTATTTAACTATGTGGCTGTGTTCGTTAAATTAAGGCTCCTTGAGATTTTCATAAAAACTGGACTATCTCCAAAACTTTTCCATCGTTACCATTGTTTCAACATAGTACACTAAATGCATGCACATGTATATGTGTACCAACACCTACACTATAAATGTCTATATCACTACTTTTCATTAATATTATGGAGTGTGCAGAGGAAGAAGGGAGCAAAAGTGCCTGCACTGAAAGCACTGTGGAAAGCAAATGTCTGTGAATGGAGAAATATGAGATTGTTTAAGCACAATAAATTCATTTGCAGCCTCAGAATTAATAAAGGTTCCATTTCTTTTGCTGCCCACTTCTTACAAATAGGACCTTCAATTATATTACTTTATCCGAACACCTCCCTGGATTACGAGGCTGTTGGCGATATCCTTTAGCAGAATCCTGCTTTTCATTGTCATTTTCGTTCAGGATTTCTTGGGATATTACTCATGCCATTTTCAAACAAATTTCTGCTTGTTATTGGTTTTCATATGGTTAGTTGCTACTGACCCATAAAATTAAGATCATATAAGAAGAGGTAGCACTGTAGGTAAGGTGGCTGGTGCTGTTGTGTGTAGAAGAGAAAAGCATCCTGAAAATGCAAGTGACCAAAGAGATGGAAATTCTTCCCATGGGAAAGTTTTCTTTGGTTTTATGATCTAAATTTTTATTACACACCAATTAAATGTCAAATTAAAAAAAAAAAAAAGAAATAGTCAGATCATGCCAAGTACATTACGATCTTAAATAAAACATACTAAGTTGATGTTGGAGATGACAATGACCTGATACAGAGCTAGTCCCAGATAACTAAGTTGCAATACATTACACAATGTTTTAAAAAATCAACTGAATACAACTAAATTGTAAGCAGAATTACTTGTTATTACAAAAAATGACTGAATAAAAACTTAGAAAAATACAAGTTTATCTAGTCATATTATGGGTAAGATGCCAAAACCAAGTTTATTGTGTCTATTATTTTTGTTCTCAGCTGCTTGAAAATGCAGTTGGCAAAACAAAGCTGTCTGAAATCAAAGACTACAGAGACTTTCAAGTATTCAAATGCAATTCATCCTCCAGCTCATCTATGACTAAACTTGGATTTGTGTGTTTGTGTCAAGAGGAGTATCTTGTCGGGTTTTTTTTTGTTTTCAGGCTTTCCTTGGGTCCCTTTTTTTTTTTTTTTTTTCAATTCACAGCCCCAAAATGATATTTTCACATTTAGAAACTGCAAATTTCAAGACTTTTTAGCTTTGGTCTTACCCTTAAAATAAAGGCTGTACGTGACTGATTTATACTTTGTAAGAGAAATAACTCAAGCTTCAGAAAGATTCCAGCCAACATTTTAAAAAAATGCTGATTTATGAGGTGGATAATTCAAATTGCCTTTAAAGTGTCTGTTGTACATTAAATATTCTGAAAATTACATTAACCTTTGAGATATTTTAGACTGTTGGCCAGAATCACAAGCCACCTTTGACAATAGTGGTAGGGTTTTTTTCTGAACACCATTACCTTCTCACATCCCAAACATTACAAGAAGACTGTTTTCTGAATAGTGTCATATTACCTGCTTTGAAGTTTTATTTGGTATCTGTTTAGATATCTAATCTCTGTGTGGGATGAACTGTGTGCTCTGTATGAGCTGGAACAAAGCTGCTCGGGAAACGTACAAAAAGCTGTCATGCTAACCCGTCATTTAGCTAACCTTTGCTGAGGATCGGCTCAAAGTATTATTTGTTACGAACACTGCCTGTATGGATCACCCTGCTTGTATGGTCCAGATGCCTTGGGTAATCTGAATGACCAGAGAAAGTCCTTGCAGTAACATAACTGCGACTGGTGCTGCTGCTAGCCTATAGTTCCTATTTTCCAAAGGGTAGGCTATCACTTGTTTGCTAACTATATGAAGTTAATGTCAAGACATCAGAATAAGAAGAAACAAGCTTTCATCAGGTTATGGAGACTTTTAGTCGACTGTGAATGTGAATCTTACATCTTCTAAACGCTCAAAATGATTGAATTTCTTACTGCACCACCTTAAATTCTCTTTCATGCCTCTTTATAAGTCCCTCTTCTCTTACTATAGTCCCCACAGTCACCTCCCATACACATGAACTTCTGCCTGGGCAAGTGGCCACAGAGAGCTCACAGACTGCACATGTGCCAGCAGGCCATCTGCATGCACCAGTTAGGTCAGGAGGCTTATGGCAACCTACGGAGACCACTCATAGCCCACCTGCTAATTCTTGAAAGGCTTGTTCCAATTAATTATCTTTGGCTCTTCAATTACTCTACCAAGCTTGGCTAAAATTGACCAGACTTTTGTCAACGTCCAGGAGCTGACCAGGACTGATGGATGAGTAGACCTTTATTATCCACAAAAACCTTTTTTCATTAGGAAATCAGCACAAGTAGCTGGGAATTGCAGAGTGTGTCAGGCAGAGGTGCATGTTGGGGTACTTCTGCCGACCCTTGTAATTTACTATATCTCACCTGGCAGACTAGATGTTTTTTTCTTTAATTTTTTTTTTTTTTTGCTGTTCTGGCTTGTACTATATTAAAACGATCCTTTAGAGATTCCAAAGCCTTTTTGTGGTTTTGCTACACCCACTTTAAAGAAAAATTGCAGGCCAATTCATTTGAATGCTCTGTCTGATCTGGGTTCATGCAGCATGTTAAAAAAAGTCTTGTTATGAATTTTTGAGATCATGGTAAGAGCAAATTAAAATGTTCCGCATAATTTAAACAGAAGACAGCCTTTGAGGAAACTGCTAACCCAACTTTCTGTTTTTATTTTGATTACAAAATAAAAAGATCTGCATTTATACTATCATTTGTCTAGGTCTGTGTGACTATTTCCCTCAACCCCTCCTCTCTTAATACCCTTTAGTTAGTTTTGACTGAATTTCGCAGCAGAGTATAGGCTTCATGGATCATGAGTCTGTGGAAATGTGTAATGCAGATTGCAAAGTTGAAGAGAGCAACCCTGTTAGTGACCCAGTTAAATAAAAGATTGCAACCGCTGCTCAACCATCATTAGACATCAGAGAATCCACACAAAACAGATGTGTTTTCTGTGAGCAGGAAATATTCACTGGAACTCCACAGGAAAACTGGGCTTGTTTAGCTCTGGTACTTGCAAATAGAATTGTCTAGGTTGGAAGGGACTTTTCAGATCATCTAGTCACACCATCAAGCTAACACCAACAAAAACCATCACTAAAACCATATCTCGAAGCACTACGTCTACCTGTCTTTAAACACCATCAGAGATGGTGACTCAACCGCTTCCCTGGGCAGCCTGTTCCAATGCTTCCAACCCCTTCAGTGCAAAAATTTTTCCTAAGACACAGTCTAAACCTCCCCTGGCAAAACGTGAGGCTATTTCCTCTTGTCCTATCGCCCGTGACTTGGGAGAAGAGACTGATCCCCACCTCACTGCAACCTCCTTTCATGTAGTTGTAGAGAGCAATAAGGTGTCCCCTCAAACTCCTTTTCTCCAGACTAAACAACCCCAGTTCCCTCAGCGGCTTCTCATAAGACCCCTCACTGGCTTCATGGCCCTTCTCTAGGCATGCTTCAGTACCTCACTGTCTTTCTTGCAGTGAGGGACCCAAAACTGGACACAGTAAGTAAATCTATGTATAAGATTATTACTGAATCTGTTATATGTGAGAATGTGCATGTGTATATCCCTTCAGCTAGATGAAAGCAAGCCTTGTTATTTCCTCAACCTAGGTTAGCAAAAATGCATATATGGCTAAAACCAGGTTTTGTTTCACAGAGCTAGCAGTCCTGTGGCTACAACACTGTTACAAGTAAATATGGATTCAATTGTAAATTTTAAAAAAATATTTATTTCAAATTGTTTGCTAAAGATCTTGTATCGTGTTTCCTCTACTATTCTTTCCAAGTCTACAGCAACTACGCAACTTCACACAGCAAGATTTAGTGCCTCTCAAGTCAGATTACTGAATGTTCCTGGTTCTATAAAATATTGTGCCTACAACTGCCCTGTGGAAAAGACAACTAAAAGGCTGAGAGGAGTTGCTATCTCTGTTATATTCCTATCCACTTTAAAAATACACAGGTAAGTAGTACTACATAATTCTTAGCCACTGGTGCTGTTTAACAATGTTTCTCCATTTTTGTGTCTGGCAATGGGCATGCGAGATGGGAAGGTATGAAGAAAAGTGGCTGCACCATTCTTCTAGGATGTTTTGTAACATGAGCACTCCTTGGAGACCTTGTTAGGGTCATTGTGTTACTCTGCTTGTTTGCCAGTTATATGCATTTGATTTACTGCATGGTGACTATTACTCATTGCTTTCATTTTTCCTTTGGAGGAAAAAAACCCTCTCTCATCCTATTCACCTCTTTTTTACCTTTGACATCTGTAAAGTACTTAGTCTGAGCTGCCATGTGCTGTTGAACTACCAGATCCATTAATTTTATGGATTTTTAGTATATTCCCATGTTTTACACCACCTCAAAAATAGTGCAGTGCTTCAACAATTTAATTAAATAAATCTCGGGCTCCTCCAGTGCATGTCATCTGGACCAGAAGAACTCAATAAGCATCAGCCTTTTCAAGAATTGTACTTCTTTCCCAATAAGGCCCTTCCGGTTTAGGACTCTGGCCCAATCATATTAGTTAATACTACCAAGAGGTTAACTGAAATAGAATTAGAAAATGATCCAAGTATTATCTGTGAATTTTAGACTGCTTTTTTTTGATGAAAATCGACTTAAAAAGCAAACTTTGCTGAAAAATACGTCTAAAATTAATAGTTTGCAAATGAAAAATTTCCTGTATGAAATGCTAGCAATTCTAACAATACATTAGCTCCATTGTGCCCATTACACTTTCTACGGTGTAAAATTGCTCAAAGTGGGAATTTGTGTTTGGGTTGGTGACATATATCTATTCAGCTCCTTCAGTGTATTTTAGAGAAACAAGGAATAAACATCCAGCATGGAAAGCCTTCAGTTTGAGGAGCAGAGTTCATAATGGAAACAGCAATGGGGTGACCCAATGCTATTTAGCTGGGCAGTAATGGATGTTCCCCTACGTGCTGGTGGATCCTCTTGAACACCAGAGGAGGGTTTGGGAGCACTTTGAATGATCACTTCTCCAAGTGCTTAGCCAGATGAGTGATATTGCCATCTCATTCAGCATTATAACGATGTCTGAGACCTCTTATGTTTAAAAACAGATTTCTACAAAAATGCCAATCCAAAAGTACATATTTTTCAGTGGTGCAAGGACTATAAAAAATTATTTTTGTAATGAGGTAACATTTTCTTTCCCCATGTGAAACACTGGTGGAAATCATGGTAAATAAATACAATGTCAGGTTAGAAAAAATGTTGTAGTTTCATGTTGTTGGTTTGCAAATTGAATTTTTACATAAAATTTACACTAAATGGAACCTCATTATACAGTGATGAGGTCCAGTATGATCCAAATCATTAAAATCACTGTACTGCTTAATGATTCACTAAGTGGTACTGCAGTGCCATAAATTTAGTACTAGTTTCATGATTCAAAACACCAGACTGAGACACCAGCAAATCGTATGTGGATCATTAAATTTACAATGAATGTCAGAGATGAAATAAGGGGGAAAAAACACTTTGAGAGATAGGGATAATATGTGCTCTAAGGTGACATCCATCAAGATAAATGATCTTATACCACTTGTGCTTGGATAATAATGGGGAGTTGTTTTTTTGTTATTCTTCATTTCATAATTTCTAAAGAGGTTGGAAGTCTAAGCCCTTTAAGAATTAAAGTAGCTGTCATTTTCTGAGTACCTTGTGATCTATTTTATTTGTATTTATACAATATACATATGCTGCTACATTCTTCTCTGACCCCATTAGGCCAGATTCTGCCCTTAGCAGGATCAAAGGATGTCAGCTTTGTAAATTTTACAGTAGTAGATTACAGTAGTGTAAACAGTACACTATTAGTACTATCAGAGCCCCAGAAAATAGTTTTTCGTATCTTTATATATACATAATAGCTTTCTGTTATAATAAAAGGTCAAATAAAGAAGTTCTTTTGTAACAATAATAGTAGATATTAATATTTCACTTGTACGCACATTCTAACTAACATGTGCAAATATAAAAAATGGTAGCCAAAGGAGTCTTATTCAAGGTACAAGCATGGTACAATTCAATCTTTCATTCTTAGGAGTCTGAATATTTCATTTTTGCTTTGATTGAATATTTCATTGTTTTAAATTTCCTCCAATAGTTATTCACTGTCATGAATCAGACATCATCAAAACAGTAGATAACGTTAGCTGCATTTTTCAGAACCAACATATCCTAAGTGAGGTTTGAAAAATAGTGCATAGATTTCAAAATAAAAATTATTCATGGATTTTCAGAATAAAGATGTCAACCACATCAGTGTGACTGAATGGGAGAATTTACAGTTTTATCCAGAAAGATGTAAATTGAACGGAATGAAAGATATATTCTTGAAGGTATTTTACTCTTCATGAGATCTAGTGATACCATATGGAAAAGTAAGAATTCTGAAATTCCTTATCTAGGAAGGAGAAAGTATACAGAGGTTTTTCAAAGTTTGTCCCATTGCCTTATTTAAAATTCCATCATATTTCATTGCACTGAGATGCCAAATGCAGCAAAAGGTAGGACATAAATGCTACAGGATACAGAACTTCACCAACAAAAACAGAAAAAAAAGTACAGAATACAAAAATATAGAAACAATTATTATTTGAGAAACTATATTCTGTTTTTTTAGTGGCAACTTAATGTCAAATCGTAAAGCATGTGAAAGATACATGGGACTTGCTTCCTCTTTTTCTTTCTTTGTGAAGGCAAATAAAATTAAGCGATTTACCATGCACCCAGAAATGTAAAAATTAAATATTCTTTTACAAAATCTTCAATGTGCGGTGACTGTGACCTTGAACCCACTTGCAATCTAAATTACTATTACGTGCAGCTAGTAAAAAGGACAATTAGGAAAATATAGCAAAAATCCACAGGATCAGTCTCTGTCTCTTCTTGAGTCTCTCACTAATGTAACTCCTGGTAAGTGCTTCTGTCAACCATTCTCGCTTCATGAGCAAACTGTTTCTCTGTTGTCTGCCCTGACCATCTCTCTCTCTTTTTTTTTTTTTCCCCAAAATGTAAGGTTTATGCTGTTCTTGCTCACTCCTTGGCTCTTTTTTAAATCCTGATCCACTGAATTTTCATCAATCCACAGGGCTGACACCAAATTCAGTCCACATTTTTCATGATGGAAACAGTGATTCATGTTATAACAACAAGAAAAGTTAGGGCTGCATATAATAATTCCTTTTGAATCAAGTATAAAAGTGGAGAAAAAGGAAAATTTGGGGGTTCATATACGCTTCTTTTGCACATCTGAGAGCTTAAGCAGTGGAATAATGTTCAAGGGCTAAGCAGGTCTTGAATTAGTTTGAAATAATATTTTACACACCCATTTAAAATCACTGACAGCCATAGGATTTCACTAAAAAGATTCTGTTTACAAATGTAGTATCCGTTGTAAGGACATTGCAGAATGTTTGCACTGTGAAATTGTATTTGAAAACGATTTATGCCAGCCAACCTGGATTCTTTTTTTTCCACACTAGTCTGGTAAAAGTCGAAAACGAGATGAAAGGAAAATGAATTAATTTACTTTCAGACACAGGAAATGCTACTAAATTTGGATACGTGAAAATATTGAACTTTCACTGGGGAAAAAAATAAATGATTTGAGGCCCTAGTGATCACACAGAGAATCCAGACAATTTGACAGGTATGAATTTATCTCACTTGTGAACGAATAACCTTTGGTAACTCACTTGAGACTTAAATATTCTGAACACATTTTCTCTGGAACACTTCAAAAGACACAGTTCATTTCTGTCTCTACCAAACAGCCCCTTTGGTTACTTTCACTTTACTGAGTTTTTTGCTTTGCAAGTTTGGAAAATTAACATAATAAAAGCCTACCAGTGAGTTTTAGTCATGTAGGAATGAAACTAGATTAACTCTTTGATTATTCTAAAGTGTACACAATCTTTTTTTTGTATCAGCTGAGAGAGGCTTCATTGATCTCCTCTAAATCTTGCTTCAGCTGTACATGGAAAGTCACCTCACTTTGAAAACACAGGCATACATTTTCAAAGCAGTGCTTCAATGTATTCAGCGAGTGACTTCAAAATATGCCACGTTTTCTGCAGCTGAAACGGGGACAATCAGTTATAACTCAATGGGATAAAATTACTGCCTGGGGACATGCCTCAAGGTGCACCAAGGTGCACCTCCAAGAGATGCTGCATATCCTCAAAGGGAGCAGAGATCTGGGGATGTAAATGAGAGTGGAGGGCAGGGAGTGCTCCCCAGCTGATGCTCAGAGCTGTGCAGGACTGGGTTATAAGGGATCAGAGCTTTCTGAGTGTGCTTTGTAGATGATTGAAGTCCATTAAACTTGTAGATTACGGTTACTTTGCTAATGGATTATCTCCCTTCACTAGTCACTGACTATCAGCTGGCAACTGTGGCACGTATAGAGGGATTCAGTTTCTCATCTTGAACATGCTCTTTGAAATTGAGTGACAAAAATATATAAAAGAACTGGGAAAGTAAAGCTTGAGAAGATAAACAAAAAGGGGTAATGAATATGAAAGTCACCAGTGCTTTAAACTTTGATTTGTGTTTTTCGAAGTTAAATGTTGCTGTGCTTATGGTAAACTTCTGATGCAATGCAAATTTCTAAATAGTCTTGTGGTGTGTGCTTGTGGAAGCAATAATGATTCCTAAGTATTCAGACGGTTGAAAGAGGTATTAAAAATCTTCTATTGCTTCATAATTTTCTTCAGACCTGGCATATGGAACTGAGAAATCACAAGATCACAGAATGGCTGAGGTTGGAAGGCACCTCTGGAGATTGTCCAGTCATGGCAGGAGCAGGTTCTCAGAGCTGTGTCCGGTCAGGTTTTCAATATCTCCAAGGATGGACACACCACAGCCTCTCCAGGCAACCTGTTCCAACGTTTGACCAACCCCACAGTAAAAAAGCTTTTTATTATGTTTGAGTGGAATTTCCTGTGTTTCAGAAAAAAAAATGCCGGCACTGAATACCTCTTGGTAATGTTGGTCCACCGTGTTTGTTGTTGTCTACTTCATGCTTTAGAAATGCACCAGCCTTGTAGATTTCTTCCCATACGGTAGGACCTACTTAGAGAATATATACACGTGTTTCCCCTTTCTCTCCAAAATTCCTCCTTTGTCTGCATCTGAGGAGATCTCTTCTGTAGATCTGAAGGAAGTACACCGATGGCAGTTCTTTTTTATATACACTTATGAGACTAAGTGCAACAATTTATTCATTGTAATGGGGTCCTGATTGGGCAGCAATGGCCCAAGCAGAGAGGTTTTACTTCTGTGAGTGATACGCACCAGTGCTGATGTTCCTGTTGTCACCTGAGTAATACATCTGCTACAGGTCTGACCTTCTTCTGAAACCACATTAATGAGACAAGTGTGAGCCAGGTGACTGATAATAGCTGATGCACGTGCTTCCTAGATCTGATGCTCTCCCTGCTTCCTCTTTTCTTCTGTAAAGTACTAAAGCTAAAAAGAAAGTGTGTCACTCATCTAAGAAGCATTATAAGCTTTTGTTGAAGACAATAGCATAATTTAAACAGCTTAAATCAACAACAGAAATATATATCTTCAACCAGCATTATGACACATTTTTTTTGTGTTTAGAGTGCATTGTAAAGTAGTCAGATAGCATACAATATCTCAACTTGTACAAAAAATGACATATCAATCACTTTTATTGTGCTCCATCTTCATGAGACATTTCAGCTCTTTGTTTAGATAAGAATCATTGTACACAACTCTGTAGAGCATTGTTTCGTTATTCTACCCATATCTAAAGCATTGTTCTATTTAATAGGAGGATTTCTACTTAAAATAAAATTACATTGTGTGTATATAATTAGACTAAGACTGCATTAGGCATTGATTGACAGGACAAGTTGTAGCATGAATAGACTTCATGGTAAATATCAATGTTTGGTTTATAGCTGTAAAGAGATTTTAAAATCTACCTTAGTTAAAAATGGTAATTGTAAATTATAGTAATTACAGTATTACACTACAACTGGTTCACTAGCCAGATTGCATCTACAGCATGAAACTAGTATATCAAGATATGGAATTAGTTTGCTTTCACAAGATACACTTATTTATTTATATGTTAGAATTTTCCATAGAAACACTCATTCTCCAAATACAACACCATTTAAAAATTGTATCTTACAGAAGTATATATAGAAGCATTGAATATGGGAACTCTTCTGAACCCTTTTCGTGTCAAAAGAACATCTACTAGATACTTCCTGCTACACCCTCACAACTCTGTGAGCAGTCTGTTTAAAACAAAAACCTAGAAGATGGTTGAAGATAACAAGATTCAGTCTAATCAAGAGAGAAAGAAGGTCTCAGAGAAAAGTAGATCTCAAACTGTATCTGCATTTGCACCTTTAATTAAAACAATTATAAACTTTGCCTAGAACAGACACTTGTTCCTTGCCATACTAAATTCTGGTCTGTAGCCTAGCATTGAATAGGTTGAGGAACAAAAGTCTGTGTCACAAATATTCCATTAATAAGGAATGTTAGCTGATAACATAGTAACACTTTTTTTTTAAAAAAAAAAAAGTACCGATGAACTCCCATGAGAAAATGTTGCTGTTGTTAATGACATGGCAGTGAAAGTGCAAACGCTTGAGGTTAGCTTTGCCACAGTAATATCACAGAGTGAGGGACAAGGGATCTTGCACAGTCAGAAACATGTCTATTTGCAGTTTCATGTCTCCAAGAGAACACTGCAAACTTTATTCTGGTCATTTTATGGATAGTGCAGTCAAGGTTCATGTGTTCTCTCAGATATGTTACTAAATAGACTCACCAAATTCTGCCTTTTGGGATGGTTCTGGGTAGCGCCATGTGCCATGATTTAACCTGGAAGTGACAAAGCTCTGCATTACTACAGGGAGGAATTAGCCCCAAAGAACTAAGGTGTCAACATCTTAAGTGAAAATGTTGAGTCAAAAAAGACCTCTTTTGGTTGAAAGGGATACTGAATATTCTTTGAAGTAGCTGAGAATCTAATAACATGCGTTGTGTTGAAAATCTTTGTGCCTATAAGGAGTGGTGATAGGTGATTAGTTCTTTCTTAGTTTTACTTTCTTTAAATATTGCTCTTAATTTCTGTCACATATTTTCCATGAGGCCATGAATGCACACACTGCTCTTCTCATTGTTTGATTGGACGTGTAAATAAAAAAAAACTGAAAATAGGGAGCTACATGTTGTCAATAGCTTGAATATGCCATGGCTTGAGCTTTCCTGGTGGTTTCTTACATTGCCATTGAATGAAGAAAACTGGTGCTACTGATAATCTAACTGAATGCATGTCCAGAGCACAGGGGCTTCTGTGCTGCCCTTATATACCCCTCAGAAAATAGACACCTGGTGAAAGCTTTGAGAGACAAAAATCTGATCTAATGTTTTAGCAGAAAAGGCAACTGGCCAGAAGGACAGAGCATCGCCTGAACATTATCTAATGAGAAACAGATCTTTGTATAAAATAATATCTGGCATTATAAATCATCAAACTGATTGAATGACTTGTGGAATAATGATATCGGTGGAGTTAGTCACTCATAAGACGTGTCCTGGTCTGAGGTAAAACGGAACAAACTTTCTGTTTCACTGAATTGCTAAATTACTGAAATGAAATTACTAAATTACTGAAATAAAATTACTGAAAATTCAGTAATTTTAAATTTCCGCTAAGCCTCTTTTAACTAACAAACTCTCCGAAATTAAAAAGGTATTTTTAAAACAGTAGCCCTCATCCAAAGTTATAAGAACTGATTGTTTAAAAATTATGCCAAGGAATACTATGCAGAGAGGATCTTCCTTACGGCAAGACCAACCAAGGCCAGCTAACTCTCTTAAATGCACTGTTGAAGGGCAGGAAGTGGAAAAGCATAGTGGGGTCACACCTGTGGGGAGGAACAGGAAGAACAGCTGACCCAAACCTGACCTATTTTTCCAAACTTGTGTTTTTGGTCACAAGTACATGTGGATGCATCCCTTGAACACTCTGTGCCAATAGTGGTATCACCCGCCATCGCTCTAACCCTCCTTCTGCAGGTCTCCCTGCACCACTGCCGCCAGGAGGAGAAGGGCATGTTTCCTCCAGCCACAGCAGGGGTCCAAGCGGAAAGGCTCTCCCCTGCTGTGGGACGAGGAGAAAGAGGATGCGCCCTCATGACAGCGTCCAGCGACAGAGCTTGCACAGAACTCCCTCTTTGCTTTTACCCTAACTGCAATGTTGACACCAACTTTGTTCTTCTTCACAAAATGTCTGGGTAAAAGGTGGTGGTTGGCAGTCTTTTTTAGACCCCAGCCTCTCAAACATGGAGGGGAAACTCCAAGAAGCAGAGCAGCCCAGAGGAATGGAGCCCATGGGGGTTGCAGACACGTCCTGCCCGGTCGGCAAGGGGAAGGAGGCAGGCCTTTTGCCTCGTGTCCCTCCTTCCCCGTGACATAAACTGCCACGCATAACATGCTCCACACGAAGTTCAGGTGCCAGCTCCCCAGCTGGGGAGATGTGCCAGCTGGTGGGCATTTGCTCCCAGAGCTGGTGAGGGAGCCAGCAAAGCCTCCTGCGAGGGCTGGGATGGGTCTGAGGGCAGCACAGGGCTGCTGCAACTCAGCGGTTGCCCTGGCTTGAGGTAAAACAGAACCTGTTTTCTGTTCAGTCATGTTCCTTCCCATCTCAGCCTCCTCTGAGGAACTCACTCTCTGAAAATCGTGGCCTATTTCTCAGACAGTGTGCGCTTCTAGCAGAGAAGGTGTGATGTTTCTCGTGAATACCAAGGAATGGTCTGCAGAGAGCCTCCTGCTTATACTTTTTGCTGGAACAACCAAGGCCAGCTGGCTTTGTTCTCCACAGAGTTGGAGGGTCGGAAGCGGAAAAGCGTAGCGGGGTGATGCCTGTGGGGAGGAACGGGCAGGAGAGGTGACCCAAACCTGACCAACAGAGTACTCCATCCCACCGGCAACGTGCTCAGTATAAAAGCTGAGGGATCAAAGGGCTCAGCCTCTTTCTTCAATGGCCAGTGTCCGAGGAGGACTCTGTCTCTGTTCATCTGCCTTTGATATGGATCCGTGCATTCCTGACTCCAGAGCCCGAATCCAACTCCCATCCGTTGCTGTGTCCCATCTGGGACTTTCCCAGTGCTTGCTGGTGGTGTGATCGTCACCCTGGGAGCTCGATACGGGTTGGAAGTGTTGCACAGATTTCATGATTAATATTATAACATTTTTTAAATTATTTTATTCTTAATATGTCACTATGGTACTTGAGCTTCTTTACAACTCCTAAGCGTCTCTCTCTCTCCCTCTCTTCTTTTCTCTCCTCCTTCTCATCCCTGAGAGCGCTCGCTCCAACTTTCTTCTCTTCATCTCGGGTTGCCAGTCGCTCCCCTCTTCACCGCTTGGTTTTCTCTTTCTGCTTTCACGGGAAGAGCCTGGCAACCTTTCCATTCAAGAGTATTGTTAGACAGGTAAGGCC
>JAOXJK010000001.1:162324772-162339078 GCA_025774025.1 Xenus cinereus
ATCTATATACATTTCTTAACATACACATGTCTATGGAGAGTGATAGAAACTACTTTAATAAAAATTTCAATGAAAACCAGCCTATCAGTAAATCCAGTAACATACAAAAAATTTATGACCATATTTCAAATTAAGTAGCTAAGATACATGAGATTCATATTTATTTTTCGTACACTTGTTAAAGATCAGCTATTTCCTCAGGTCAGTTGAGAAATAAACAAAGATTTGTAATTTGGTAATATTTTTGATGCTATACCTCACAAAATCAGACTTACAAAATTAATTTTCCTTGAGTTATTAACATATATATTGAAATTGTCTGAAATGTACAAAAGGTAAATTGCACTGCATAAAATAGGTATGAAAGTGTGTCCACTGAGGTTCTGTAACACCACCTTTATTAGATTTAGTTTTTGTTAACTTGTTACTCAGGCAGAACAGGAAATAAAATCACATTGTGTTAAATTTTTTGATTCTTCCAAGCTCATTGAGAAAAATCTAAAGGGGTTTAGAGAGATCATAAGTATGGGTAGAAACAACAAAATGAGATTAAGCAGCGAGGAAGGTAGGATAATACCTTCAGAGGAAAAATAATAAGACAGGCAGATGATTCTGCTGAGGCTGTATGTGGAATATTGCAAAAATCATTAAAGGGCTAAAGAAATTGACTTATTATAAGATTATAAGGATTAATAATGTGTATTTCCAACCAAGCCTGAAGCCCAGCCCTTAATTTTGTTTTTTAAGTTTTTTGTGTTATGCTTATGCATGCTTATGCATGCAGTTGATTTGCAAGAAGTGAAAAGTGAAGGACAAATCTTTACTACCCTAAGTTCTGATTGTACAATATAACTTTTTATAGAACTGTCCTAGTTTCAGATGGAATGGAGTCAATTTTCTTACTAGCAGTTGGTATAGTGCTATGTTTTGGATTTAGGATGAGAATAATGTTGATAACACACTAATATTTTAGTTGTTGTTTGGCAGTCAAGGACTTTTCAGCTTCTCATACTTGCCTACTAGCAGGAAAGCTGGGAGTGCAACCAAGAAACTGAGAGGGGTCACAGCCAGGACAGCTGACCCCAACTGGCTAAATGGATATATACCATATCATGTCATGCTCAGCCTGTAAAGCTGGGGGAAGAAGAAGGACATGATGGCGGGGGGGAAGAGGGGAGGAAGACATTCAAAGTTACGGTGTTTGTCTTCTCATGTAACCATCACACATGATGGAACCCTGCTTTCCTGGAGTGACTGAACCCCTGCCTGCCAATGGGAAGCAGCAAATGAATTCCTTGTTTAATTTGCTTATGTGTATGGCTTTTACTTTACTTATAAACTGTCTTTATTTCAACCCATGAGTTTTCTCACTTTTACTTTTCCCGTTCTCTCCCCCATCCTAACTAGGAGCAGAAATGAGTGAGCAGCTGCACGGTTACAGTTGCTGGCTGGGGTTAAACCTTGACAATATCATTAAACATATGTAGCCTGTGCTAGTAGAATTAACTGAATGACCTATAACAGTTAAATAGTGACAACAGGATACTGTTATTATCTAGGGAATTTTCTTTGCATGTCATGATTAATAATGCCTGCTTATTACATGACCTAGATTACAACATCTAGTATCAACATTACCACTCTCTTTCGAAATAAGATACTTATCAAAACTGTAATTATGCATGTGATTTTGATTCAGTCTCTTTAGGCAAATACTGGAGATATGCTGGAGACTTCTAAATTCCAGTCCTGGGCTTGGATTCACACACCACCCACATCTCATCTACATATGTGACAGAAAAACCTGAACTCACTTATACCTTTCAAGTCTTAATTTCTACGGAAAGAAAGCTGGACATGGTCACAAGCTGGAATTGCCTTCAAAAGGTGCCTAGTAAGGATAATGAGGGTCCAGTACACCCAAGCAGATAAATATAGATGTAGCCTCAACAGGTTGATTAATGAAGAGTGACAAAGCAGGTAGGAAGGAAGTCAGTAAGTTAAAAATTTACTCCTCTGGGATAGTTCTGGATGGGGAACCAATGTTAGGTGATGTTTTTTTGTTTATTTTTGCCTTCTTTTTTAAAATGTTTTTTGGAAAGTCTGAAGCAGCAGATAAAACAATGTATTGTACAAAAGAAGCTACTGAAGAAAATATTTAAAAGCTTGCCAAATGCACCTCTCATGTCTATTCTTAGTGATGCATTGAGACTGTAGCCACACTATAGACACATTACATCAGTTACTGCTTTTTATATTCTTTCTTGTACATGATCTTTTCCCATTCCCTCCAAGTACTGCTAGAAATCGGGTTAGGGTTAATCATGGTGTTCAGTTTCAAGGAAAGCATTTTTGACAATCAGAGTGGAGAAAGAGAGCATTACACTATGTCATTTCTAGAAAAAGCCTCCTCAGAGAGGAACAAATGCACCTGTATCACTAGAATGGATCCTGATTTCAGACGTACAAATGAGCAGAGGTATACTGATCTCAGAGAGTGTGTCTAATTGACAGTGTCTGATTTTTTTGAATATTTTGTTCCTTTACGATGACAGTGACAGAGCCAGGTTGACTACCATTCCAGAGTCTTCACTGAGAAGCTGAATGAAGGAAAGGAAGAAGAGTTAAAGCGAAGAACTGGAGCTTGCAGGGCATGTGGCGACAGAGAGACATCTGTGAGAAACAGTGAAGAGATCAGTCAAATCTCAGAGACTAAGAAAGAGCCTTCCTACAAAGAAAACAAGACAGTGTCTACTGCGACCCAGAAAAGTAATGTCTTGGCTGAAATTATGCCAAGAAGTAGGATGCCCTTGCAAGGATGCAGTTAACAGGGGCAGATTGCTTATAATGCTTTTTGTAGTCTTACATAGTTACACCAACATTTCTTTATTTTCAAAAATAAAGCAGTCTAGTGCTGAAGATTTGGCACTGTAGCCTAAAGAAGAATAGACAGGGGCTACAGTGAGTTGTCAAGGTTACTCAATTCATTGCTAGGAGGTTAAGCCTATTTCCTCTTAAGTCTTGGGGCTATTAGTGCATTTCTCTCTCCTGCCAGTTGCCTTCATGGTAGCCCCCACCCTGGCCCATGAATCAAAGGGTTATTTTTGGTCCAGCAGGGATGTCCTTGGTCTGTCAAGCTGTTGCCACAGGCAGCAGCTACAGAGCTGCAGCTACAAATAGGCAGGCAGTAGTCACTTGACCATGAAACAATTATCACAGACTGTGGTCTTTTAATAGCAAAAAATTTTGTCTGCTAGGCTATGCTTTGAAGGAAAAATTAGATTACTCTTAATTGGGAGCATAATCACCTGAGAGAAGCCTGCTTGATCATCTGATAGAGGGTGAACGTCTTTTTCATGGATCAAAAGTTACCAAAGGAAAAAAAAATAGAGAGAAATAATTAATCTTTTTAATCTGCTTTCAGCAACTCAAGTGGAGTGGTAAATGTTTACATTAGGATAACAATGAGGCAAATGGAAACCCTGCTTTTATGAATTCTGATGCATTCCTAAAGACCTCTAAATTATACACCTGTCATTAGAGCTTAACTATTGGAAAGTGGTTTTTTAGGGAAGACTTTCCTTTATGTTTTTTTTCTTTTATTCTGGTTTTTTTTTCCTTTCTTTGTTCTTGGTTTGGTTTTTTTTTTTAATTTTTTTCCCCTGAAGTCTTCTGAATTCTTCTTTGAGCTTTAACTTCAAATAGAATAAAAGTGAGTTAAGGAACTCGATGCAAAGTCTTTCCTACATCTGTTTGCAGCTGTTACAACCTGTTACAGGTTGAATGTAAAAAGTTCAAATCTATGATGAATCTGGGAAAGAAAATCTTACAATTTCATGTTACATCAAGATCTGGCAGTCCTTGGTTCCCACCACCATCATCAATCTGTGGTAATTAAGATCTGATAATGAATTTATAAAGTCACTGGTATACTTCACACATAGAACTCCGTTTGTTGACAGTATTGAAAGTATGTGTATACTTAGCTGTTGCCCTTCACTGCCCCTATCATCGCTAGCAAAGGCTATCATGCTGCAAGTCAATTATTTTATAACCACAGATATTCTACAGCCCTCATCTATGGCAATCCAGAAAAATTAATAGGAACATCTCTTAACCACTCATGATATCTAGCAATACTTCCTACCTACTGCAGTCCTGATTGATGACATCTTTCACCTACAACCGAGCCTGATCTCTTATTTCTTTTTATTTCTTTTTTTTTTCCCTGTTGCAACATATACTTAACTGTAAGAGTAGAGAGAAGTCAGCAGAAAGAAGGAACCATGAAGCACAAACACAACTAGTCTTATTGATGAGAACAAGAAGGGCCTAATCCTGATGAATTCTTTGAATTACTGCTTTAGGCAAAATTTTCTATATTTTTCAAGTAGTAATGTGAAACTATGCTTATGTCACATGTAAGCAATAATTAATTTTGCATCTCTCTCTGGCTTGTGCTATTTTGCCATGTTAGCTTCTCTAAATCTATGGAAATCTCTTATGTTTCTGAAAGTTTAATTCTGTAGCCAAACCTCTACCAGACAAGGTAACCTTGACCTGTATTTTTACATAGTTGCACAGATTTTGACTATTCCTGTTTTGAGAACTTCAGGAATAATGACTGCAATTTTTCTGCTGAAAAAATGAAAAGCACAAAGTTTTACTATAAAGTGCATCTTGAAATAATAATAAAAAAACGCAAACAAACCCAAAAACCAAAAAACAAACAGCCAAAATCCCTCTCTATTTAAAGCTCTGACAAATTTTGAAAAGGAGGCTATCTAATCACATGGGTCATTTACTTGTAAGAACCTTCTACCTGTATTAGTTTCTATTTTGTGTTCTGCTCTGTCTGTACAGTCACCCACAACCTGCCATTGCACCAGTGGGTGTTCTACCTAGGCTGCAGGATATGCAGAAGCTAGGTTGCAGAGGTCAGGCATTCCAAGGGAAATGAGGAATATTGAACATACCAGAGATGCTGAGGGGATGACAGATTTAAAGTTTACTTCTAGCTAACAAGAATGACTTTTATGAGTGATTGCCTTTTCAACTTGCAAGTGTGTATGGCTTTGATTGATGCTTCAGTTGTTAGAATCGAAGCAGAAAAATAATGTACATTGAAAGGGATATTTGGAGGTGTCTAACTCCTCACGGAAAACTTTGAGGTTAGTTCTAGTTTCAAAATTAGATCAAGTTGCTCACTGTCCTGCCAACCTGGGTTTGAATGGAGATCCCCACAGCCTCTTTGTGCAACTTTTCCCTATATTTGGCTACTTTTCCTAGTAAAAATAAAAAGTAATAAAAAAAAAAAATGAAAAAAGAAATGTCTAACTGAAAAGTTCCTTACTGGAACTTCTGTTTGTTGGCTTTTGTTCTTTTGCTATGTACGTCCCGTTAGCTTCTTGTTACAGATGATGAGCTGTAGTTCCCTAACAATCTCAGTTGCTTGCCATTGAACTTGCTCCAGTTTGCTGGTGTCTGTCTTCTACTCACTAGCCCCAAACCAGACACAATACTTGAGATGGGATCTCACAAGTGCTACACAGAATGGAATAATCACTTCCCTCAATCTGCTGTCTATGTACTTGCTAAAACAGCCCAGTATGCAGTTGACATGGGCACATGCATACCCATGTTCTGCTGGTCCATGAGGACCTCTATATTATTTTCCACAAAACACTGTTCTGTGCAGCTGAAACCTAGCCTGTACTATTGTGTGGGTTTATTCCATTTGCTCTGGGGGCACTGCAAGTGACTGACCATCAGCTACACTTCAAACCATTGGTCACTGTCCTTTGAGCCCAAGCAGTACAGTGAGTTTTCCACCTGGTTTACAATTTTCCAGTGGATCTTACAGTCCACCCATGCTGTTGCTATCTGACAATCCATGGTTGCTAAGGAATGCTCTTTTCTCTGTGGGAAAACACATAATCACTTTGCTTGATTCTCTTTTATTACAGCAGCCTATTTGTTCCTGCTGTTTCCCCTCTTGACATCCTCTGAGCTGTACTTGTCCTTGGCTGCCTAACTTTGACTACAGGAGTTGAGACTTCATAAGAAAGAAGATGTGATTATCTTTCTCTCTCATCTTTTGTTACACCATAGAGAAATAATTTTTTTTTTTTCATAAAACTGAAGACCCCATCTCTAGTTATTCTTGACTAAGTGAGATGATGCTGGCAATCAGAGGTTCTATTGCATACTGAATTAGTAGTATGGGTTGTTCTTTAAGTGAAGAAAAGAAACAGGGATATGGGTCACATCTACTGCCCTAGGCATAAGGTAGTGGCAATCAATTGTGGCTGAAGATTTTTTCAGTTCAGTGATGAAGTGTGGTTTCTGATTGTGGCTACAGTTTTGCAGTCCTGTGGCTCTAACTTTGAGCAAAAAGAGGTGGACCCAGGAAAAACGGTGATACTTTTGGCCCATTGCAAGCAGTCAATATATTAGTTAGTGTCACTCCAAATCGGTTAAATAATTTCTTCATTTGAGGAGCGACTGAATTTTTACAAGAAAATCCAACCTTTGCAGGGTCATCTCTGGGTCTGCCAGAAATGCTAATCAGCTATTTTGAATGCATGTTCAATTTAGTTGAAATTTATCAAATTAATTTTGGATTCTCATTCAAGAAATTCTTCTAGCTTGATGCCTGTTTTCGGTTTCTGGGTTTTTTTTAATGTTGCTGGAGAGGGGTCAAATGAGAATATGTACATAGTATAGTATTAGCAAAAGTCCCCGTGATGATATATTTTGGAAGGGAGTATTCCCATCCAAATTTGGGTCCTGCACTTGGGTCACAACAACCCCATGTAGCACTACAGGCTTAGGGAAGAATGGCTGGAGAGCTGCCTGGCAGAAAAGGACCTAGGGGTGTTGGTCGACAGCAGGCTGAGCATGAGACAGCAGTGTGCCCAGGTGGCCAAGGTGGCCAACAGCATCTTGGCCTGTATCAGGAACAGTGTGGTGAGTAGGACTCGGGAGGTGATCTTCCCCTGTACTCAGCACTGGTGAGGCCCCACCTCGAGTACTGTGTCCAGTTTTGGGCCCCTTACCACTAAAAAGACATTGAGGTGCTGGAGTGGGTCCAGAGAAGGGCAACGAAGCTGGTGAGGGGTCTGTAGAAAAAGTTTATGAGGAAAGGCTGAGGGAGCTGGGGTTGTTCAGCCTAGAGAAGAGGAGGCTGAGGTGAGACCTTATCGCTCTACAACTACCCAAAAGGAGGTGGTAGAGAGGTGGAGTCCTGGTCTCTTGTCCCAAATCACAGGCTATAGAACAAGAGGAAATCACCTCAAGTTGCCCCAGGGGAAGTTTAGATTGAATATTGTGAAAAATCTTTACACTGAAAGGGTTATTAAGCATTGGAATGGGCTGCCCAGGGAAGTGGTTGAGGCAACATCCCTGGAGGTATTTAAAAGACGAGTAGATATAGTTCCTAGTGACATGGCTTAGAGATTTTTTTTTTTATCACAGTTAGGTTGATGGTTGGACTAGATGATCTTAAAGGTCCCTTCCAACCTAGACAATTCTATGATTCTATGATAATCCATATCGAACTCAAAGTACCTTATTTCCTATTCAACAAATTAAATACTGTATTTTGCTAACACATTTAATCCTCAAAACATTTTATTTGAGGTTTTTCTGTGCCTCTTGGAACACTTGTCCCAGAAGGGCTTCAAAGTTGCTAGGTCTAGACAACTTTCCCATCCCCAGCTGGAATCAACATCTAGAAAAAGCTACCCTTATACAAGATCTTGTCTCTTTCTTTCAGTTTCTATGAAGGTAAAACCCAGGCATGTAGAGCTAATAAGAATATTCTTTACTCAAATAAGGTCTCAAATGCGATTCCAAGGTATCCAGGAGCCTGATTCAAGATTCAAAAAGTCCCTCCCCCAAACCCTAGCTGCAGTAGTTTTGAGCATTTTGTTTGACTGGTGTTAGGGCTTTTTTCTTCTCAGAATCTGTGGCTTTAAGTTTGTCCCTCATTTACCATTTTTGTATAAATCTAAGGGCAGTGGGATTATTTATGGGTGGATAGACTATCTAAATCTTTCACTGCTAGGACATGCAAAGACAATATGTATTATGCTGTATCACCTCAGGCTGTTTTTTACTTGTTACACAAACTCTTAACTACTTGAATATATCTTGCATACCATGTATCATCTGTATGTATTTAAATATAGAGATATTTTTCATATGTACTCTGTTTTTTCCAGCTATCTACACATTGGTACATGGAAAGACAAATAAAACTGCACAGACTATGCAATTGTTAGGTTCTCTTTGCTGTTGTCTAATCACATGATAAGTTAAGAAATCATACTTAGTAAAGAAGTTAGTACTTGCAGGACTGAGCAGCAAATAAATTTGGATGGACCGGAAAAAATGTATTCATTGCTACAAAAAAAAGAAGGGAAAACTTCATTTGGTGCCACTCAACGTTATAATAACTATGTCAAAAATCAGATAAAGCAGTATGTTCAAAATCACAAGACAGTATTAGTGCAACATTTTCTATTCACTCTAGTATGTAGGAGTAAAAAGTCTGGATTCTACTTCTAAACTGAATCTATTAGTCTACATTCCTTCATTAACTTATTTAATATATTAAACTTTGATTAATTCTCCATTCTACCTTTCCTTAATGAAAACTCTTTTCAACTGCAGACAAAATGAAATATAGTTGGAATCAAATCATATGAAATGGTGAAAAGAAAATAAAGTAAAACTGTGGTAAAATAGCAATCTTTCAGTAGTCTTCCTTTCTTTCCACAATTTGTGTATTAGAAGATGAATATTAATTCAGGATATATACTGCTTTGCTAAAATAATTAAGTGCTCTTCTCCTTTCTTTGCCTTTCTAATCTCAGCTCCCTTGTCTTGGTGCTATTTATCTTTTTTTTTTTTTTTCTCTATATGCAGGTTTTTATTCTGCTTCCTAAAATGATGTATTTTTTATGAATTTAAAAGGAAGAAATAACTGATAAAACAGAAGACTGAGTATCTAAATTTTCTTAAGCTTCCCATTTGTCTAGACAATGTGAACTCTTAAAATAAACAAGCAACATACTAAAAGGTGACCAGTTTGTAACTTTTATCTCTAATGACCTTATTAATTACTGTCAAATCTCTTTTCAGATTTTTATTTTTAAATCAAATCACTAAACACCGTATGAGTTAGTTTTGTCAGCAATGTTTTAACATGGAGGTTTTCTTTCAGAAATGTTGTCAAAATAAGGCATGTGTTTCTGATCTTCCATTCTATTTATGCTTTTTAATGTCAAACTAGAATGTTAGGGGGTTTACATCTAGATTTTTCTATCAATTTATTTTCACTTGCGTTAACTAACTCCAAGTGATCACTATTTAATGTCTTTTTGTATGTAGGTGTCAAATTGATCTCTTGAACTTTTTTTTTTTTTTAATGAAGGATATTAAGCCTGGGCACTGGTAACTTCATAAGAAGTTTCAGTTAAGACTGAGAAACTGGCAGGAATTAATTTTACTAGATCTAAGAAATTTCCCTGAGCTTAAAACCAAGCAGAATATATACCTATTCAGGAAAAGAAAATGAATGATTTTGTGTTATATTCTGAAAGTAACCTCTTCATAACTGGTTTCTCTTATTTTAATTTATCAGAGACCTCTGTATGTATAGGAAGAAGCCTCAATCCTGAGCCTAATTTTCTCCACTGTGGAAAATTCCCAAAATACAGGCTTCAGTCAATGTCATTCTGAAGGACAGCAAGTCATAGCCACCCTAGAAATTAAGTTTCAAAATGTGATCAAAGTGTATTTTCCTTGTCAACTCAAACTCATTCAAATGACTATTCACTCTTCAGGTCATATTGCTATTTACATAATTGGTTGAAGCTTATATATACTAGTCAGAAATATTTTGATACACTGCATTTCTTTTCTTTATGACTCATGCTTCATGCCTTGATATTTATCATGGATTCAGCTGCATACTCTAACTGTTGAGTTTGTGCCTACTTTACTGATTAAACTGAATATTTTAGTAAGAGAATTTACATATACACTGATTGCCCTGTGCACTTGCATTTTATTTTTGAGGTGAGGGGGAAGTGAGGAGTGTTACTTTCATGGCTTTTTATGATATATCTCTGTCTGTCTCCCTGATGTACATTTGATTAAAGCTTGTTCAAATTATTTACAAATCTTTTTAATTTGCTAGGACTCAGATACAGTGTATTTAATTCCCAAATCTGGATCTTTTAGGAAAATGCAGAAATGAATAGCTGTCTTAGAAGTAAACAGGTATGTTCCCTACTATGATGAAAGACGAGTGATGTTTGTTCGTTGATGACTGTTAGACAGGTTTTCACAAACACAAGATTTCCGCTGCCAGGAATCAAATTCTCTAAAATTTGAGGGTACTACAGACAATACTTTGAAGGTGATAGGAATGTGATTTTGGCTATTATGTAAAGCAAGCATCACATTTCTCTGTTATAAATCTATACTTTGATGTTCATTACTGATTTTGCCGTGAAGCCTGTGAAAGCAGTCATTGTTTGGAATGTGGAGTTATTTCTTTTTCCTGATAAGTTTGAATTAATTTCTGTTTTCAGTTCCACTCTTTATGATCTTCTGTGTGTCTGTGAACATGTATATGTTTTTGAGCTTACTCATGCCTTGATAGGAAAGTAAGCTATTGAGCAGAAAACCTCAAATTAGGATTCCTTTCTTGCTTGTATTTATACCTATGGTGTAATACAAATGAGTCAGAAAAGATAGTCCTCCATCTGTGTCTGGTTATACAGTGTGCTGAGTAGTCCTAGGGCACAAGGGAGTGTAACTTTTGGGGAGATAAGAGTCTGAATCCCTTATAGTTGAGGGTTCTCCAGGACCAAAAAATTATGGTTTTGGGCTATGACATGTTGTCACTCCCACAAGAAGCCCCTTGCCCTGTTTTTTATTTCATAGAAGAGGCATAGCCTCAGAGGACTCGTACACAAACTTGTCAACCCTGAAACAAAAATTGTCTTAGGAGCTAGTGCTTACGTGTAACATTTAGCCAAGATGGTAGCATTACTGAACTTTTGTTTAAGATGACATCAGTAATTTAGTAAGAGTGCATTTAGTCTGTAATAAAACTACTCCCTGTGTTTTATGTATCTTACTTTAAAACAAGGAGACAAAATTGAAGACATGGGACTAATCTTTCTGATTCACTCCCAGTCTTTGGGGACAAGTTTCCATGTAAGGTTTTTTTCTTTCCAGAACAGGGAATTCACTAGAATGTCAGTGTTCTGTAGCTATGAAAACATTTGGAATATAAGGACTATATGTATTACCACAGATCTCCTTTACAGCTTCTCCTTCTAGATGAATTCCAGGTGTCAGGTGTAGACCAAAGTGTTATTTTTCATGCATTGAGAGGAAGTTGCTTCAATAAGTGTCAAGAAGTAAGCTTTCAAGTCTTCGTCTTTTATATGAATTTGAATAATTAGAAGACAATTCATTAGAATTAATACATTTAAAATCATACAAACAGTGCATGCATCAGGACCATAGTGTTAGTCTGATTCAGGAAGTTATGAACCAGGAAGTTCTATAAACGCAGTAATATTAGCAGTGTTGTATTTAAAGCCTCAACAACTACCCTTTGTTAGAATATCAAACCCCACAGTTCAATCAGCACTTGGCAGAGAGGTTGGAATTCGATGATCTTTAAGGTTCCTTCCAACCTAAACCATTCTATGATTCTATCATTGTGCTGCCAACCACAGGGACCTGGACAGGCTGGAAAAATGGGCTGACGGGAATCTCATGAAGTTCTACAAGCGGAAGTGCAAAGCACGTGCAGAGGAACAACACCACGCAGCAATACATGCTGAAGACCACCCAGATGGGAAGCAGCTTGGCAGAAAAGGACCTGAAAGTCCTAGGGACCACCAAGTAGAGCATAAACCAACAATATGCCCTTGTTGCAAAGCAGGTTGATGGGATCCTCTGCTGCATTAGGCAAAGTATTGCCAGCAGGTTGAAGGAGGTGATCCTTCCTCTATATTTAGTGCTGATATGGATACACCTGGAATGCTATGCTCAGTTCTGGGCTCTTCAGAGGTATAGACATACTGGAGAGAATCCAACAAATGGCCCTGAAGATGATGAAGAGACTAGAATATCTCTCCTATGAGGAAAAGCTGAGAGCTGTGACTACCCAGCTTGGAGAAGAGAAGGTTTGGGGGATCTTACCAACATACATAAATACCTGTAGGGAGGGTGCAAAGCAGACGGAGCCAGAACAAGAGACAATGGCAACAAAGTGAAACACAGGAGGTTTCCTCTGAACACCAGAAAACACTTTTTTTTTTTTTTTTTTTTTTTTTACTGTGGGGGTGATTGAGCACTACAGTAGGTATCCCAGGGAGGTTGTGGAGTCTCCCTCCTTGAAGACATTAAAAACAGAAAACGAACATCTAGGCACTATCCTGGACAGCTGGCTCTTAGTGGCCCAGTTTGAGCAGGAGAGCTGGACCAGGTGGCCTGCAGAGGCTCCTTTCCAACCTCAACCATTCTGTGATTCTATCAAAAGCATTCCCTTAGGGGTGAATGCTAAAAAAGCATCAGATCTAACTATAATCATGTTCCAGTATCTACTGTTGACTTCGTAAAGAGGCAGGCAATCTAGACTGACAGAAAGAAATCATATGTGCCTTGGTTAGGTATACATGACAACTCATTACTTTTTAATTGCCTAACTTCACCATAATTAGGTGAAATATATTTACAAAATTAAATTATTACTGAAATATAATTTCTTAAGAAACAAAATAATCTTTATTACAAAAGGGGGGGATTAAATGGTACAGGAGGAAGAGGAATCGTTGATATTGTTGTGAATCCATTTTAATGATAGTGTTTTTAGGGGGTTTAAAGCACTACAAATGTCATACTACAAGCTGGTTCCCAAAACACTAAAGGAAATCACTTGTCCTGAAGTCATTCCTACGGTGTTTGACTGTACAGTCTAACTTCTGATTCATATGGCAGGACATCCCAATATTCTAGTCATCTTATCTTTTCATGTTAAAGGTCCTAATTGAAAGATACGCTTAGGTTTTCTATCAATAAGAACAAACACAGGAAGATAAGGTAGTTCAGGCAAGACAATCAAGATGGAGAGAGAAAGGACTTTTTTTGGGGTTCACAATCCACCTGAAGTTTGGATGTATTGAAGCACAAGCCTAGATTTGAAAGCCTCAAAGATGTCATAATGTGCTACTTTCCACGTGAAGTGTGCAGAGTATTAAAACCGTCCATGTTATTTTCGTTAAGAGGTAATTAGGTCTCATTTTTCTATTTCTATATATTTTTTTCAAATGCTATTTTATTATTGTTTTTCATGGCTGAGGTGATATACCTAAAAAAAGGAAATAAAAGGTTAACATTATTCAGATGAGTATGTCTGTATTGATAGAAAGAACTAAAAAAATCTGAACATTCGATTGGAGTTGCTATAAGAGTACAATGAAAGATGAATGATTGTATATCAAGTTTTAATGAATACCTGACTGAGGAAGCACACAAAAACAGCATGAGCAGAATTTAGAACATAGAATTGTCTCAATAGGATATCAGTGATAAAAAATCTGCTGCTTAGAATTGAGACAGAGATGAAGCTTCACACTCATCAGAACACAATATTGCCAATATGGACGTCAAATCTTTTGTTTCTCAATTCCAACCCATAAAACTTTACATTCCAGTTGAGTAATAAAAGCAGACTTGTTTTGAAAAGCTGTCCTATGTCTCATCATAAATCTGCTGCTTGTATAGGTCCCAAAGTAGCGAAGTTTGTAATAAAAGTTTAAAGTACTTTTGGAATTGCTATTACAACCACAGTGAGAAGCACTGATGTACAGATGAAAGCCTACTTTCTGAAGAATAGAGATGGATCTATTTCCACTGCTCAGAGATACAGTCAAATTTTCATTAACTCAAGGCAGAATCTTACCCCAGAAATACTGAATAGTCTGCTTAGCAGACTATTCAACCTTTACAACACCAGGGAGACAGCTGAGGAAAGAACCATCTGTTTATCAAAATCTGAATATCTTCAGACATTTTTATTATATGCTAATGTCTTTATTTTCATATTTTTTCTTTTATAATGAAAATTATATTACCCACTTAAAAATTGAGGCTACATAAATATTAAATTTTTTAAATCGTAGAATCATAGAATGATTTGGGTTGGAAGGGACCTTAAAGATCATCGAGTTCCAACCCCCCTGCCATGGACAGGGACACCTCCCACTAGAGCA
>JAOXJK010000001.1:162349485-162362059 GCA_025774025.1 Xenus cinereus
TCCCTTCCCTTCCCTTCCCCAGCTAAATAAACCCACCTATCTTAACCTCTTTTGCACCTGCCTTAACCATCTTAATGGCCATCTTCCCTGATCCCTTCGACTCTCTTGTATGGGGAAAAGCAAAAGTGATCACAGTGTTTCAGAGGTGTACACAGAAGTCCCTAGCAGAGGGGAATATTGACTTCCCTCCATTCACTGGTTGGATGTGTGGTTATGCTCATGAAGGGCAACATACCAACATAACTACTTGATCTGTGCATCTGTCAGCACTTTTTGTCTGCTATTACTATAAACCAAGCTACCAACAAGAGTTAAAGAGTGGATGAATTTTCCTTGTTTTTCAGTGCTATATTCATTATTTCAACAGAGAAGCTAGTATAAATTCTTGCATAAAGCTATGTCTCCCTTTTCTCCAAAATGCTGTGAACTAGTTTAACTGGCTTTAACTCAAACACAAAAAGCAATTGGATGCCTACAAAGTCCAAGAACTACAAGGGATACACTATTTAAATTTTGAACAACAGTATTAATCAGTATATTATAGTATGTTGAAAAGAAGAATCAGAAGGTTAATAGTCCTACTTTGAAAAGCAATTTCTTTGCTGTTTTAGAGTCAAAGGTCAATATTTTGTATTCAAGTATTTTCTTTTTAATGAATCTAATCTCTTATGAAATAAGTTTGAAAACAAGACGAAAACAAATAAACTTTTAAAAAAAAAAATCAAAGTGCTAGAATTTCACAATAGAATACAAATCTCAAAATGTATTCAAACAAAAACTGTTACATTGGAAAAAATAATGCTTGCTCTCCCCACCTCTTTCAACAACACTTGAACAGTATGTACCCTTTTAGAAATGTTTATCTGTAATACTGTGGACGCTATTTATCATAATATGATATCTTCCAAATAAGAATGAACTTCTGCAGAAAAAGCTCACATTATGTATTGATGCCACATTAGGAGGCCTGTCTCCAAGCTGTTAGGGAAACTAATAAAACAGCTAATACAGTACACTTTCAGAAATACTGGCTTTGAGTACAAATGTTAAAAACACTTTGGCTTAGTAAATAAAAGAATTATCTTCTCACTCAAATAGGAAATTGAAGTCAATAATCATCTACTCAATGTAGATTAGAGTAGAAAAAATATTTATACTGGAGTAAACTACAAAAGGATTCCTTGCATTCAAAGTTAAATCCAACAAATACACTAGTTAATAGCTTTATAACTTTAACAGATATTTTAAACTGACTCAAGAACTTTGTCCTGGTTTCAGCTGGTATAGAGTTAATTTCCTTTCTAGTAGCTGTTGTGGTTTGGATTTAGTATGAGAATAATGTTGATAATACATGTTGTTTTAGTAGTTGCTAAGTAATGTTTACATTAGTCAAGGACTTTTTCAGCTTCCCATGGAAGCTGAGAGGGAGCATAGACAAGCCAGAGGAATATTCCTTACCATAAACATCATTCTTAGCATATAAATGGGGGTTGATCGGGGGACAGGAATCTGCGCTTGCTGCTCAGGATGGGCAATAGATCGTTGGGTGGTGAGAGCACGTTGTGTTGTATCATTTTCTTTTGTATATTCTTTTACCATTATTGTTATTATTATGCTCTTCCATTACTGTTCTAATAAACTGTCTTTATCTCAACCCACAAGATTTTTCCCCCGCTCCTTTTCTCTCTCTTCTCCCTACCCTACTGAATGAAGGTGGGGAGTGAGCGAGCGACTGTGTGGTCCTAGTTGCTGGCTGGGGTTAAACTACAGCAAACTTTAATAACATAAAAAAATAATAAAAGTCCCATACTTGTGATATGTTGAGTAAACTCATTTCTTACTGAAGTCAGGAGGAGATAATGACATTCAAAATATTTACAGATTCCATTTCTAATACACATGTTGCAGCATGAACACAAAGAAATAGATTAAATATTTTTTTACTTATAGTCACAGAATTTCATGCAAGCTCCACCTACTTTTGTTTTACAGTTTGAAGGAATATTTATAAATCTTAATTTAAAATTGCCTCTTTGGATCTGATCCTAGTAAAAAAAACACCTTTCTTTTCATTCTAGATTGAAGTTCACCTCTGCAATAATCATACAAAACCAGTCAATAACATTAATTCTTGGATCAGATTCACTGATTCTTCACAGCAAATTTGTCATGGTTCAGTGCAAAGAAGTCATAAAGCTGACTCATTAAGTTCCTGAGGATTCCCTATAGAGCTACTGTAATGGTATATATTTTGGTTTTTTGCCCAGAGAAGGTTCCCTCATAAAATGGGGTTAGCCAAAGATCTCTTGCTGCCAGAATAAACCTATGGGTTGTGAGCACAAGCACAAATAGAAATAACCTTAAGGTAGGTGACATTATATCTATGACTGAAATGAGCAGTAACAAACCTTGTGCCTGAGAGAATGAGACGGGTACTCAGTTACTGCTCTGGCCCAGGAAAGCAAGGCTAGCAGATCTTGTCACCTAAGGAACAGGATCATTTTATGTACTCTTTTGCATTATGAGGGAACTTAACAGAACTGAAATGGCAAAATATACTTGCCACAATGAATCTAAAGTCTAATTTCTAATATAATACATAGTAAGACATCCAAAATGCTTGTCACTTTTAATAATGCAATAGCTACTGTCAGTACTTTATCCTCAAAAATAAAAGATCAGTAATTTCACTATCTTAAAGAGCAACCTTAATATCTTATTTGAAACATACAGAAAAGTGGAAAAGATATTATCAGTTCTGGATTCACTGATCGACATTTTCACTTTGTAAATTTCAAAGAATTTTTTACCTGCTCTCAATTCCTTTATATCCTTCAACATTTCCATTAGCAGATCTGAGAACATTAGCCTGGTGGATTTTTTTTTCTTTTATTCCGATGTTTTACTTATTGTAATATTACTTCTTGTTGTTGTTTTTTTTTTCCTGTCCCAGTTCATAATGTCCACAGTTTATTACTTTGACAGTATTTTTAGCTTTTTTCTAGTTTATGAATTATTCAGCTGCTGCTCCTGACATTTTAAATATATACATGCATATATAAACATAAAAAAATATATACTTATTGCTATAGACTTGAATTAGCTTCCAAATGGCATACATATGAGAGTCCAGACTTACTCTGGCTTTCTTCATTTCTGTGCCATACTTAAGCTAAAACTTTAAATTCCATCTATAAAAATGGAGAAAGATAAACATGTCCCCAAATCAGTGTTAAACTTAAAAGTTAAATGGTCAAGGAATAACACTTATTACAAGCATAAAATTGCTTTTTAAAGTTTTGATAACTAGTCTTCCTTACAAAATTAACCTTGTGATTAATTACCCCAATTTACTAATACTTTATTTATATTTCCCTTCTGAACTGGAACACATTCTCTATTTATGTCTTGTTTCCTTAATAGCAAACTCCTTCCTCTCAGCTGACAAGACTGAAATTTTTTTGCAAGTAACTGAAGATTTCATTATTTTGAAGTGTTATTTGAAAATGGTGACTGGTGCTGCTTTTTATGGTTTTGTTTTTGGGGGTTTTGGGGTATTTTTTCCTGTTTTTGAGATATTAAACTTGGTTTTAGATCACATCTCACTAGCATGTACTTTGAATGAAAAGTTCTAATTAGTGTGAATTTAAAAAACCCTTCTAGTTTGTTGGTTTCAAAATCATGACATACAGAAGAAGTGTTATCATATTCCTTGTTTCTCATCCTCGTTATTTTCTTTTTCGAAAAGAAAATGGTTTAGAAGTGGGGAAACTAGACTTTTCAAAGTAGCTTCAGATGGTGGTATAGTTGATATCAACAACCATGTGCATGGAAGAGATATATATTGCCTAGTCAGATGTTTTATTCTTAGAATACTGATAACATCTGCTGAAAATGTCGCAGCATAGTACTCTGGGGAATTGGAAAGTTCCAACAACTATGTAAACTCCTGTAAAATTGAGATCATGCTACTAGATCAAACTGTTGAACCAATACCCAACAGGAACAGATGGTAGGAAACCTGAAGTGGACTAAAATCAAGTGACTGTCCATTCAAAGTTATTCTTTAATTCTGAATACTTTATTGCTGTAACTTGTCTACAGTAACACACCCAGGCTTTTTATTTTACTTGTTTAAGAAGAGATGGAGTTTTCATTCTTGGTACATGAATGCGCTGCGCCAGAGCAGCAAAGGGCTCTGGGCTCAGCCTCTCACTTTCCTGTTGAAGGACTGTGAATAGGTAATTTTCCAGAGTTCTGGGATGAGAGGAGAAAAAGGGAAAAATTTTCCTCTGGGACTAAATAATGACACATTTTCCTCTGAAAAGACATATGCTGTAGAAATATCCTGGATAAACTGGTATTCTCACCAACCTAGCTTGGAGCTGCACTGGCACGGTTTTCTTCGTACTGTGGCTACTTTGTGATGTATCTTTTTATTATCATGTGTTTCATGAAATTACATTAGTCCACTGTTTCTGAGCCAGTCTGCTGCTTTCTACTAAGTAAAGCTAAATATGTAGCTAAATAATTAATTTCTCCAAAAAAAATCTGAACTGAACATATATATTTTCATGAACTTGAAAGAAATCTGATGTTTAATCAGAAATAACCTTGAATTTGGTAAGACTCATGGATTGTACAAAGGACAAAGCCCTCCTTTTCTTCAAAAGTAAACCGGTCTCTACCTGACAGTGATTAAGACAATGCCTTTCCCTTTTTACCCTCTCACAGTAGTCATATACCCTTATTAACTGTTAGTTAGAAGTGGGTTTACCGTTAAATAGATGGGACTCAGAGGTCCTTTCTGTCTTTGGTAATGTTATTTCATAATTATTCAACTAAAAGTTTTTTTGCAATGTCATCTAAAATAACAAAGAGCACGTTATTTGTGATCAACATTCTTCACTTGGTGGGAAGTTTGGCAGAGAAAAATAGTATCTCCAATGCAAGGCAAGTAATCTGCTGGTAAAGGTGGGCTGTTCCCATCTTTTATACGTGCTCTGCAGACTACCCTCATCATTATTAAATATATGAGCTGGCCTAGGATCCTTCTTATTTTCACATCATGCATAAACTTTAAGCCAAGCCACAGATCCCTTGCTCTTTGAGGTAAAAGGCTTCCCACTAGTCCTTGTGGTAGTCTTCATTCAAGCGGTAGTGCATTTTTTATTCTATTTTCCAACAAGTATTTATAGACTGCCAAGCACTCTCTCAAGAATTGCAACGATTTTTCAGGGAAGCTAAAGTTTGAGTTGAACTTGCTTTATAGTGACTTTTAAACTTTCGTTCCCTCAAAGAAAGGAGGGAATTAGGTCAGGTTGCTTTTTTGACTCATAAATATCGCTTAGATAACTACCTCCTGTAGTTCAAGGAAAACCAGCAAGTATTACGAAGACAGTGTGCCTTTGACTAAAGGGGCAATCAGAATTTCACTGGATGTGCCTCACTGGTAATTTCAACACTTGGAGACCGGGGTTGTCTTGCAAATGTGAAACTAGTTAACATTTATTATGCTATGTTTCATTCTAGTTTAATTTGTTGTATTTCAGCATTATACATTATTGTAGAGGATTTGGAGCTTAAAGTAATGTGCAATATTTTGACATTATTTGGGAAGCATGGATTTTACAGTAAAAACATGTTTCCTTCTGTCACACAGTATTACACAATATGAAAACATGAAGTACCTTCATGTTGTAAAAACAGTGGAGCATTTTCTGCCTCTCAGGCATACATTGATTTTCCAGAAAGAGAAGAGTTTTAAATTGCCTTCAAGGAATATTTGCCTCAGGCATTTCTCTTGTTATTGTCTGCTGTTTGACAGTGAGCAGTACAATGCCTGTATGTCATGAAAAATGCTAAATATTGTAACCACTTAGAATTTTTATATCTTTTCTTTTGCACTTGAAAGGCATTACTGAATTTATTATAGGTTGTGAACTGAAAAGCGGTCAATAAAGCAGAAATTAACAAAACCAAAATGTAAAGCCTAGTTTTTCATCTAAGCTGTTTCTGGAACTTATCACTCAACCTATCTTACTGCTGAAAGCAGTTTAAAAATAGTAGAAAGATAAAATGACGATAAAATCTTTCCCTAACAGTGTCCAAACGGACAGGAAAATTTACTGAGGTCTTTTCCTCCTAAGATAATATTAATGTTTATATATGTAAAGCTATAATAAAAGAAGTTAGATTTAAATTTATGACCTGCACATTTTAAATTAGACTTGAAAGATTGTTGCTGATTATTTCTCAAAGTGAGAGAAGCAAAACAAGCATTGTAGTTGATTCAGATCTTATGATATAAATTGTGAACTGTTCTTTTTAAAATGGAAGGTAAAAGACTTCAAATTTGAGAAAGAAAGAATTTCCTTTACATTTCCAGTCAACCTGAATGTAAATGGCTTGCTTTGTTGGACATTATAAGGACATGGTAAAGCCCCCTGCTTTTATGCAGTTTGTTTAAATAAAGCATAATTTCAAATACTGTGCAGCATTTTGAATATAATTACAAAATTGTGCAAAGTATGTTTGAAAAAGATATCATTCCTAGTAAATTATTTGATGCTACCTTGAAAGATTAATCTTAAAAGACAAGCTGATTGATTTGCATATTGTTCTGTCACAAAAACTGAAAAAATGGTTTTGAAGAAAGCATAAATGTAAATGTATTTAACTAAAAGAACCGTCTGGAGGGACAGTCAAGGAATGTATATTTTATTTAGGATTATTTATTGTCTTTATCTTTTAGGAAAGTAAAGTAGGAAAACAAAGTGGGGTTTTTTCTATGTTGAGAGACAGTGAAAACACTAAGAAAGACAAATATAATACCAAAATGCACATTAGAAAGAATTACTTGTTACACTGAAGAGAAAAAGTCCTGAATGATACTGGAACTTTATTTGAAGCACTGGTATTCAATTTAAAGAGAAAAATTTGAGAACATGAATACTAAAGGAGAATAAGAGGTGACAATTTGCTGGAAATCTGACTATGAATTTGGAGTCAGGCCTGCACCATAACTAGTGGTGTTCTTCATAAAACTAGCAATGAAAAATTATTTTGAATACAGCATTGTGGTAAATACAGCTAAAAATACTGTTGTGAATTCTATGAATGTTATTTAAAAAAATCATAGTGATAAATCAAAAGGAACCAAGAAATAAACTTAAAAATGCTCATGAATTTGTGCAGAGGGTAGACAGTAGGTAGACAGTAAGGAGACATGAGTAGCCCAATATTTATAATTAATTAAGTGATAAATAAGGTTACTGATTAATATTTCTGCCATGATTCCATGGAATTTTAATGCTAATTTTTGCTCCATTAAGACATGATTATCATATCAAACAGCTTGCCAGAGAAGAGACTCAGTTATGACATGGGCACTGAATAGATAATGGAAGAATATCATTTCAGAAATTAAAGACACTTAGTACGATATATTTCCAGAAACACAGATATTGAATTAAAAAAAAAAAAAAAGACTGTGCAGAAATCTTTTATGGCTCATTGATGTCTTTGGAGGTGGTAAAGACTCAGAAAGAAAACATATTTGGAGCATCTGTGTACAGACTGCTCAAAATTCCAAGAGCAGGACGAAAAACAGGAACAAGTATGAAAGATTATTAGGAAGATGGAATGGATGAATGATGAAATTATTACCATACAAATGGCTAGGTATCTGTATAATACTTGTAGGTGCTTTAAAAAATCCAGTACTGCATACCTAATCAGTATTTCAAACATTAATCAGAGGAAGGAACTGTCATTGATTCTCTTTACTCAAGAAGGCTCATTACAGAGCTTGATTGTAATATTAGAACTACCACTGAGATGTACCAGGCTTAAAGCTGAAGTGTCCTGTCTGCTAGAGGAAGAAATCAAAGCCTGTGATTTCATGAGTGTATATTATTAACTTTTTGTTTTAATTGCAAGTGGTGTTTGTAATAGAAACACAAATGTGGAGGGGGAACATTTTAATATTAAAAGTAGATTTGATATCATAGAATCATCTAGGCTGGAAGGGATCTTTAAGATCATCCAGTCCAACCATTAACCTAACACTGACAAAACCATCACTAAGCCATTTCCCTAAGTACCAAATCTACCCGACTTTTAAATACCTCCAGGGATGGTGATTCAACCACTTCCCTGGGTAGCCAGTTCCAATGCTTGATAACCCTTTCAGTGCAGGAATTCTTCCTAATACCCATCCTAAACCTCACATTGTGCAACTTGAGGCCATTTCCTCTTGTCGTATCTCCTGTTACTTGGGAAAAGAGACTGACCCCTACCTCGCTACAACCTCCTTTCAGGTAGTTGTAGAGAGCAATAAGGTCTCCCCTCAGACACCTTTTCTCCGGACTAAACAATCCCAGTTCCCTTAACTGTTCCTCATGAGGGACTTTAGCCAGAAAGAGTTAAATATCACTGTGCTATTTTGTTAATATGAGGCCCACTTTTCCTTTTGGCAACTTGGTAAAGATGTACCCAGCCTGATATCCATACATTCTTGGCACAAGGCCTACAGAAAACTCTGGTGGTTTTACTTAATATTTTCTGTGTATTTTGTTCAATGTCCTATACAAGAAAATTCATAAGGATTCCTAGAAATAAAACAAGGATTACTTTCTCTATGTCAAATGTTACAACAGTAAGCAAAACAATTAATTTTTTTCTTGTTTATTTTCTTTCAGCCCAACTTGAACTCCTTTTCAACATAATGTCTTGTCTGTATAGGAAGACTAGACAATGGTTTAAATCAAGCATTGTCTTCACTGTAACCAGAGTGCTGCTGTATCATGTGTAGCTGGGATGGAATTAACTTTCCCTCATAGTGCTATGCTTTGTATTTGCAGCCAGAAAGGTGTTGATATCACACCAGTGTTTTGGCTAGTCCTGAGCAGTGCTCCCACAGCATCAAGACTGTCACTCCAAAAACTGCCCACCCCTGCTACAAAGGTCAGTAGGGGTGGGCAAGAGATTAGGAGGGGACATAGCCATGATTGCTGACCCAAACTGACCAAAGTGATATTCCGTATCACACAATATCATGTTCAACAATAAAAACTAAGAGAACAGTGGAGGAGGGAGGTATTTGTTGTTAAGGTGTTTGTCTCCAGAAGCAAATGCTACACGTACTGGGGCCCTGCTTCCCAGGAAGTGGCTGGACATCACCTGCTGTTGGGAAGTAGAGAATAGATCTTCTTGTTTTCCTTTGCTTCTGCTTCTGGCCTTTGTTTTTCTTCATTAAACTTCCTTTATCTTGACACACATAAGTTTTTCATCTTATTTTCTTCCCCCTGTCTGGCTGTGGAGGGGATTGATAGAGCAGCTTGGTGGCCAGTGAAGGTCACAGCCCTTTTTAGTGCCCAAGGTGGGGCACCTGAAGTTTTTGACATAAGGAGAGAAATTGGAAGAGATAACATGCAAAATGTGGATGGAACGTTGCCAGAGAGCAGAATAATTGTGGGTAATCATTATTATTTATTTAATTGTGATGAAAGGATGAGGGCTGGAGGTCTGTTTCTGAAGGACTTTACCCCATGGAAAGAACCCATGTCAGAGCAGTTCTTGAAAAACCACAGCCCAATGGAAAGACACCCATTAGAGAAGTTCATGGAGAACTGTATCCTGTGGAAAGGACCCCGTGCTGGAGCAGGGGAGTAGTGCCAGAGACAATGTATGATGAATTGATTACAATCCCCATTCCCCACCCCCCCTACACTGCTCAGGGGAGAGAGAGGAGGTAGATGAGTCAGGAGTGAAGTTTATCCTGGGAAGAAGGGGGTGGGCAGAATGTGGTTCTAGTTTTGTTCTTAATTTTCACTATTTAAAATAAAATCACACCATTGCTGTCTTAGTTAATCTACCTCATAGTTGCTTTTTTTTTTTAATATATTCTTGAGTGAACTATCATTAGATAAATCACGACTGTGCGTATGCAAATACTGAGAGTGCATGTTCCAAGAAAGAGTGAAAGTATAAGAATACGTGAGAAATATACCTGACAGTTTGCAATTTCATGTGCTGAACCAGATCTTCACCTACTGTAAATCAGTTCATAAAATGCTAAGTGGAAATTTTTGGACTTCTCTGACTTACAACTCGTATAGACCTGTCTTAATCACACCAATGGCTAATGACCAAACTGCACGACAAGTTTCATACCCCTTTTAACATACTGGCAAGTATAGTCTTATAATTTTTGTAAATGTCTGAGAATTCAGAATAATATGTCATCAGCTTTTTCAGAAAAGGAGCAAGAATATATACATGTTTCAGCCATGCATTTAGGCAGTTTTTTTAAGAAATAGGCTTTATGTAAGAGTAAAAATTATGTGAAGGAATTATAAACAAATATCTCTGTGTTAAAAACAGTCATCACAACTTAAATGTCAGTAAGAGCCAACAGAGGGAGTCAGGCTGCAACTGGGGTAACTGGAATTGTGGCTGCGGTGGAGATGCAGGCTGTCACTGGTGGACCCCATGGTCAGGTTTGGGTTCAGTGCTGTAGGAGACCCTTGAAGCAGGCCCATGGTATTCAGCTCAGGAGAGCCACGAGGACCATTATTCATGTAGAAATAATTTCTAAGTCATAACTGTTGTGCAGGAACTGTGTCTGAATATTCAGTTTAACTGCTATGCTAACAGCCTTATTGAAAAACTAAGTATATTAGCCTGGTAGCATACATTTTAATGAGTACCATTTTGAATGCTGTAAATGATCTAAAACATTTGGAACTGGATATGAAATCCAAAGTTCTTAAGTGGTTGAGAACATACTAATTCTGGCAAATGTAGAGTTGTTCACTATTTATTATAGCACTGAGTGAATGTCACAGAGCAGCACCTATAATTTATGTTATCTGCAATGCAATGTTTCTTCATTGTAGTCTGTAATTTCCAGTTGCGGTGGCTAATGTTGCCTTTTGCTTTTTGTTCAATACTAGAGGTAAGACTCTATCTCTAAAAGAATGTTAGCCTTTAAACCGAGGTAAAAAACAACCAAGTATACATTCTCTACATTGGCTTATTCCCTATTTGACTTCATTTTCAATGCACCCTTGACATTTCAGACTGGACGATCACTACAACTGCTGTAGCAAAGTGTAATGTTACAACCGTATCAGTAGGGTGACGTAGAGTTACAATGGCAAGGATTTAGCTCACTTTTGATCACATTTCTGCCGCCAAAAGCTTAGAGCAGCCATTAAGTTAATGGAAGATCCTGTATCCTTTAGAAATGCTTAATCTCACTTTATCATAAAGTGTTACTATTCGGCATTTTGTAAGTCTATAGTGTTTTACAATGCATTGAACCTAGTGTGCCTAGGTGTCCTGCTTCAGTATGCATTAAGTCACTAAAAAGATTATTTGGGAATAAAGACGCTTTGACACTGTGTGTTTCAGCAGCAGCAGAAACGAAATTTACTATTTCTGTTTCCAAATATGAACCTGAGAGTTGTCATCTATTCCCACTCTTGCTTCTTTTATCTACTTAGTACCGCTGGGGCAGACAAAAACAGCTACAGGGAGCATAGGAGGGAAACGTTAGGAAAAAAAGGAGGAGTCACAAATGGAGACTATATTTGAAAAATAAGTTATTATCTTTTCTTAAAAGATAGAGAAACTGAGTTAAGAAACCAAACACATATTTTTCATCATTAAAAAAATTACTTTTAGACTTAAAATCAGAATTCAGGTATTCTTGTTCTGTGATCCTCATAACTTCTGACCAGGAGTCTCCAGGCTTTTGAAAAGAGAGAAAAAGAGGCAGGAAAAATTTAACTGATGGAAAAGACCTTTGCCTTTTTTCCTTTTCTTTTTCCGTAGACCATTTCAGTAGTGGGAAAAGAAGGCAGGGAGCAGTTATATTTCAGTTTTTACCTGTGAAGACAGATGATTCTGTAATTACTTCTCTATCATTTCAAACAGTGTACATAAGGCAAGAGAAGCAGCAAAGAGAAGAAAGAGATATCTAAACCAGAGCTTAGATGGAAATGCAACATGGATGAGTATATTTTACCTCTTGATATCTCTGCTTCTGTGAAAATAAAGATCTCGGGCTTACCACAGCCTCTTCCCCCTCCTATCCTGCACTTCTGGCAGCTACAGGCAGCCATTAACACCGGGGTATGAAATTAAAAGCTGTGAGAATCTTGATGAAAGGAAAATATTGAGTTGTTAGGGGAGACAAAGCAAGCACTGACACCACATAGTGAAACAGGAGATTGTGGTGCTTGCAGGTAGCATCCTGGCTAAAAGAACCCACTGTCACCACTGGCTGGTGGTGACCAGTGGTGTCACTACAAGCTGCAGCTTCCTTTTGACTTTCCAGATGCAGCAGCAGCCTTCAGGAATTAGAGGAATTTACAAGGACTGTGAGTGTGGGGGCAGAGTATGAAGTGAAGAAATGGTGAAGCTGGGACAGGGAATTGGAAAGGAAATGAATGATACAGAGGGAACACGTTCCAGACATCAAAACAACATGCTTTGTCATTACTTAGAATATGGCCCATAGGACTGAGATTTTCAAAGTAACGCATGTGACTAAGTCCCCCAACTG
>JAOXJK010000001.1:162391225-162405443 GCA_025774025.1 Xenus cinereus
TCATTAAAGAGAAATTTAAAACCTCTTGGATTTTCTGCTGATTGTAGTTTTATTTTCTATAGGATTACATCTGGTTGATGGAATTAACTGAAGATTCAATATATCTTTATATCCGCAGAGCAGATGACTTACATAACATTAAAAATATAAATTATGTAGAATTGACAGTATGTATATTAGATCAGACAAAAACAGCTTGCTAACAAATACCAAACCAAGCTAAAATAGGAAGATAACCTGCTCTTGTGGATTCCCTGAGAAATTGTTTGCTGGGCTTTATAGAACAGAGAAATTCCTTGCTTTATGGAACAGGGAAATTCCTTATAATCAGCGTATTCTCAGAGGGCTACGTTAACACAGTCATGTAAGCCACAAGTTGGCTTATGTCCCAGCAAAAGAAATCTGGTCTGTTTATACAGATAAAAGATATCTAGTATAAGTGGGCTTAGTAACAAACAGGTGCATGAACTATAATAGTATACTATATTCATAAAGTCAAATTGAATAAGGTGATATTCTCTGTTGACCTGGATTTCCATGACTACATCACTAAAAAAAAAAGAAGATACAAAACTAATAAAGAACTTGTTTCAAACACTGAGGTCAATCAAGACTAGCTTACCCCCCTATTGCATAAAGCTAGTCCTGTGTATAGCAAATTTGCTCTTGGCATAACAATTTTAGTGTTCCAGAATAGAGCCAAGAGCCAAAAGAACTGTTTAAGACAGTGGGGAGTGGGAGTCCACTGTTCTAGCTTGTTTCCTGACCTCATTTTTTCAGAATTTTAGGTGTGCCTTTTGGATATAAGTCAAAAACTGAGAGTAGACAACATCTTGATGCATTGGAATGGAGAAGCCAGTTGGATATTAATGAAAATTAGGTTAATTAGGCAAAGAATAACAATTTACTTTAACAGCAATCAATTGTCAGTAGATTTTAGTTCTAGAAAGAGAATTTAGTTGTTTAAAGGCTGATTGGAAAAGCTGTGCAGGAACGTAGTTGGATATTATATCCCATCAACGTATCTGTCCAGATGGCTGAACTTCTGTATCTGTACTATGAACCGTGAAACTCAAGTTCAGTAGTAGATATAGATGCCAGTGCATGAAAGCTCACAAGAGAGCATCAGTCTTGAGGCAAGAGCTTTCAGTTTTCATCTTTTATGTATAATTCCAGTCGCACATATGACATGATTTTGGGCTGACCTTTTTGGCAGGTCAGTCCAGTAAAGGTCTAAGAGAGAACTGGGTAGTAATTGTACAAAGTCATCTTGATGTAAATTCCTGCTAACAGCAAATCAGAAACAGTGAGTGGATTGTGGCAGAAGGTAATTATGATATTCTTCTGTGTGAGCTATAGATACATTTTCCCACACACAGTATGCAATCAGTGAAGACTACTGTTTTCAGTATTATGAAAACCGTTTATGCATAGCTCCAACTTCCATGTAAAATTGACCAAATAATGAAATGAAAGCTGTTCTGAGTAACTCTGTTTTATTCTAAAAGAGCAGCTAATTGCTTCTGGATGTATTAGAGTTTATTGGTATTGTACAGATGTGTATAATCACTGCCTTGCCCTGCTTGAATAGCAGCCATCTGTTTGTCTTTGGATGACTGCAGCTTTTAATAAATACACTTCTGTTTGCATCTGAGAAGCAGTCACTCTTATTCTACCAATGTAAGCAGGATGGCATGACACATAATGAGATTCATCTTTTACTATTACTAATGTATGTCATTATTGTAACTGGCTGTACTAGTTTTGGCTGTGATAGAATTAGTTTTCTTCATAGTAGTTACTATGGTGCTATGTTTTGGATTTGTGATAAAAGCAGTGCTGATGACACACCAATGTTTTAGCTATTGACAAACAGTTCTTATACCCCATCAAGGACTGCTTCTTCCCATGCTGCCCCACCAGTGAGTAGGGCTGGGGTACACAAGAAACTGGGAGGGGACACAGCTGGGACAGCAGACTCGACCACAGAGATATTCCACACCATATGACATCGTACTCAGCAATAAAAGCTGGGAGAAGAAGGAGGAAAGGGGTAACATCAACACGGCCTTCGTCTTCCCAAGTAGCTGCTATGCAGGATGAAGCCCTGTTTTCCTGAAGATGGCTATCACCTACCTGATGAGAGGAAGCAGTGAATTAATTCCTTATTTTGCTTTGCTTGCACGTGCAGCTTTTTCTTACCCTTTTAAATGTTTTTATCTCATCCCATGGGTTTTCACATTTTTAGCATTCTGAGTCTCTCTGACATCCTGCTGGAGGGAACTGAGCAAATGACTGCATGTTATTTACCTGCCTGAAAGGGTTAAACCACGGCAATGCTGGATTAGACCAATACAATCTTTTTTGAAAGAGTTCCTACGGTTCAGTTAAGTCAACTGGGCTAAATCGACATGTCAATTAATTGTAGAATTTATAGCAATCACAGTAGGGATTCTTTCTCTTTTCATCAGTAAGAGATGATTTCCTAAGAACTGCTTAGAAAACTTGCATTATCACTGTGATCTTATTATTTAGCTAAAGAAAAGAAAAAAGAGGAAAAAAAAGAAACTTTTAAGTCATTTCGCTAATAAATTAACAGGAGCCTTGAAAGCCAGAAAGCTATGTTGACCAGATACAAAAGATCTGGTATTCAAACACAGTATGCAGTTACACTATATTATTATTGTTGCTGAGAGTTCTCATTTTAATGTTGAATAAACCTTCAGAAACATAAGTGAAATATAATCACAGAGAATATAGGATTGTGAATAAATTAAGTAACAATTATTTAATCTTTAGGTATTTTTCACACTGAAAGTTGAGTATATGAGAAAGAACTCTTTATGCTGCCTCTAACTTTCCAGTACAGACATTGATAAGGATAAACCATATGAGATACCAAGCAACCGCTTTTAAAATTTTGACAGTCAACAAGGGAACAATGGAAGAACATTTCATTTAGATTAATTTTGAAATGTGGAGTAAGTTGCAATAAAAATCTCTAATTTGCTTTTCACTTCATGAATGGTTGCAGTCTACAGAAACTACATTTACCATTTTTGAAGTTATTTGCATAAGCTGTAAAAGAATCAGGATGTACCTTACAAAATATGATGGACAGTGAACCATTTTATGGTCGATGCTTTCATATAGTTGCTCTTGACTTCAGAATTATTCAGTATTATTAAGAAATACTGAACCAGTATTTCTGAATACTGAGCATCTTGTTGTGCTTTGTGATGTGTAAATCATGAAAATGGCAATTATTCCTAATATGAAGTTCAAGTCTTTAATGCCACTGTTTTTCAAAATTAATTTACCTGTCAAAAAGACCATCTCAAAAAAAAAAAAGAACAATTAATGTCAAATGAGAGCTACACAGATGCATATAGGTATCTTCAAGGGTAATCATTGGAAGGGTTCTGAAAGCATTCAGTTCTCAGCCTTCACAGGCTTGGGTTTTGGGGGCTCAAGTACAAAGTAGAGCCAGTGCAGCCGAGGGTGGAGCCCCAGGCAGTGCAACAGGGTGGTCGCAACCAGGATCCAACCCCAGCCCTTGAGCTCTGCCTTCAGTTGTGTGTGTCCCTGGCCCTGCTTGAGTTGCAGTGCAGCCCTGTGCTTCTTGGCTCTGCTGAGTGAGGTCCCACTGGTTGGCTAACCTCCTGGCCTGGCCTTACACATCACCATCCCCGTGGCCCTGCATGGCCATCCCAGGGCTGTGTCTGAACCTGATTCCCCTCACTGGGCCTCACCCTGACCCTATAGCTCAAAGCAGCAGTTCAGAGATGCCTAAACCTTTCAGACGAGATAAGTGCTCCTGTCTTTAACTTTTTCTCCTATTTGATCATGAAGTTCATATCATCATTTAAACCAACAGCTCTACAAAGGTGATAAAAATGATATACTGTTTAACCTTGTTCCATGAACCCTAGTACTAGACACATCTTATCTAACTTGAGGCAATTCACTAGCAGTCACTTTATCTAAGCTTCCAGTATAATGGAGGAGAATAAGTTCTTTCAGGGAACAATTCAACTGTTCCGAATACGTTAATTTCTGGCCTGAGGTGGCTGTTTTGCTACATGAACTGTCTGTTCTGAATAAGACAATGTCTTAAATTAGACATCTTAATGTCTAGAGATGAGCCTAGGTCTTTTCTTTGAGGATGAGATGAGCTTTCTGAGAATTTGCAAGTGATTATGAGTTAAAAGAATTCAAAATATAAATTCTTCATGAAATATAGCTGCATTATCAATCTTTCTGTCTCCTAAAGAAGAAAATAACTTTTTATTAGAAAGAACACATACCTTAAATTATGCATATTGAGAATTCATTGAGCTCTTATACCCAAGCTATATCTGAACAAATGTGATTTTTTTAAAAGTGGTATTATTAATTACTAAGATATCTAATAATAATAATTAGATTCCCAGACAGAATAAAACAACAGCAAAACCTACAACTGCAAACCATGGTCATGGTAGAAGTTGAATACATAAATGCTTCATTTAAGGAAGAAAACCCTCAGAAGTTTAAAAGGATGAAGCAATTAATTAAAAATCCAGGGTTAGTTGAGACCCAAGGAATCTGTGAGCATGTCAGTAAATAGCTGATATAATGTAAACTAGAATTATTATTAAAGTACCTAGTGTTTGTAGTCTTTAATCAAAGTGTTCTTAAAATAATTTCTGTGGTGCATTTTCATCCTTTTGCATGTTTATGTTTTCTGAAAATATACATATACCTGAAATCTCAGAATCTGTTTCTGTGTGTTATGCAATAACTGCAACCGTTGTTTTCTGGGTTTGTCTTTTTCTTTAACCTATTGATAAATGTTCTTAACTCAATTTCATCTGAATGAACTTTAGGTTTGGTAATAGAGCATTTCATTTAACTAACTAGGCATTCTGAGGAGTAGAAATTCTCCCTGAGTTTCCCAAATGTAAGAAAAGCTTTTGCAAAATCCATTTATTGATAGAATACACAAGCCATCACATGATTAACCAGTTGTGCATATTACCTGCTCTTCTCCACCGTTCTGGTTTTTATTGTTGTTTTAAGGGAAGAGTTTTTAGGATAATTTTTTTGTATGTGTGTGTGGGGTTTTGTGTTTGCTTTTTTTCCCTTTTGAACAGAAATCGGTTACCAAAGCTTGGTCATGACCACCACCTTACCTATGTCTTTTTAATTTAAACTCATAGAATACTGTGGTGAATTGAAGGACAGGAGTAATTTTATAATAAAGCCGGATGGACACTGGCAATGAATGTGAGGCTTAGCTTAACTGAGGGTGTGTGTGTGTTTTTAATAATTGCTATAATTGGTATTGATTTGTTCTGCATAAGAACACAAAGGTTTGCCCCTCTATCCAATAAGCAATGAGCCTGAAAGGAATGGAGAATGTATCTTTTTTTATCAACTGTCAGGTGCATGTTTAATGTGAGCTATGGGGGAGTCTACACAACTCCCTCTAGGTAATATAACATGGGTAACAATAGCTGATAAAATAGAAATAGGAGTTTCTATTATAAAATAGAAACAGTGTTTGTGGGCACAATACCCACAACTGCCCAGTGGTTGCAGTGATTGAGTCAAGGATTGCCCATTAACTCATAAAATTACAAAGAAATTAGCAAGCACAAAGTTTGCTTAAGATGATGGTCAATCAAATTAAAGAGTAACCAGAAGATTACTGAGACACTTTTGGGGAAGTCAAGGACTCAACTTGAAAAGAAGTATAAAAAAAAAAGCATGGGTATTCATGATTGTGGGGTGGGAAAGTGGTAAAAAAGTGGCAATCACATCTGATCTGGAACTACCAGAATTCTCCATAACACCATATGCTCTATCTAGGCCTCACAGAACATCCTCCACTGTGAGCAGTGTATGTTTCCTTGCAGGAAAACATGAAGAGGTACTCACATCTTGAATGTGTATATTGACTTAATTGGGGTTCTTTCTCACCATCTTGCTCATTAGTGGATTGTTGGGAGCAACAGGGGCCAACAGGAAAGCTGTTTGTAAATACAGAAGGTATGTGTAAACAGGGCACTCCCAGAAAATGGTTTTCTGATTATAACCCACATTTGCTTGGTTAGGAGTGCAACTGTACGTGACTATGTGTGCGGGAGGAAGGCAAGTTTAGAATTTGAGATTAGTCATAGAAGGGTGTTTGAAATCTGTAGGTGTATATTTGCATTTTGTGAGGAGCTAGCAATGTAGTTAATCTGTTGTGTTGTTAATATTGATCCTGAATGTACAGTTCACTGATTGTTGGTTAATTTAATGTTATAATAAATGATTAAACTGGTTTGATCCTAATTTGATTTAAGCTGTGCAGCTTTCCCCTGTGACATGTGGTGCTGGTATCTTCTCACAGAGGTGCTGCAGAGGTGATGGTCTCTTCTCACAGGTAATTAGTGATAGAACAAGAGGGAATGGTTTCAAGCTGCAACAGGGTAGGTTTAGACTGGACATTAGGAAAGAATTCTTCACAGAAGGAGTGGTCAGACACTGGAATAGGCTTCCCAGGGAGGTGTTTGAGTCACCATCCCTGAATGGGTTTAAGAGTTGTTTAGATGTGGTGTTGGGGGATAGGGTGTAGGGGAGAACTTTGTAAAGTAGGGTTGATGGTTGGACTTGATGATACCAAGGGTCTTTTCCAACTTGAATGATTCTATAATTCTCTGACAATGTATAATTGCATAAGTTTCTGTGAACCCAAAATGTACTTTAGTGTAAATTAAACAATTTGATTCCCCGTGTCTAATGACTGAAATTATTACTGTCATGAAGGGAAAGCAGGTTATGGCTTTTCTTATTTCTGTGTCAGCTACTGTATATGGATTTTCTCGGAACTGTACATCAAGTTATTTCTGTTAATATGTGAATTCTGAGAAGGATAAGAATGCACCATTTCTAGCAAGGACTTCAACATGTTACATATACAAAAATTTATTTTTAATATGTTACCTCTTACAAGAATAAACATGGTGTAATTAAATGGTTTTGTAACCTGAAATAGTATTATATGAATCACAGAATCATAGAATTATAGAATGGTTAGAGTTGGAAGGGACCTTAAAGATCATCTTGTTCCAACCCCCCTGCCATGGACAGGGACACCTCCTTCTAGACCAGGTTGCCCAAAGCCCCATCCAGCCTGGTCTTTAACACTTCCAGTGATGGGGCATCCACAACTTCTCTGGGCAACATATTCCAGAGTCTCACCACCCTCATAATAAAAAATTTCTTTCTGGTATCTAACCTAAATCTACCTTCTTTCGGTTTAAAGCCGTTACCTCTCGTCCTATCACTACAGTCCCTGATAAAAGAGTCCCTCCCCATCTTTCCTGTAGGTCCTCTTTAGGTACCAGAAGGCTGCTATAAGGTCTCCCTGGAGCCTTCTCCAGGCTGAACAGCCCCAACTCTCTCAATTTGCTTTCAAGCCCACCTCTGAAGCCTGTCAGGGTCCCTCTGTGTGGCATCCCTTCCCTCCAGAATGTTGACTGCTCCACAGAACTTGATGTCTTCAGCAGCTTTGCTGAGAGCGCACTCAATCTCACCATTGATGTTGGTGACAGACATGTAGAGTAGTACACATCTTTATGCACAGAAGTATTTAAAACAGCTGAAGTTGCAGAGGACAGGAAGCCACTCCATTTTGAAGCTCAGTGTAAAGGAAATCACTTGACACAATACTGTCTCCTAATTACACTGACTCCTGGTTTTGGTTGCTGAGTACTGCTGTTACAAATCTAACAAAAGCTTTTAGCCAGGTAGATAAGAATTTTGCCATTGCTCGTAAAAGTCCATACGCTTTTTAATATAGGCTTAGAGTACAGTGTCTCAGGGATATGTTTGGGCTTACTCTGGTCTGATCTGGTGTTTCCACACTTGTGACTATTGATTGACCTATCAGCAGCTTTTAGTCTGGGGATACTACATGTGATAAAAATGACCAATCTAGTAACATGATGACAACTCATCATAACCTCCACTTCCTGTACCTGTTCTTGAGGAAGTTTGAAGCAGCAACTTTAGGATCAAGAGGAACACTTTGATGAGCATAACACCCACAGAAAGCACAGTTGTTATACCTTTGTAGAACAATTTTAACTGCATTATAAATTTGACTTTTCTCCGTTAATTAGTTTGGTATTATTCCAAGTTTTCAGTAACAGCCTAGGTAGAAGCTGGTTAAAACATTAATTAGGTCAGCCATACTTTCTTTGTGTATATACTATGTTGCCTTTGGCTTGCAACAAGATTTTGAGTGTAGCAACTTCAGTTGCAGGTATTCAGCTGTCAGAGCAGGCATTAAGTACTTAGAGCTCTGTTGAGGCTGAAGGAGCTATGACAGGCTGTACCTTTTAATAAATTCAGAACCAGGTGATTCTCATTATAGTAGTAAAATCCTCATTCTACATGCTCTTTCATTAGAAACAACAGATGGTACAAGGTTGCTGACCTCAACATTACTGAGAGTGGTGCAAAAGTAAGGGCTCTGATAAGTTTAAATGCTAGGCACTGAATTCTCCATTTAAAACTGAGTAGCTGTTCCTTTCCTTTATTGCAACTATTCAAAGTACAAGAGGAACAAACATACAGGGGGGCTGAGGGAAGAAAAAAGAAAGAAAAATAAAGAGCTTTCTCATGCTAATAGGATGTTTGTGTTCTTGTTCCTCTTAGAGGCCTTACCATTTCTAAGGCTCTCACAGGTGACTTGCAGCAGGATTCTCATTAATATCAATTCCTGTGCAATTCCAGGGCTTTAAATTACATTTGTTAATGCACTTTCTACTCTGCATGTGAATTCTGTGGAATCAAGCACAAGGAGCAATTCTGAAGGTAGATGTAAATACTAGAATGTGTGGAGGCCATTAATTGTGTGGACACTTTTCTTCAACTGCTTCTTACTATGTGGTTTTGTGTGTTTCTCTTCTGTAGCTTGTGAACTAATAGGTTTTTATCAATTAAATTAGACAGAAAGGTAAAAAAAATCAAAAAGAAATTAACTCTGTATGTTTTGTGAAAATAAGCATCCAGGTAGACAAGATAAATGTCAGTAACACTGTCACTGGGAGAAAGGGTTTTAGATTCCAGTTTTCAGGGCAATGTGAACACATGCACAAAAACAAAATCACAACTAAAGAACAAAACCTAGATTGCTCTGTGATAACAGTCACAGTGGTTAACCAGACTCAGACTGATGAGAAAAAAGCTTCCCTTAATTCCATTGTGTTCAGGATAAATGTTAATACCTGTATATATGGCATAGGTGTATGGTGTGAATGTATATAAAGTTAACAGCAAAATAAACTAATCCTACAGCCCTTTTATTCAGGATCTGCCAGGCTGGTCTTATGAAAGAAGTACTATTTTTCTATAGCTTTGATTCACATTCTGGCTATCCCTCTGAGTTGGAACAATGTTCAGAAGCAAAAGCTGATTTCCCTTCAAAATAAACATATAGAGAATAGCCATGCAGTGTATTTATAGGGTGCAATATGGCAAGGTGCCTTAAGCACATATAAGCATGTCAACTGCCCTTTGTATGTCTGGACTTCTGGATCACTGAGCATTTCAGGAGACAGAATCCATTGAGTGCATGAGGAAAAGAATTACTACAGCCTTTGGCAGACAATAACTAGCATAGGTGGGCCCATAAAGCCTCAATATATAGCTATTTTCCTTACTAGCATAGCACGATTTTTTCTTTTTTAATGTCTCCAAAGTGGGATGGTCCTGCTAGAAGGCTTTATTTCATATTGAGATTTTATATTTTTTTGATTGCTGAAATTGCTCAATTTATAAACCATGCTCTCACTTACACTTTTCTGTCACTCTCTCTGAATAAGAGTGGATATATCATTACAAAGATATAGCTGATGGATGTTTCAATAGCTGTCCTCAAGTTCCAAAGGCAAAAAACCCCAACCCAGAGTGTTTAAATTGTACTTGTTAAAATTCTGACCTAATTGGTTTTATTTCTTTGGTCACCTCTCTATATTACTTGGTTGGGTTTTAGTTCATGTTTTATGTTTTCTCAGGCCTTTTGATTTAGGTCCAAATTGTGTTTCTGGTTTGGGCTTGTTTTCTAGACAAATCTTAAATATACAGCTTGCAGTTTAACAAGCAAAGATGTAATGTACCTACCTTAACTACAAATATGTTTCTTCTTAGTATAACTTAGCCTTTCACAGAAGTGTATTAGGTAAAACACGTGATACACATTTCCCAGAGAATTAATGAAACAAGATTATGTCACCTGTTGACAGTTCACAAAAGAGACATAGACATTATCAAAAATAAATAAGCATTCTCCCCATCCCATACACTTCCATTTCCTTCACCATTTTCAGAATTTTGTAAGAATCCTATAATTTCCTTTTTTGTCCCTGTACCTTGCTCTATCAACTTGATTTTTCTTTTTTCTCATTTATGGATTCTGACTAGGTTGGGTTTTTTTCAAGGTTTACTAAACCTGCCTACTTCTTCTGTCTCAAAAATCTTGTGCCTCTTATAATGGTAAAAAATATTCCAGCACTGGAGATGCATTGTACCTAAGTTCATATACATCTGAGCCTTTATCAGCAGTGGTGATGTAGCTGTTGTATGTGGAAGGATGAATCAATTATAAAGCAAGAGAAGATATTGAAAACAGGTCAATTGAAAGGATTTCTAAAATTTCTGGATGTCTCTCTTGGCTTTAAAGATAACTGAGGGTGAGTAGCTCAGACATAGATCTATTTTGAGGATGTCTGAAATTAGATAAGGTGATCTCCACCTCCAATATTGGTTTGATGCCCATGTAGGAATTCAACTATTGCTTAATGTCCAGTATTATTTAATTTACAGACATCTATAGTTGATAGATACCACCATTCTTTCTTACATTAACTCCTGACACTGTCTGCACAGGCTCTCAATTGTCTGTCTGGGCAAGTAAGCAAGTGATAACAGAATGATATCTGCCTTATGAATTGAATTTTGATGATTAAAGCATTTATTTTGCACATGAAAGACTTGATTTCTGGTATCAACTCTGAGGAAATAAAACTCTCAACCTAGAGGGAATAAAGCTCTCATCTCACACAATTTGGGAAAGTGCTCTGTTGACTAAGTTTTAAGGCATTCAGATAAAAATGAAAGCCATACGTCCAGGACCAGTTTTTCCCTTGACACTAGTGTAGTGCATTCCCATCAAAACTTTAAAATATTCACTAAAATCTTTCTGAATATTATTTTTTCTCTTGCTCAAACTGCAGACTGTACCCATACTAGCCCCAAGCCAAGCCTCCTCACCCACCAAGCAACAAGAATGCTCTGCAACAAGTACACACTGTACCTACACTGTAGCCCTTGAGTGATGTGGTCCCCACCAATTAAAAGGCATCTCAAAACCACTGTTTCCCTTTTCCTCAGGCTGTGTTGTGATCAGCCAGGAGTGCAAGAAGCAAGGAGGAAAAAGGAGAATCTGGTTCTAGCAGTTTGGGCAATCAGCTGGGAGAGTGACAGCTGCGATGAGACATAAGAATCTCAAGCAATTGGTTTTGTTTCACTTTATTATTCATACAATAGTATTGTAAAAATGTATGATGAGGAACATGCTTGACCTCCCTCTCAACTCCTTGTCAGTGGATGCTCTCTTCTTTTAAAAAAAAGAACTTTCTCCATTGATCAATAATCCTCAGATAATTGGTATAGATAAACAGAATCTAATTTGGTAGAGGTGCTTAGCTTTTAATATTATTGATTATTACATGGTCAGCATTCTTGACTGAATTCACGTAAACATATTCACTTGACTTTGACTTTTTTTTTTTTTTTAACCTGAGGAGGTCAAAAAGTACCTGCTTACAAATGTAAAATAGGTAGTAAGTTAAGTGCCCAATACTCCGTTTCTGCTTCCTTTTATTTTTCCCATCAATGGGTAATTTTTTTTCATTACATCTGCTATAAAAATAGGAAAAGTTATATTTATTTCCATTCAGACATTCTGCTTTCCATGCTGGGTCCAAATGTTCATGAACTTTAACAGTTTCCTTAAGCAATGACAATCACAAATCACAGAATGGTTGAGGTTGGAATGGAACTCTGGAGGTGACCTGCTCTAACTACCCTGCACAAACAGTCTGCCCAGAATGATGTCCAGACGACTTTTTAATATCTTCAAGGAGGGAGACTCCACAATTTCTCTGGAAAACCCATGCCAGAGCTCAGTCACCCTCACAGTAAAAAACTGTTTTCTGATGTTCAGAGGGAACCTCGTGTGTTTCTGTTTATATTCACTGCCTCTTGTTCTGTTGAACACCACTGAAAAAAGCCTGGCTCTATCCTCTTTTTATCCTTTCTTCAGGTATTCAACACATTGATAAGATCCCCCTGATCCTTCTCTTTTCTAGAATATGCAGTACCAGCTCTCTCAGCCTTTCCTCATAGGAAATTCTCCAGTCCTTTAATCATCTTTGTGTCCCTTTGCTGGATTCTCTCCCGTATACTCTCCATATCTCTTTTGTACTGAGGATCCCGGAACTGGAGGACTCCAGATGTGGCCTCAACAGGGTTGGGTAGATGAGGAGGTTCACCTCTCTTGACCTGCTGGCAGTTCTTTGCTTAACATAGCCAAGGATACTATTAGCCTTTTTTATGGCAAGGGCAAATTGCTGGCTGATGTTCAACTTGGTGTCCACCAGTCCACCAGGACCCAAGGTCCTTTTCTGCCAAGGTGCTTTCCAAACGGTAGGCTCCCCAGCACATACTGTTGCATGGGTTGAAATATCATCTCCTTTATAGAAATCATATGAAATATGAAGCAAAGACAATCAGAAAATATAATAATAATAAGTGAATATCGTGTTAAAATGAATTCTATTTTATAAAAATAAGATTCTAAAATTCTTTTCTTTTTTTTTTGTTTAGTTTTTTGCCACAAAATTCTGCTGTCATTCATATATTAGTGAACTTCCAATTATTTTATCATCTTTAGTGCATTAGGATTTCAGGGATGATGACCTGAAAGTTTAATAAAATTTACAGAATGATGAGCTAAAACTATATTCATTGTCTATAACACAGAGAATCTCATCTGCTCAAGGACAGGGAAATAATTTTAGCAGAAGATGTATGACTACTTTACTTATTTTCTGCCCTCTCATATATGTATCCCAACTGCATTTCCTGACCTTATGTGTGGACAAACCCTTTTAGTAATGATTTATGTTTGAACCACCATTTCTAAATTAAATATCCAGCCCTAAAGTATTCTGATGTTTCTGATGCATATCTCAAAACATTTTAACATTGTTGTCTTCAATTTCAACAAAGATAGTTATATATAATGTCCTTAAAATTTTATTAATATTTAAATGAGGATTTATTCTGAGGTAGGAAACAATGTAATAAGTTAAAATAGGCACATATTAAAGAACAATAATAAAAATAATAAAAGAATAAACTTATGTGGAAAAAAAGAAATGAAACCAGTAGCTTTACCAGAACTTCTAAATCTATATGTCAGCATAGATTTGCACTTCCTGGAGAAGAAGTTTTTGAAGACGAACAAGGAATATTCACTTGGAAAATAAAGAACAGATTATTTTTCAGGAAGCTTTTAATAGGAAACACTTCTTTTAGAATAACATACGTTCTTTCTCAAAATGCTTTCCTCACTCCTTCAGAAGTATAACTATCACAAAATTACATTTGATCACACTTTTAATGTATTTATGTCTTAAGGCATGTATACTCCTTTTCTAGCCTATGGGCTGTGAGAGGAATATCCAGAGGGCAATTCATTGCTGTAGTATGTGGAATAAAAATAAAAACCAGTCAGCTACACATGTATCACACAGCTGCTACTTTACTGGAAACCAGTTCTATCCTTATCCTGTATTTTGGATGTACTGTCTTTGTTTGATCTTCCAAGATAACTCCCACTGAGCCAGGCTTGCAGGACAGTCATCATTTCATTAGACTGAATCACTCTAAATTTTGAGTGACTTTGCTGGTTGGAGCTACTTTGGTCTGTAGGAAAACCTTGGAAAAATACATTTACAGAGTTTTTAAAGAAAATGAAGATTAAGTGATTGAAAATTAATGGAAATCCATTTGGTCTCACTTGGTTAAGATTGTACAAATAGTGTAAAAAATTATTACATTTCTGGTGTAAAATTTTGCATTTTTCAATCTTTATTACACTATTAAATTAGGAAAA
>JAOXJK010000001.1:162413347-162433035 GCA_025774025.1 Xenus cinereus
GAAGATTGATTTGCATTCTGAAATAATGAATCAAATTAATAAGAGTTTCATTATAGATGATAAATTATGTAAAATTCCATCCTGGATTTCTAAATGCTTAAAAAAGTTAAAATAAATGCCATCACCAACATCTTTTCATTATTTGGTTAATAGAAATGTAGAATCTTAAGGTGAAAGCAAATCATTGTTTTTACTATCTAAAAATTGTACATATATCCCATGTTTGATGAGTCGTCTTTAAAAAGTTGCTATTTCTATTAGTCAATAAAAGAAGTCTGAGCAACCCATGTAGGGAAGATGTCCATCTTTTAGATGGCTAAACTTAAGTAAAACTAATCACACACAAATGACTGAGGATAAAGATATTATTCACATATATATTTTAGTTACATAAAAGTGTATGTTTCTCAATGTCTTATTATGAAAGTGTATGTTTCTCAATGTCTTATTATGAAATTATTTTTAGCTATTTGGCTTGACAATGCTTTCATATCATGTTACATATAAAAGTATTTCTCTACCTTGAAAGAGTTCTTCTAAAAAGTGTAGTTGTTGGGAAGTTCTATTTTGAAATGTGATACCTGTCAGTAATTTACTATTACTAAATAATAGTAAATGTAATTGAAAAAAATCTTTTTGAGTGTACTCCCCATAGATTTTGCTGTGGCATTCGTCTCACTATACTTAGATGTTGACATTAGGCAGCTACTGAAAAGATGACAAGATTAGTGCATTATTTCCTTCACTCACCAGAATTTTAGCTGAGCTTTAGACATGTAAAATAAGGTAAAATGAATCCCACTTTTACTATTCTGAAAGAAAGCAGCCTGCCTAAAATTGTGGTCTTAAACCAACATTCAACATGTGCTGTTGTTGTGCTTATATCTATTCCCGACACAGTCTTATAATATTTATGTGTAAAATTTAATAATATTCTTTAATATACACAGTATGCAACAAATATACTAAAATGTATATTACTATTTAATGCTTTGCTATTTATAAAGCATATTCAATCAATGTATTAACATCATAAATTAATTCTTGTTGGGAATCTAACACAGAGTAAGATATAAACCAACAGTATCTCTATACTGACCAGATCTGACAGAATATTCAATCAATAGATCAGGACATTTTAGAGGAAAAAAAATAATAATTTTTACTACTTTGCCTGTCAGAATTGACACACCAGTACAAGTCTGGTATGTTTCCTACATTAAAAGGCAGCCAACTGAAGAGAAAAATTTTTGCCTGTGGTACCTTTGAAAGGTTATCTTTTAGGTAAAGGTTCTTTTCTATTTACATACTGTATATGTTAGTATAAGCAAAGAATGGATTGGGGAAAAATGCTGATGTATACCTCATTCTGGCTTTTGTATACAGTCAGTTGGCCCCCAGTATGCACTCTTGGATCCAGGAATGTTAAAGCAGTCCTGTGCCTGCAGATACAGACATAGTCTTATTCACCTATCTTACAGGAATTCAGTATTTTAGTTATTGAACATAAAGAAAGTCTGCAACACTAGCTTAAGATGGACACCTTCATTTTGACTTCTAATTTTCAGATAGAACTGAATTAAATAATTTGGAATTGAGCTGACTAAATGAATTAGTTAATTTGGAAGACACCATTCACATAGGTATGCTTGGCTATATTTAATGTTTGGAGGTCCATTATTTCCAGGAATCTCTTAGTATGATACCAAAAGGTTATGCAAAGCATCTATTCAAAGTCTTCACTGAAGACAAATGACTACACTTTTCTGCTTAACTGTGCAAGGCTTACCACTGTTCCAAGGGCTGCTCAAGCATATTAATATCCACTCCTCAGTAAGCTGCAATCTCACACTCTTCCATATGGCAAATTGTGTTTCAGATGTTGTTTGCAGAGTATCCGCCAAACTAAAAAATTAATATCTACAGATTTTACATGCATGAAAATTGGAAAGCATAGTGCACAATCATAACTACTATAGTTTCACAACATTCATTTTGTTCACTCCATTATTTACTGTGAGAAAGTAGAGAGCTTGGCGAGTTTGAACTGAACTATAGGACCACCTGCTGCTGCAGCATCTGTACTGTACAATCAGAAAGATACAGTAGGATATTTAAGAATGTGATGTGTGGACTGTTATGTTATCATAAATATGGTAGTACATGTTTACCATGGTATTCTTTACCATTAGCTTAGAGAAAGATCTAAAAACTATGAGCTTCTTTGTGGATGAGTACCCAGTTTCTGGACATGAAGTCTATTTAGTCATTGTAGAGGCCTGTCAAGGTGAAATGCTTCTGAGCATGTATAAAAAGAGAAAAATTGATGCCTGAGACATTTCAAAACGAAAATTTAAGATTTCTACAAAGCTTAATCTCCTACATTAACATTTTGGCCTTAGATATTTAAATTAGATAATCTTACATCTGCTGAGCTCTTAGTAAACTTTCAGGCATCTCACTGATATTTTTTTTCTCTCCTCCAGCATCCAGATGACACTTCTCTATACAAATGTTCCTTGTCTAGCACAATCAAGTCTTTGGTTTGGTTTTGTTTTGTTTGTTTTTTCTTCTTCTTCTTCTTCTGCTAATCCTGGTTTTAGCTATTTTTAGTTATATGCAGAAACATGGTAGAAATATATAAGCACTGATAAGAAGCTGAAGACTGATTAAACCAAATGGGACTTTTAATATCCCTGCTGTTATAATCCTTTACTGTCTAAGCAATCTGGGGGAATGCAAGACATGGAAGTGTGGCCAGCTTTAAATTGTTATGAGATTTAAGCCAATCTAAGAGTGATAATAGTTAAGCCTTAGCAAACACTCTTACTTGATAATTACTTCAGCTTGTAATATACTAAAGATGTAATAATTTTTTGTTTTCACAAAAAAATTCACTATGTGTAGGATGTCACAACATCTCCAGCTTCCACCTCACACTATCCCTAGATTTTTTCAAGCAAATTTGACAGTTTAAAATTGTCCAATTTGTTTTTCACAAGACACTAGGAAAAGAAATCTGTAAATTCTCAATAATTACGCAGACCTTGAATTCTCTGCTATTTTTATAAAACACTATACTATGGCCAGACTATCTTTGCATGAAATACTCTTATGAATCATCTTGTTTTTCTTGTGTAATCTTAAAATCAAATGATTGCAGTATAATTTTTTGAGCTGCAGCTTCTATGCTCACTTTTTCACAGGCCTTTATTTAATAGCATAGATATACTCAGTGAGTCTAACCTACTCTCAGTCCCCTAAAGAGAGACTAATACTCTAAGACTGACACTAGAGACTTTCAGTCTCTCATTTTTCAAATGTGTGAGTGCCACTTTAAAAGCAGCTAGAGACAATTTCCCTGCTTATCCAGCAAACAGCACTGCTACTTATTTCTAGATTACTACCACTTAATAATTTTCATAGAATTATAAATCCATTTTGTTTGGAAAATGCTACTAATTTGGAATGACAATTTATTCTTGGCATTATATACCTTCCCATTCTCATACCAGCACTGTTCGTTTGCTTATACTGGTCTTGCTTCCCTGGTGTTAATTCTGCAACTTTATTTATAGACAGCAGTCATGTTTTCTCTCTACCTTTGTTTTCACAGTTTTACCAAAGCAAGTATTTTTTGGGCTATGACTATTTTCTACAGTGGCTAATGATGAAGAAAGCAGTGAAAGTGCTATTGACTGAAATCACAAAATGGACGAGATTGGAAGGAACCTCTGGAGGTCATCTGCTCCAACCACTCTGCTGAAGCAGGACCACCTAGGGCTGCCTGCCCAGGACAATGTCCACAGGCATTTTGAGTATCTCTAAGCAGGAAAAGTCCACAACTTCTCTGGGCAACCTGTGCCAGGGCTCAGTCACCCTAACAGTAAAAAAATGTTTCCTGATGTTCAGAGGGGACCTCCTGTGTTTGTGTTTGTGGCCATTGCCTCTGGTCCTGTCACTTGTCACTACTGACAAGTTATTATCACAAAGATACATTGTTGTACGAGGGCACTAAGATGCTCAAGGAATTAAGCTCTGATCCACAAGCACAGTGCCAGTCTGAGATAAAAGACCCTGTTTTCAGAGTTAATACAATGTCTTCAAAAGGATTCTTTTGCATATTTGGTATAGACATATACTTCTGTCATATCTTAGGTTCTTTTTTCTCCATCTCATCTTAATAGACATCTATAATTTATTAGTAAGTTTCAAAATATAATATTACATATCAGACTGAAATGTCTTCTGAAATAGCAGGCTGTACTAAATCCTCTTTTTGCATTGCCTATTATTGCTGTTTCGGTAACTTCACTGTATAGTGAAGTCACAGTCATAGCTTACCCATGAAAAGCCAGAATCCTGATACAGAAACGAGTGTTTTCTTAACATATCTTGGACATTCCCAGTTGACACAGATGGAACACATAGTGTAGCAGATCCTTGAGGATATGTGAAACTAAGCCCTTACTCTGAGCACAAGTCCCTGTGTATCCCTTAATATGTTTCTGCATTGTATTTGTGAAAAAATTGCGATGGAAATAATATGTGGAAGACATTTCTAAAAGCCCTTATTAGCTGAGATATGGCATAACACTTCAGAATTTAGGCAATTCCACAGCAGTTTATTCGTATCTAACCTCTGGCATTGAAGTCCCAGTTTCCCCCTAATTTGGATGCATATTGTTGCTTCCTGACTTGCGTTTGCTCAAGTATTCTTTTTCAGGCTTTGCAGACACTTTCAGCTTACCAAAGTGCCAAAAAATTAACATGATAATGGAAAAGCTTGTGCAAAAAGAAGGAATATTGAGGTGGAGAGAGGATTGTGTTAGCTGAACAGCAAAGGGTTCGGCAAATAGAGAATATCGATATCGGTATCATTCAGTGGCTTAATTCTCTTTTGTCTCCTCTAGTCCTTTATGACTTAATTCATTTCTCTAGTCCAGAAATCCAGTAAATAAAGCATAGCTATTGCTAATTGCCATCCACAATCTTAGTATTTAGTTTGTAAGGCCTTGGGGCCTGAGATTTGCAAGGTTTTGTCTGAATTTTTCTTGACTTGTCTGGCATTTTGTTTTTACTTGATTTAGCTGAAACTACATTTTTCTAGTTAACAGGTGGTCACACTTAATTTGTTAGAAACATAATTTTTATATAGATAGTGGCAAGTAGTTATTCTCTGTAAAACAGTGTTTATGGCTCTAACAGATACTGATGTAGCATAGAGAAATAAATGCTTGGCATGATGGCAAGGGCCTTGAAAGTAAGGTCACACCATGCAGTAAAAATGAGACCAGGCATGGGTTGATTAAATGGGAGGCACAGGTTATCACTGGAGATTGCAAGACTATGAATAACTCACCAATCATCAGTGAAACAAATAGGAGCTGGGAAAAAAAGCAGTTATAGAAACAACAAAAGAACAAAGAACAAGCATTCGACATACGTAAAATGCATCTGGTACACTATCCATACATCTAGATGCAACGTGGAGATGCAGACCAGTAAAGAAAGATCAAGGTATAATAGTGTGTTAAACAGATAGTCCAAAATGAATCCTAGACTGAGGAGGAAGAAGAAACTCTATCATACACGTCTCACTCCTTCCAGCAAAGGACACTTATGACTTGCTGGAATTTCCCCTTTCCTGTGTGTTGATGACTGGTACCATAAAATCTTGGTAGCTAGAGGGTATCATAAGGGTGAACTTAACACCAGATGAAAAGTTAACAGTAAATTGGAAGTGTGTGTGTAGCATTTTTAACCAAATTATTGTTATTGAGAGTTTTTTTACAACAGTGTACTTTCTTCTCATTTTTTCTTTTTTTTTCTTTTTTTTTTAATTTCTCATTTCTGTAATAACTATATTTGTAATAATAATAATTCTTTACCTAAACTGTAAAGATTTTCCTTACACTAAGACTTTCTCTCTTGGTGTGTTTTCTTCTTGTCTGTAACAAGATTTTAGGTGTGACATTTCCTACACATATGAACATAGTGTCGCTTGAGATGTCCCGTGGTGTTCAATGTGGCTTCCAGCTGCTGCTCTGTAGGAGGAAGAAACCATCATGTATTGTGTATCAAATGTATCAGCTCCACTTGAATGCATTTCATCTCTTGGGGCAGCCAAAATGACACTAAATATGGATGGACAACTGAATTAAGCCTTCTGTCTTTAGACTGTATCCTGGGAAACAAATGCATTTAGTCTGGGAAAATACTATCTTACCCATGAAATTTTAGTGTTTTAATCTTCTTGACGTTCCAGAATAAGAAGGCTTCTTTTTAATCTTCTTTTGCAGATGAGTAACATTATTGAGATAACAATAGTATTCTTCTCAGTTAACTTCTACTCTCTAAAAAATAGCTATTAAAATATATATATATTAGATACCTTAGAAAGCTAAAGCACAAAGACAGACACTGCAGAGGACATTTGTCTACTATCCTATCCTATTCCAAGATTAATTTGCAAGATACGTGGTAGGAATTGCCCTCAACAGAAGTAGCCTAGATGACAGACTTAATCCAGATGCTTGCTTAAATACCTCTTTCAGTTAGGTATAGTGAACTTTAACTCTTTAATTAAAATGATTCATTTGAAAGAGTAGTGTTTGAATAGACACATATATAAACAAAGATGCAGATCCAAATCCCCAAACTATAGATAAACTAGGAGACGGATGACTGAATAAGCATGTACTTAGGAATTTTCTATCTAAAAATTCTTTAAATCAACAGGTAGCATGTGACATGCCAGTGATTAAAAAACAGACAGACAAACAAACAAACAAAAAATTCAAACCAACCCCCAAACCTGTTTAAAATACTACTTGTAGGAAAAAAATAAAAAAGATGTGTCACTTCATTTCTCTTTTTTCATTTATGTGCAAATAAGATAAGGCAAATTCTAAGGGATATGAATGTATTGTCTCCATTTCCAGTAAAGATAATTGTGTGGAACCCAGAGATAAAGGCAGGATAATAAAAAAATCTTAATGCAATTAGGTGGAGGGATCAAGTAATCTCTGTCCCTTGAGTTCTGAAAGAACTCAAACATGGTATTTAAGGCCTGGTAATTAACATTTTTAAGAACTCTATAAAGTCAAGTTTATCACCCAAGAACAGTAAATATATCGAGTATATTTGAAAGAAAATAAAAAAGACTCCTGGCTAAACTTACATATCTGACCTCAATGTTTAAAAAGGCCTTAAATATTTTTTTAATAAAAATACCATTACATATTTGAAGATAAATGAGCAATGGGCTAAAATACACTGTGAATTAAGCAAAAGTAGATTTTTTTAGATTGTCTGACAATTTTCTTCATAAGATAACAACCCTATCTACTACTAAAATTCATTTGATGTCATCTATCTGAGTATTACTAATGCACATTTTGGTAAATAAGAAATGACTAATTATCCTAGAGATGACTGATATTGACTAATTTCAGTTATGGCGGAGTTACAAAGTGAATAAGGAGTATGCTCAAAAGCAAACTATCAGAAAATGTTGAATGTCAGGTTATCGTGTGAAGTTCCTTATGTTGACAATCAATTGTTTTTGAAAATAGTCTTGAGTTTCATCTTCCATTTTCTATAATGAACATTCATTTGCTAATGTTTAAAACTTGAGAAGAATCATAAATATGAAGAGAAATTGGGTTATTAAGTGGATGGATTTAGATGACTGTGAGGACCACAATAACAGAAGGAGAATGAACTTTACTCAGAAAATTGGAGGTCATGAACAATGAAACAATATGGGAGACGGAAATTTTTTTGTTTATAAATGATGAGGTGGAAAAAGAACAGGCTATCACATTGTGATTCCAAGAGAATAATGTAAAGCAGTTGGAAGAAAGCAAATATTTCCCACAATTTATTAGGAACAGAATTGTCATTAAAGTGTTAGTGTGGCCACAAAAACTTGTGAAACCTTGTCTGAGTAAGACATAATTCTGGTGATTTCCTTGATCAGGAAAATAACCAAAACACATGCTGAGAAGGACTATGATGAATAATAGAATGGAAATATAAAATATTTAGAAGAATTCAGTTTGAATGGTCTGGCAAAATGAAGCCTAACAAAATTACATCAAGAGTTATGGGTATAGGAAGGGAATGAGCTATGTAAGCAAAGAACAATTTTTTTCAAAGGACATGTATAAATAGATAGTAAATACATTTAGATGGGAAAACTACACACATGCACACACAAATCTAACCCTCATAAAAGTACTTTTCCTTCCTGGAAAATGTGTGATGATTGAAAAGTTAGAGTAAATAAAATAATAATTTTTAAAAAAACTGCATTGAAGATGAATATCAAAAAAGTTGATAAACATATGAATAAAGATGATAGAACCTGTAGAGTAGGATACTGGGTGCCACCACTGGAGAGGTGTCTTTCAGTTCTACATTTTACTTATTTCCAAAACATTTATCTGCTCAGATGCTCTTTCCTTCAGTAAATGCTTCTGGACAGACAGAACAAAGTGGGCTGAGGAACCAACATTCAGGCAGACATGTAGGTATGTAGAATCACGAACGTAATTTAATTTATTTTAATTTAATTTAATTTAATTTAATGCATATTAGTTCAGCTTCATGCTCCTAAAAATTATGGTCAACAGGTCCTATTGTTAAGAAGATACTGCTTGTATGATAACAGTTTACATTTTATAGCAGTTAAATATTTAGCAAGCATTATACAAAAGTGATTTTCTATTACCATGTCTTTGTACATAGAAACATAGTCATATTTCTTGATCCTGTTAAGGCTATGAATTTGTGTCATAAGCTTTGAATTTGTCAGTGGTGAAACCTCATTGGGTATAGGTGTTTTTTCGGAGGGACGCTCATCTATGGACATGGTTATGAACATTACTTGAACATGTTTGTGTGCTTCTATGTGCACAGTTGGAATTTTTTTGGGTGTCTTTGAGCATACATTGGTTGTTTTTGTTTATTTGTTATCTTTTGGTTTTCAGTCTGGATATGCAGTGTGAAATATTGGATTAAACAATGATCAGTTCATTATTTTTGAAAATAAATTATGCTAAGGACTTTTTTTTTGGTAAAAAATAGATAGGTATTTCTGTATGCTTAATTTGCACTCACAAATGCTGATTTCAGATGATTTTTTCATATAGACAATTGCTAGCTCAAATGAAAATAAAAAAGATAATTTTATTTTTGTGAAATTTTAGTTCATGGAAAGCCCTGTAAACTCTTTTGCAAGAGCACTTACTTAACATTGTGGTACATGATCATGGTGCACTTAATTCAGTGAACCACAATAGTTTTGTAAACCATATGTAAGTACAACATAATGAAGATTATTTGTCAGCAGAAGCACAGCTTACAAATATTTTACTGTCATCATTGTTATCTAGCATGCACTGTATTACAGTGGCACCGCTGATATCACTAACATGAAGAACGTATTGGTGTTTCCTTTAAAATCCATATATTACAAGATTATAACAAAGCTGTTCTAAAATTACTATAGACTGCAACTTAACAGAGGAAGTTAAAATAGAATTCTTAATAGTAAATGTGTTTTAGTTTAGAAAAAAAATTATAAACTTTTCAAGTTTACAGTGCAGTTCCTTTGTTTTCTCTTGCTTTCTACTGGTTTTCTAATGCACATATGAAAAAAAATGATATTATTCCTTTTACACTGCCATGATTTTTATTAATCTCTCATGGTACACCTCTCATCAAATATAGTATTCCTGCAGGACACTATAAAAAATAAGTTTAGATGTTCTGATATTTCTTGAATTATTTCTTAATTATCTTTTCTGAGAGAGATGTGAACCTCTCTTTCTCTTCCATCACTCACAGCAACCTGAAACTAGTAAAATAATACAAGGTATAGTCAGCCAAACAGCATTTGGCTTGGAGAACCACTTGGACAAGAGGTTCTGCAAGTGGAAAAGTGGTCATTTTTCATTAATATCCTAAACCATATTAAAATTAAACAGAACTAACTATAAAAATACATATAGGATGTTAAGAGTGAAAAAAGTTGCTTCATAGTTAAAATGGATAGTAACAGTCAGGACATAAAGACCAGATCCAAAGAATAACTAAGTATCTGAAATGGAATAAAACATTTAAGATTGTGCATAATATTGTGATTCTTTTTTTTTTTTTTGACATAACAAATTCTATAAACATTTTTTATGGAGTTTGCACATTTCGTTTTTTAACCTGATAATTGCTGAGAGTTGTCCCTTCATCACAAGGGTTCAAACGATTCAACAAAAATCACCATTCAGTATCTAGCTCACACTTGCATCAAATGGGGGTCTAGAAGTTAGAAACACAATAAATCTCATCTGATTTTAGCCAAAAAAAAAACCCCAGAACATATTAGTGACTCCATCTATAGTTAACTGAGAAAAATGGGTACTTCCAGAGAGCAATTTATCCATTCGTAAGACAGGGTGCAATCACACTCTGGAATTTATTATTTTTCTTCTTTGATTACAAAAGGATTTTCTAGATGTTGTCCTTCCACACTGAGTCACTTTGTTTCAGTACTTTTTGCTGTGTGCAATTACTCTGCAAGCATGGTATTAGCTGTCACACAAAAGTTAGCTAGATTTCTAGGGCCTATGATGCTAAACACTAATGTGGAAAGCATCCTGATAAGATAAGCAAAGGCTCTTTGTTGGCCAGGCAGGCATCAGTCATGAGGTGAAGGGTTGGTCTCTGCTGGTCCCTGGAATGGATCATGCATGCTTATGTATTTGTTCGTTTGTTTTCAAATTGCAAATATTTTGCAGGCAATTATCTTAGACTAAATGCCTGATTTAAAATGGGTAAAATTAGTTGAGATTAATCCCATTGCTTGTTTTGGTTGTCCTTTGTTAAATTAGATTAGAAGCTGTGTACTGAAGATTTAATCTTAAAGAGGTATCCCTCTGCTGAAGTCCTCTGAAACATTTAATGCTATTGATGCTCCCAGACTATATAAGGTGGCTTAATGGAACGTTGTTCTCACAAGACACAGGTATATAAACATTAATTTTGATTTTACTAGGTTCAAACCTTCCTTTCTATCTCTCTAGCTGGGATACTAAGCATCAGGCCCAAAATAAGCTGGGTAAGTGCTTAAGGACTCATCTTTTTGATGATATAGCACTTCGCTGTAGAAGATGACGTTTTGGAGGCATTATAGGACTATGAATGAAGAAGCTGTTTCACAGTGGCTAGGACATGTAGAAGGAAATGTGGGTTTAGCCCAATTCTTCACTGGCTATTTCTGGTTTATACCATAATTGTTTAATGTAAACCGCAGAAACAACTCTGGGAGACAGAGAAAACTTTTAGATGTCTGAAATAAGTGGAATATAAGTAATTAGCCTTTTGCATCTGTTGTAGCCACTAGACAGCTGCTCCAGGAACTCACACATCTGTTTGGGAGCCTTATTCTCATTTTCTGACTGAATGTGTTCTTACAGATCATCATCCTTCAGATGAAAAAGCTTGTCTCATTTCCTGATTTTACACTATGATATGGAAAGAAAGCACATTTCTGCTTCACCTTCATTCTGCTAGGCTAGGTAAGTTGAGCTGTCCTAGTGTACTCTTACATGAGGAGCTGACCTTCCCCATGTAATTTCAGTAACCCTTCTTTGTACTAGCTCTGTTATGAATGCATTGCTTGTGGACTAAGATGATCAAAATTATTCAAGGTTTTTTTCCATCTCTTTTAACTCTTACGCTAACTTTTTTTCTGTTGAGTTTATGAAGCCACGAGCCTTGAGTGTGTATTTATGCAGCAAGCCGCTCATGTAGATCTAATCAATTGATGCTTTCATAAAATAAAAAGTATCTGACAGCATTTTTATAGTATCAATCATGCCATTGCACCTCCCCAGTTCTCTTGCTCCTTTCTGTTCTGGTTCTCTGAATAACAGAAATTTTTTTTTTCCTTTACTATTCATTTTATTTATTGGATTTTATGTTAGATGACCTAATTTATCTCTTCTTTTTTGTATCTTTTTTGTATCAAATTGTTTCCATTTGAAGTGCAAAGCCTTGTTACTATTATTTCCATGTTACATGGATCTTTTTGTTAGAATTATATCTGCCCTTTGAGTCAATCTTACGATGAACCAAAAAAATACTTTCTTTATTACAATGCTCTTCTGCTCATAGGGCAAAGACAAAGTTCAAATGTTCATCCCACCCAATCCTTATCATCTATATTACTGTTTCATTTAGAAAAGTAAGATTTGTTTGCTTTTTTTTTTAGTAGAGATGAAGAAAGCTTTTTATAGTGTTTGACTGCTCTATTTATACTATTCCACTGTAGATTTCTTTAGTTCTTCTCCACAACTACATGTCAATAATGCTTAAAATATGCTAATTATCTTCAGAACATCAATATGTCCCTTGCATAGTAGCTCATGATCAGAAAAATTTTTCATGACAGGTATAATGACAACTAAATTGAACAGTGCTGTGGTTTAACCCACCTGTGCTGGTAGTTGCTGTTTCTGAGAGTGCTGGGGCGCTGGCTGTGTGGCTTCTGCTTTTCCACCCCTTACTCTATACCATGACCAGGTCACACACTTTCCAATAAATCCCAGTTAATCACCACCGCCTTTCCTGTCTTTTGATATAAACACACAGATATCATTCCTTTAGTCTATGGGCCATCCCTCTAAAATGTCTGTTGAGTTCATTTAGTCCATGACTAGTCCTTCATAACAGCATAACAGCATAACAGTCCTTCAGGGCAAGACAGATGGTGCATGGTGGTGGATTGTTGCATGCTGAAGCCGTCTTGGTTCCATCACTGTTGTGCTTGTCCAGTTCTATCATTTCTGCACTTTACTTAGTTTCATTAGAATTCGTTCTTTATTAATCTGGGTAATTCTTAGTGTAGTACCATTGATATGGCATGTAACAACCATTGAAGTGATGACATAGAGCATTATATAGCAATTAACATCATATAATTCAAATCACTCTTCTCACACAAAATCAAATCCTCATGAGGCATACATTGGACTTCCACATTACCCACCAAGTGCACCCAGGTCCTTGAGCAAAAACAGTCCCACGGTTGGGTTTGCCTTTGCCTGAGGCAGGACTAACCCATACTGTGCTCCTCAGGATATTTTTTATGAGCATTACAGGGACTTTGTCCCCTTCTACAGTCTGTAAATGTTTTGATTCAGCGGGGAAAGTTTGATTGGCAGATCCCCTACTGTTGACCAACCAGGTGGCTTTTGCTAGATTTGTATATCAATGTTTGAAGGTTTAAACCACCCATTGAGCTCAGTGTAGTATTTAGCAGTTCATTTTATTGTTTGATTTTCCTGGAGACTGGTGCATGACAGGGGATATCATATACCCACTCAATGCTATGTTCTTTGTCCCGAGTGTCTATGAGGTTGGTTTGAAAATGAGCTCTGTTGACTAACTCAGTTCTCCCTGGGGTGCCATGTTGCCATAAGACTTGCTTTTCAAGGCCCAGGGTAGTGTTCTGGTAGTGGCATGGGGCACAGGATACATTTCTAGCCATCTGGTGGTTACTTCTACCATTGTAGAGCACATGACGCTTGCCTTGGCAGTTTTGTGGGAGTGTGATACAACTAATCTGCCAGTCCTCCCCATATTTATATTTCGGCCATCATCTTCCATACCAAAAAGGCTTTCACTGCTTGGCTTGCTTGATTGCAGTGCATGTTTCACATTCGTGAATAACCTGTGCAACGGTGTCCATGGTCAAGCCCACCCCTTGATCACAAGCCCATCTATATGCTGCATCTCTTCCTTGATAGCCTGAGGTGTCATGGGTCCACCAAGTTGTAAATAATTCACCCTTATGTTACCAGTCCAGATCCACCTAAGTTTCTTCAATCTTAGCAACCTGATCTGCCTGCTGGTTCTTTTGATGTTTCTCAATGGCCCAACTCTTGCGTACATGAGCATCTATGCATATACTCATATGTGAGTATGATGTACTTTTACAACCAGGTTCTCTACCCAGGCAGCACTATCTTGCTACAATGGGCAGCCCTGCTGGGTTTGCCTCTGCAAACTGGTTCTGTCAGTTGCTCTGCTTCCACTGCCATAACGACCCCCACAGACCATTTGCCACCATTTGTGAGTCAGTATAGAGACAGACCACCAGCCACTTTTCTCATTCAGCAATATATAAAGCCAGATGGAGACCCTTCACTTCCACAAACTGGCTCAATTCACCTTCTCCTTCAGTGGCTTCTACAACTCGTCATGTAGCACTAAACACAGCAGCCTTCCACCTTTGGTGTTTTTCTATAGTACAACAGGACCCATCAGCAAACAAGGCATATTGCTTTTCATTTTCTAGCAGTTTATTATACAGTGAGGCCTTTTCAGCATGCATCACCTACTTCTCTGGTGAAATTCTGAATTCTTTGCCTTCTGGCCCGTCCACGATATTTTCCAGAATTCCTGAGTGACTGGGGTTTCCAATTGGAGACAGTTGTGTGATCAGTGCTCCATAGACTCCACATAGAGTCAGTTGCATGATGCATAGAGGGGACCCTTTCTTTGAACATCCAGCCCAGCACCTGCAGTTGGCATGCTTCTGTACCAACCACTTCCAAAGCAGCTCAAACCCCTTCATATGTTGCCAATATCTCTTTTTCAGCTGGAGTATAACAGGCCTTGGATCCTCTGTATCCCCAGCTCCAAAACCCTAGGGGTCAACCTTGAGTGTCCCCTGGTGCTTTCTGCCAGAGGATCCAGGTAGGGCCATTCTCCCCAGCTGCAGTGCAGAAGCACATATTTCACACCTTGTCCTGCTGAGACTGGCCCAAGGGCTATTGCATGATCTATTTCATTTGTTCAAAGACTTGTCGTTGCTCAGGGCCCCATTTAAAATCATTCTTCTTCTGGGTCACTTGATAGAAAGAGTTTACGATAAGACTGTAATTTGGAATATGCATTCTCCAAAAGCCCACGATGCCTAAGAAAGCTTGTGTTGTCTTTTTGCTAGTTTGTGGGGACATGGATGTTATTTTATTGATCACTTCCATTGGAATCTGACAATGCCCATCTTGCCATATTATTCCTAAGAACTGGATCTCCTGTGCAGTTCCCTTGACCTTACTTCATTTTATGGTAGTGAAGAGTTTGAACTGTTTTCACCCCTTTCTTAAAAACCTCTTATGCTGTGTTGCCCTATATGTTGTCAATGTATTGCAGTTGTTCTGGAGCTCCACCCTGTTCCAGTGCAATCTGAATCAATCCATGGCAAATGGTACAGCTGTGTTTACAGCCCTCAGGTAGTTGACTACAAGTGTACTGGATGTCTCTCCAAGTGGAACCAAAGTGTGGCCTGCACTCTGATGCCAAAGGGATTGAGAAAAACACATTAATGGATACATTTGTATCACTACCACAGAGAAGTAAAGAAAGGTGAGAAATTTGCGGTTGCACAGGGAGAGAAATAACTATGATACATGAAATATTTTTTCCCCTATTGTGCTCTATACTTCCCTTGACTCCAATTTATCACTATGCTTTTAATTTATTTAAATTCCCACAGGTTATTTGAACACTCTGCAAATGCCAGGTAGCAAAATATAGGTTAATGGTTACTATCCCATTTAACACACAGGGAACTTAGATCTCAGTACTTCCTTATTTTTAAACATAAGCCATATTGATATTCCAGAAAATTCCTGTGCAGGAAAGGCTGACACTTTTCTGTCTCCCCAGTGCCTAATTAGCGATTGAAAGGATTGAGGTTTGTACTGGTTTTGGCTGGGATAGAGTAAATTTTTTTCATAGTATCTTGTATGGCGCTATGTTTTGAATTTGTGACCAAAACAGTATTGATAATAGAGGGATGTTTTAGTCATTGCTGAGCAGTGCTTCCGCAGCATTATTTTCTTCTTCTCACCATACCCTGCCAGTGGGTAGGCTGGGGGTGCACAAGAAGTTAAGAGGAAACACAGCCAGGACAGCTGACCCCAACTGGCCAAAGGGATATCCCATACCATATGATTTCACGCTCAGCAATAAAAGTAGTGGGAAGAAGGAGGAAAGGAAGGTGTTTGGCGTTATGGAGCTCGTCTTCCAAAGTAACTGTTATGCATGATGAAGTCTTGCTTTCCTGGAGATGGCTGAACACCTACCTGACGATGGGAAATAGTGGATGAATTCCTTATTTTGCTGTGATTGTGAACAAAGCTTTTGCTTTTGCCATTAAACTGGCTTTATCTCAAAGCACATTTTCTCTTTTTTCCTGTTAATTGTCTCCCCCATCCCACCAGGAAGGGACTGAGCAAGGAGTTGTGTGGGGCTTCTCTGCCTATGGGATTAAACCACAAAGTTTTGACCAAATCAAATAAATCATAGAATAATAGTCTGGATGAATTACCTTCCATAGAGCAATAATTTCTTCAGAAAGCAACAAATATCTGTGGTCTGGACTTTTGGAAATTTGGAGACACTCATTATCCTTGAAAGACTAGAGGGCAATAAATGGCTAGAAGTGAGATTTCTGTGGATGGAAGAGAATGGAATATGGGAGAAACTTTTCACTAGAAGATCAAACCAAGTCTTTCAACTGGACTTGAGTGATGAAGAGAAACTAAAACATTAAACAAAACTAATATTATAATGAAAAATATGAAGGTTTGTTCAGCCTTGAGAAGAAGGCTTGTGGGATTTGTTGGACAGCTGTTTATGATCATAAGGTGGCTGGGAAGAAAACACCAAGACATTTCATCTTTGGTGACTTCTGTGACTGGGAAAAGTGAAATCAGCATAAGCTGACAGGGCTATGATAAGATCCTCTTAGAGTCCCTTCAGTGACCTCTGCAAGACTACCTGCAGGGTTTGTGGTTCATTTAGGAAAGAGTCAGTGAGAAATAATAACTTTTTCAGTAATCAATCTATGTGTAAGTGTACTCAAAATGTAGAGGCTTAAAAAGCCCTCTGCAGCTAAGACGGCCTGAAACAATTCTTTTACCCTGAAGCATAAGTACCCTAAATTTAGAAAAGAGGACACTGAAGGTTTGCCCTCTGAAGGAAGAGATAGTTCCTAACACTTATTTAAAAGTGAATTGTCTTGATAGACAAACCATTCCTTATGTTAATCAGCCTATTGCTCATTCTGTGCAAGTCTGGCTCTATTCCTCTGAGACTGAAGAACTGAATGCAAAATCCTTTTTTTTGCTCCTCACCTCTTTCCTCACCCTCTTATGAATTCCCACTAGAGTTGCTTGAAGTAGCCTCTTGACAGTTCTTTTAAGTGATCTTGATCTTGGGACCACTGAGTATCATTTAATGTGATTAGAGCATCTCTTCATACAAAAATACACTTCCACCTTACAGATGTGATTTAAAAAAAAATAAAAATATTGTTTTATCTTCCTTCTTTTCCAGAGATATTTAGTGTGGGGTTTTGGTTTCGTTTGGTTTTTTTGTTGTGTTTTTCTTCAGAAAGATTTATTACTGACCTGGAACTCTGAAAACAAACTTCAGAGTGTGGGAGATTACTGGTTTCTTCAGAAGATTTAAATAATTCAATGAAATAACCATTGAATCTTAAGACTAGACTGTTGTTACAAACATTACTGATGCATCACTGACCCATTTAAGCCTAGCTTTTTAAAAATTGTAGTGTCATCAAGTCATTCTTTGTGAAGTAGAGCTTTCTGCTTGATTTGGGTCACTCAGGATGACAGAGGGAGAAGTTAATGTAAAATCTTAAGTTTTGTCCTCTTAATTTGTCTAGGTCAGCATGGTAAATGAGAGCTGTAATCACACAAGATCATATTGATACTCAAACATGGAAAAAGGCACAATCCCTTCGATCTCCTTTTTATGTTCATATTGCTGCAACGTTGTGCTTCCCTCAGATTACCAGTACCAAATACTTTGGTGGGCTGCAACAGTCCTTATTCCCTGGGAAACTACTTTGGTATCCTCTGAATGAGGATTCAGGGTGAGACACTTCAGACAGCAAGAAACAGGGGTCCTTATCAATGTATGCAAGGAATGTATCAATTTTATTGCTAGAGGTTTTCTTTCTTTTCACAGTGCCTACCTGTGGGACTAGGAAGGATCAAGTCTGATAATGAGCATTTAAACTGAGATTGTCCTTCAAAGCTCCTCTGTCGTGTTAGTGTGATTCAGAATTTTTTTTCCCTCTGTTTCCAGGACCTGGTTTTGGTTCATAAAGTAACTTTTGCATCTGAATAAAATCGTAACCTCCCACATAGCTTGCTGCCCAGGTGTAACTGAAAGGGGAGGAAAAAAAAGCAACCATGCCAGTCCTTGCTACTGAAACACATCCCTGTGACACACCCACATCCCAAGGGGAAATATTGCAACCTTGTATTTGCATCCCCACCTTGGGATGATCACTTCAGAGTTTTTATTTCAGCACCACTGGTGAGAGAATACATTAGATAACAAAGTGGACAGCAAATGGTAGTCATTTAAAAAGCCAAACAAAGTGGAAAATGAAAGATGGAAAATGAAAGACTGGCTGCTTGATAGGTAGTCTATGTTCCTACATTGAAGGGCAGTCTATGGGGTGGAGACATTGGCAGAAGGTGGATAGATCTTTTCCAGGGCTGTAAAATAGTTTTCTCAAATCAATAGTGAATGTATGAAAGAAATAAAAGAAAAGGAAAAAAAAATATATTGAGAAGTTCTAGAAATAAGGATTTACAGTTAGTAATTCTGTGCTCATACATTATCAAATCAGGATGTAGGACTGATTCTATTTCAGCAGCCCTTCAGTGTTTTTAATAGTAAGAGTCCATGTTGTGATTGCTTGCATTTTAGGCTTGCCTTATGCCATTTTGAAACAGATAAGCAACTCCAAAGCACTTGGCCAACTGATTTACCACCAGAAACTGAGATGTCAATTTTTTCTTGTGGATGAAATGCAATATGAGCCTCCCCAAACAGAAGGAAACCATAAAGCCTTGGGTTTAGCCCTTATTTTTGTTTTCCTCTGAACCAAAATATTAGCCACAGGAACAAACAGTCCTGCATGATTTATTTGGATGTTTTTAGGTGTAATGTGACCTGGATATGTTTTTTTGTGGGTTGGTTTTTTTTTTTCTTTTCTGTCAGACTTCTTCCCAGGTGTTTTTTTTTTATGCCCTGTATATAGAAAGTCACAGTGGTGTACTTTCCTGAAATTTATACCATTCATTACTTTTGTAATAGGAAAGTTTCTTGTCCTGTCTGGAAGTTATTAGCTTTTAAGTTCATGTCTTAGATTCCTGTAGGGACAGAGTTGCTTAATCTTTTTGTTGTCACTTGTTTAAGTTAATATGTGATGTATATATGCTCATACGGTCGGGAGCTCTCTTTGTTGGATAAAAAAAAATAGCTAGAGGGCCAGGCACAGAGAGTGGAGGTGAATGGAGCTAAATCCAGTTGGCGGCCAGTCAAAAGTAGTGTTCCCCAAGGCTTGGTCCTGGGGCCAGTTCTCTTTAGTATCTTTATCAATGATCTGGATGAGGAGATTGAGTGCACCCTCAGTAAGTTTACAGGTGACACCAAACTAGGTGGGACTGTCAACATGCTCGAAGGTAGAAAGACATCGCAGAGGGATCTAGACAGACTGAATGGATCAATGGGCTGAGGCCAATGGTATGAGGTTCAACAAGGCCAAGTGCCAGGTCCTGCACTTGGGT
>JAOXJK010000001.1:162443097-162453256 GCA_025774025.1 Xenus cinereus
TAAAACAGTATTTTCTTCAATTAAACACAAATTTTACAAATTGAAAAATGTCAACATAAGTATTTCTAAATCTACTCCTTTACTTACAGGCAGGACATTCACTTATTTATGTGATTTAAATACACACACACATACATACACAAAGTTCCTTCACTGAGATAATGTTATAAAAATGCATTAAATGCTGGGTATATTATGTAATTCATTTTCAGTGTTACCTGCATACAACAGAACATGCTTTTTCTGTCTTTCATTCAATTATTCAAATTTATTAAGAAGTTTATGAGAGAAATATAATGCTGGTCTTCTCCATATCCCTACTATAAAAGCTTAATTTAAATATACATTATAGGTTTTTACAGAATAATGGTATTCTTTAGTTTTCTTGACTGGCATGATAGAGGCTTCAATGCTGTAAGATTGCTGAGCTTGATGGAATTGGGGGAGGATGACTGTTTTATCAACGTTTTTGCAAACAGCTATGCAAGATGTTTAAAGTTTCAGTGGGACTCTGGTTTGTAATGCTAAGCCCACTCGTAAAGATTGAGAGCATTGGACATACCTTCGTTTTTAAAGTCTGTGTTTTTTGAGAATGTTTTCCCTGCTGGACATCTTGCAAAAAAAGTAATACATGTAGTAAGTAAATACTTAAAAACTCTCTTCAGTAATTAAGACCAATTAAACGAATGTATTTATACTTTTCAAGTGTTTTCTTTATTCATTCATCATATGAACTAGGAGTCTCCGCTCTTCTTATAATCAAAAGAATGAAAAATTCACTAGAGTACTAGTCATTTCTAACTAACATTTAAAAGAGCTCTGATAAATCTCCTCTTTTTCTCCTCTGACTGAAAAGACTAGATTTCTGTCTCAGACATAGAGACATCTATGCTGTGGCATCTACAGTTCGGCAAAATTAATCCCACTCTAATTTTTTCCAAAAGTCACTGGGAAAAATGTAGCATCAAGCTTAGGGTGTTCGGTTAATAGAATTTAAAACTGTCATTTCCAATTTTTTTCCTTTGTTAAGACTGAAATGGTGTGTAGGCTATTTCATATGGGTCATCCATAAATCATTCAGGAATGAAAATTATTTATTACTATATTCTATGAGTATCTATGAATATCTGTTATTTATCTTTGTATAATAACAATCTGCAAATAGTCACCATCATTGGACTATTGGTCTGAGATTAATAAAGTTAAGAAATGGTCCATTAGATACAGTATTTTGATGAGTATTGTGTTTGATTTTGAAGCTTTTCTCCTCATATAAAATATCAAGGGGAATGTGGCTGTGTAATTTTGTAAGAGGCAGAAAACTGAATGTTACTTTACAGGTAAGTCCTACACATCACGTTATATCCTGTCATATTTTCAGTTTAGGTCCTTTTTTTTTTTCTTAACATTTCTGGTAAATATTTTCCACAGTCATATGTAAGTATTGTATTGTACATGTCATAGTAAAATTTTTGGTTATCTTTTTACAGTTCATAATAAGCATGAAGAAGATATCTTTTGAATACCTGATGCCCAGGTATTTATAAATTGCACTAAATCCTGGCTATCATTCCAAATATGTTTCACCTAGAACATTTTTTAAATATGGGAGAAATTATCTTTTATCCAGTACTGTGACTTTTTTTTTTTTAATTTTTGGTGTTTTTTTTTTCCTTACAGTAATAAGTAATCAAGCTTTATTTTTGCAGCTCATGAAGTATGTGTGTTCATCCCTAAGATAAACACATCATTAAGACTTCAGACTGCTATTTCTTCTGACATATGTTGCAGACTTAAAATGTAAAAAGATTTAATTGGACAAATCACAGCATAGAATCATTCTCCTTTTCTGTGTACTTTAATGTAATAGTCGATACACGAGAAATAAACATGGATCAGTACAAGACTTGATACATATAAAATATGGAGACAAAGCCATGCTTTGCTGCTACATAAGAGTTTCCTCTTGTAGAAGTACAATTACACAGCATGATTGCCACAGTACTTTAGATAAGACTACAGTGATCATAGGATCATAGAATCATAGAATGGTTTAGGTTGGAAGGGACCTTAAAAGCCATCTAGTCCAACCCTGCTGTGATGGGCAGGAACATCTTCCACTAGATCAGGTTGCTCAAAGCTCCATCCAGCTGGGATTTGAACAATTGCAATGATGAGGCATCCACATCTTCTCTGAGAAATCTGTTTCAGTGTCTCACCACTCTCATTGCAAAAAATTTCTTCCATATCTAAATCTAAACACTTTCAGTTCAACACTCTTGCCCCTTGTCACTAGAGGTCCTATTTAAAAGTCTTTCTTCATCATTCTTGTATGCCCCCTTTAAATATTGAAATCTCCCTGTAACCTTCCCTTCTTCAGACTAAAGAACCCCAACTTTCACAACCTTTTGTCGTAGGAGAGGTGTTCCAGCCCTCTGAACATTTCCATGGCCCTCCTCTGGACCTGTTCTAACAGGCCTCTTTCTTGTATCACGGACCCCAGAACTGGATGCAGTACTCCAGTCGGAGCTCTCACAAGAGTGGAGTGGAGGGGGACAATCACCTCCTTCAACCTGCTGAACACACTTCTTTTTATGCAGCCCAGGATATAATTGGTTTTCCAAGTGCACATTGCTGACTCATGTCCAATTTTTCGTTCATCAGCATTCCCAAGTCCTTCTCTGGAGGGCTGCTTTCAACCCATTCATCCTCCATTCTTGGTACTCACAAAGCCCCCAACCCACATGCAGGACTTTGCACTTGAGAACTTCATGAGATTCATCTGGGCCCACTCCTCAAGCCTGTCAAAATCCCTCTATATGGCATCACTTCTGTCAAGTGAATCAACTGTACCGCTCAGCTTGGTGTCATCTGCAAACTTGTTGAGAGTGCACTCAGTTCCACTCTCTATGTCATTAATAAAGGTATCGAATAGTACCAGTTGCAATATGGACCCCTGAGGGACAATGATGATTTGGAAGTAGAGCAGTCCTGCATTTTTACTATGAACTTCTCTTTGTTTCTTCTGAGTATCAGTGTTAAATTTATAACGCTTCTCTGGAAATGTTCACATTATCACCAAGTGAGCAGACATCTACATGACATAATGCCATGGTAGTGAAAATAGCTTTGTCTCAGGAGCCTATTGCAACAGGATTAATTAGCTCAGGTGGATTTGTGGTTTGACATTTTTAGTTTTCTTCCAGTTCTACAATTAAAAAATATAGACCTAAATTGAGCATTTGTGAACAATGCTCCCTTGTTGAGGAAAGCATAGATTCCATTAAATTTTACATTTTTTAATATTATTTTTTCATACATTGGAACTTACATTCTCATCTTGTCCATTCTATGCAAAAAAATTCTAATGTTCTTGCTTAGTGTATAAGCTGTACAGCATACAGGAATGTATAAAAAACCAGAAAAATATAGGAAAAATCTTCTTTTAAGTATCTATTAGAAGGCTTTTCTGATATGTCTTTGTTTTGTTCCCTTCCTCAAGCAGCAGAATAACCTAAATAGTAAATGTAGCAACTGTGGCAAGTTGGTGTCTCTTATAATTTTTCATGATGACAGTTTATAATGACATACACTGTTATGTTGCCAACTCTCATTAGCGTAAGCTAGCAGAACGTTAGTGCTGTCATTTTCTTAAGCAACCCTGTTTTTGCTATGGCATGGCATTACATCCTTGTTTTAAATCAAACATCTGTTCTTTGTGCCTACAACCGAGCTGAAGAATGCTGGTTGTATAATACAGCAAGCAAAAACTAATATTCTGCTATTTATCCAGATAAAGAAGTTGATAATGAGAAAAGGATATCTTTTTTCAGCTTTAATGCCTGTACTAAATCTTTTTTCTTATATTTGACATGACAGTATTTTATAAAATACTTTCTTAAGAAATAATGAATTTATTAATGTTTATGAAAAAAAAGTGTTCATTAGTTTACATTGTAATTAATTTTTTTTATTTGAATTTAACCATCTTGCTCTTTTAATTTCATTCATAAAATTCCTATTGTAACAATGACTCCAACCTAATTCTTATTCATGTAAAATTGAATATCTCATTACTTTAACTTCTAGGAAATAAGAGAAGTAAAACACAGGTATTTTTCTAATAAGTTATAACCTTAAAATGAAGTTTGATTATGTGATTCATTTTTAGGAAATCAAACGCATCTTCAATGATTTGATGAAGAAATTACCAGTTGTGGTTTAACCCCATCTGGCAAGTAGGACCATGCAGCCACTTGCTCACTTCTCCCCCTTTCCCCTAAAGGGTAGCAAGAAAGGGGAGAAAAGGAGGGGAAAGGGGAAAAAAAATTGTGGGTTGAGATAATGAATAACAATAACAAAAAAGGGAAACATGGTAAAAATAATAACAATGATAAAAGAATATACAAAATAAAGTAATGTAACACAAGTTGCTCTCACAACCCAGTGACTGGTTGCCCACCTTGTCCTGAGCACTGATGGCGGATCCTTGCCCCAGGGTAACCCCCATTTATACACTGAGCATTAAATCTGTGGCATGGAATATTCTTTTGTCCAGTCTGTCCTGTCTATGCTCCCTCTCAACTTCTATGGGAAGCTGAAAAAAGTCCTTGATTAATACAAACATCACCTGGCAGTATCTAAAACAATATGCATTATTGACATTCCTTTCATATCAAATCTGAAACACAGCAATCATTAGAAAGAAAAGTATCTCTATCCCAGCTGAAACCAGGACACCAGTTAATAGCCTTCTTTCTATAAGATTGTCGTCTGCCTAGAACTACCAAGGATATGTTTCCTATTCATGTGTGAGTAAGAGCACTATCTGAAGTACTTAAGAAAAAAAAACAAACAAAACACCACACCAAAAACTTTTAATACAGAAAATATTGATTGTGATTTTTGAAAGATTTCCAGCAAGAATATTCTCTATATTAATAGTAATTTTAAAAATTGCTAATGTTTGGAATAGATGAAATGTGAGACAAGTAATAAAAAAAAAAATTAAAAATTCTGACTTTTTTTTAAATGCAGTGAGCTTAGTTCTTAAGATTGTGTTCACATTTCAAATTTGGTATTTCCCTGGAAATACTACAAGAAATATGACGTCCATGGTATGTGTCTTCCCAAACAAAACAATAGTCTATGATTTATTTGATAACTACACAATCAAGAAAGTGTGTTTCTGGATGGGCAAGGTGGAATGATGTTGAACTTTTAGGAGGTTTGAGCAGTCAGCAGCAAAAGATCTGTATAGTGGAATTAATTTCTGTTCATTGGGGAACTGTTAACTAAAGATGAGTTGCTGAAATGCAGACATCTATGTGTGTGGAAAAAGAACAGTTTCAATTGACTTTTTAGTAGGATGGCTTTTTCATAGACAGCCCTCTTAATATACAAGGCTGTAAATGAAAAGCCCTAAATTTAAGCCTTTGTTTTGAATGTCAGACTTGTCATATAGTTCCATAATTTACAGATTATTTGCAGAATATTGGGGAGGGAGGAATCTGAGAGCAAGATTTCTGGGGAAAAAAAAGAAAACAGAACCTGATGTCATTTTTTTTGGTGAAAAAAAATTTTCAGACCTGACCATTTTCTTCAAATCTGACCCAAGAGAGACATCAGAGGAAAAAAATGGTGTTTAGATCTGAACAAAATTCAAAACCGGCACATTTCAGACCCCAGATAAGGTCTAGCATCTATCATATTGCAGCTCTTCTCCATGATATATTTTTTCTCTGTGGGTGAAAGAATCATAGAATAATAGGATGTCTTAAGTCACAAGAGACCCATAAGGATCATCAAGTCCAAATCGCTGCTCCTCACAGGACTACCTAAAACTAAGCCATATGACTAAGTATGTCATCCAGATGCTCCTTGAACTCTGACATGCTTGATACCCTGACCATTCCCTAGGGATCCTGTTCCAGTCACTGACCACCCTCTCAGCAGAGAACTTTTTCCTAATGTCCAATCTGAACTTCTTCTGATGCAGCTTCGTTTCATTTCCTTGTGTCCTAATGCTGGTCACAATAGACAGGAGATCAACACCTCCCTCTTCTCTGCTGCTCTTGAGGAAGTTGTAGACTACAATGAGGTCACCCCTCAGCCTTCTGTCCTCCAAGCTGAACAAACCAAGTGACCTTGGCCACTCCTCGCAAGTCTTGCTTTCAAGGCCATGGCATTTCAGTTTCACAGAATCACAGAATGATATGGGGTTGGAAAGGACCTCTGGAGATCATCTAGTGCAAGTCCCCTGACAAAGCAGGTCCACCTAGAGCATGTTGCACAGGAATATGTCCAGGAGGGTTTTGAACATCCCCAGAGACTGAGACTCCACTACCTCTGTGGGTAGCCTGTTCCAGTGTTCTGCCACCCTCAAAGCAAAGTTCCTCCTCATGTTGAGATGTAACTTCCTATGTTCAAGTTTGTGCCTGTTACCTCTTGTCCTGCCACTGGGCACCACTGAAAAGAGACTGGCCTTGTCCTCTTGACACTCACCCTTTAAGTATTAAGTTTGACCATTTTGTTTTCTGCTCAATATCCATGTGAAAGTGGATCCACTGCTTACGTCAATCTAGAAATTTAGAAAGAGGAAATAGTTTCATCATCCAAGTATTTTCACAATTACTAAAATGCAATGTTTTTCTATGACAGTATTATCTTTATTTTATCAAGTACAGGGAAAATAATAGACTACAATTTCTTCAACTGATATGCTATACTTTTTCATAGTCTTCCATTTGGGGAAGATGATGTATTAATAATTTATGATGATTTAGTCTGGGGAGGGTTCCTCTGTAGTCTGTTTATAACAATGTTGAAGGTGAAAAATTTATTTCTCAGTCATGGATTGTGGCTGAGTTACTGTTCAGTGAACTGAAGGCAAGAGCAGGAGGCTGTCAACATGCCATCCCCAAGCCAAGATGGTACTGAAGTTTATTTACTTCCCACTTGTGTCTCACTCACTCAATGACAGCAGCAGTGATACCAGGCTTGCGCAAGTAGCTGCCCGAAGCTGGAAAAAAGGGAGCTAGAAGTTGTAATGACTGCCATTTTGAACTAAACAGATCCAAAAAAGTTTGAAATATTAATAGCAAGGCTTTGAAAGTTATCAAAATAAAAACAGAAAATGAGGTATGACTACAAAATGACACAAAGAATGGGACATGTCAGCAAAACTCAAGAGTTTGAAAGGACAGCAAATTGGATTAAATTAAAATGAGTATAAATCTATTTAGAGTTCATTGACTAAATATCCCAGCTATATCTCACACAATATACCCCACTAGATTTTTATTCTAGAAACTTCAGTTCTCTTAAAAGCTGTTATGGACCTCTTTGGTTTGATATCACTATCACAAAGATAAACATATCTATATTAAAATAAATAAGAATTTTTTAAAAAGTGGGTCCAAGACCAAAGAGGAAAAAATTGCCACCATCAACATCATATTCTTCTGAGGAAGAACCTCAGGATACGGGTGACTTGTCATAATAATACCCTGCTGTAATTTTTTTGAAGACCAAAGCTGTAGACTGTAAGACTCAGAGGACCCTTGGAAGTATAAACATAATACTAGAGAAAAATACTCCAGTGGATATAATATGTATGTAGTTGAATTGTATGACTGAGTATAAATGTTAGCTTCAGTGTAACCAGAATAATAATAACTCCTTGCTGCATTTTGATTAGACACCTAAGGCCTTAATTAGGCTAATAAAAAATTATTGGCTCCACATAGAAGGTGTGTTCTTTTTTACTCTTAACAAGATTTTGAGCGTAACTAGGAAGGAAGGAGAATTTTACTAATAGAGATGTAAGAACTATTAATTCCCTATTATCCCATTTATCACTCATTTGTCCTATTTACACAATAAGGATCTTGTCTCACTCCATTCTTCACACTAATCCTCTTTATAGTACAGATAGTTCAAGGCTTCTTGAATCAGTTTACAGAAATCGGTAGCTTACAAGGTTTATCAAACCAGTACAGAAAATCAAATGAATCATCTCACAGTCAGAGGTTTGATTTCTAGGGTGCTAAGCTATATGTTAAACCAAGAGTTAAAAGGAATTCTATGTGAGATGGAATGCCTGTGAAAGATGGTTTTTCTTTTCCATTCATATGCTAAGTACTTTGCACATACACATCTATGTATATCTGAATTAAAATTGGAAAATATTCTTTGAGAATGCAAAACTAGCTTCTATTGATAATGGGATTTGCCTTAAATCAGGTCTTTTTAGATTCATTACCTGCATTTCAATTCACAGATCATGAGTCAGAATTAGGAAGTCTCCTGTCCTTTACTGATTACTCGATAATTGAGTTACTCTGCTACTTGTGCAACTTTTAGCTTGAGGAATTATTGCTGCCCTCTGCAGCAGCGGCAGAAGCAGATGCTGCATCTGGTTTGGTGGCATGCATTCAAAATAACTTAAATGCAAAACAAAAATGATTTCTGGCCTATTGCCAGGTGGTCCTACTTTTCCATCTGCTGGAGAGATTTGAATTTGCAATCAGTTTTTAAAATGTTTTTGGGCCTTTGCAGTCATATTTCTTTTAAAATGGTTGCTTGACTGGCAGTCAAACTTCATTTTGGCACCTCTCTGAGGTTAAATCACTTTCTCACAGTATTGTTGGGACCCCCCACAGGCAGGATTGAAAAGTGTTTTGGGTCGGTGTCTAGTGAACTGGACTGACACGTATGATAAATACAGAAAGAGGTTCAAGCTTCTTCCATTAAAACACCTCACTTCCAAGTTCAACAATAATATTTCTAGACAGCTTTGCCTCAGTACAAAAGTTATGCCTGGAAAATATTCATGAAACACAGAAAAAACATTTTTTTTTCTTTTATTTTCCATTCAGACTATAAGTCCATGAAAAAAATCTTTTAAAAGCTAAATTTCCAGAACTAGTGATTGCATGGAATAAAAAATTGTGACTGTTCAGTATCTCAACATTGTTTCGCATCATATTAACATAGAAAGAGAGCAAAACAATATATCCTCTGTAAATTTCTCAGGACTGTATGTTTGATATCTGCAAAGGACCCTGTCACACAAGCGGTTTGACAGCATTCTTGATGGTCATTAAAACTGAGCACATTAATAAACAATATGTTAAATAAATAAAATAATATCCTCATTAAATTAAGATCAAACACAACAAAGCAGAGATATAATTTCACAATTCTGTTTGCATGAGCTAGGTGTCATCTGTTAGCAGTTGTTGTCTGCAGTTATTCATGTGTCTTTCTAATGCCATAATTGCAGAACCCTGTATTTCCGCACATCTATATTCAAACATTCCAGAATGAATCTTGTCTCCTTAAACACTGTTGTGCATTAAATTTCTCATCCAGAATGAATCTTGTCTCCTTAAACACTGTTGTGCATTAAATTTCTCAACAGAGACTGGACTAGATTTATTGAATACAGGGTATTAAACTAACATGCTTGTTCCAACAAAGTGCTTGTATGTATATTTAATTTAAAAACTCTGAGTGGTTTTACTTCCTTTAGATTCCTTTGAAAATCTTTCTGTTCACACTCTAACCCCGTCTTCAAGTAGTCCCATGACCCTTCCTTTAATATAATGTGTGTAAGGTTTTAGAATCCATGTCTAAAAGGCAAGACTTAATGGTACACATTGCTGGAAAAAAGAAGGGGTGATATTCAGACAGAAAATAAGAAGAAGGGTTTTTTAACTATCAGGTGAATTATCTAGTGCTTAGAGTTTTGGTGAATTCTCTCTCCCATTCAGTAAGACTAGATACTTCTAAAGAAAGACCCTTACAGCTTTATTTCCACCTGATAAAATTCTCTGTCCTTGATTTTAGAGAGAAGGGAATAGCAGTGGTCTTTTTTTTTTTTTCCTTAATTTACATTTGTGCAGGTACATATGAATGCACTGATAACAACACTGTCTATTCTGATACAGAGCAGGCTCACTTTTCTTCAGTGTGCATAGGCTGCCATCCACGCATCAGTCCTAAGCGTGTGTTTGGTAAGGCAGTGTGGTGACATTGAAGTAGAAGTGGTGACCCTCGCCTAAAATCTAGAAAGGTTATGCAGACTATGGTGATCGAATGCCCTCCTGTCTTGTTAGGAATTATTCACTGTAGAAGTCTCACTTGTACTTACACA
>JAOXJK010000001.1:162457423-162468422 GCA_025774025.1 Xenus cinereus
ACTGCTTGCTCATTGTCATTTTGCTGTCTACCAGGACCCCCAGATCTTTTTCTTCAGAACTTGTCTCCAGCAGATCCTCGCCTAGCCTGTATTGGTGCCTGACATTCTTCTTCCCCATGTGCAGGACTCTACACTTTTCCCTGTTGAACCTCATGAGGTTTTTCCTTGCCCGGCTCACCAGACTGTCCAGGTCTTTTTCAATTTCCAGGAAATTTTCTACTAGTATTTTCTACTAGTTTGTTAAATTTGCTGTACAGTGTTTGTTAAATATACTGTACAGTGAATATCCAGAACAAGTTGATCTGATGTACAACGCCAGAATGTTTTATATTGTGTCAATATCTGTGAAAGACCCAACCTGTTACATATACTGATAATGGGAAAATTGTACCAAATCTAAAAAGATTCAGGTTAATACATAAGAGAATCCTTTGCTGCTTTGTCAGAATATGTAAATAGACTGAAGAGATGAAAGCATTGTGTAAATGAACTCTTTATCTTTTCTCTGTGAATAAACCTCAAATATAGAACTGTTTTTACATACATATATATTAGCTACTTTTACAATAATTTCTACAGAGAGTTTTTATCATCTCAGTTACTTTATAACGAACTAATTGCAGTCCAGGGACATGATATTAGAAGAGGTATGATAGATAATGATAAAAAAATTTGCAAAAATATATCTTCTGTTGTCCATGCTTTGGCAAGTCCTATGAGTAGTAATGCATATATTGATGCTTTTGAATAATCATAAATTCTTGAATAAATCATATAACATGTGATATTAATTTTCTGTTGGAAATGTAACTGCACTGACATACAGAGGCAAATGCAGCTGCTATCTGTGCCCATGAATTACAGGTACTTAACTCTGAAAAACAGATGCTTAATGTGTTCCCTTAAGAAGCAGCTTTAATCACATTTTATTCCATCCAGTTGCTTTCTAGTTGTTTGTGATATCTAAAAATTATGCAGATTTGTTCATTTTTGACTTCTTGAGAAGTAATTGGAAATGTCCTGTGTCTGTAGTGTGTTATTTTACGTTACATAAACCCCATCATGTTAAAGTAATTTAATTAAATAATTCGTTTTATATAATATATTTAAAGGCTTTCTGTTCTGTCTTAAATAGCAGAAAATAAATCTGCATGAATAAAAAGAGGAAAAAAGAACTCAAAAGTATTATCATTATATTTTGAATTGTCTATATTGTTCCATTGTTTAAACTATTCATTCACAAAAGTTAAAAAAACCAACAGTGTTTTGTACAGTTATATAATTTGTGACCATCCTGTTTTAAATTAACTGTATGATTTGTTGCATTTGTAAATATCTAGAAAAAAATAGTTCGCATTCAGTAGGTTAATGTTCCTACTCTTAAAGGGATGTCCTACCTTTTTTCATATATGTAAACATGATTAAAATTTAATTAAACTTTTCTACAGTGTTCACTTATTTGGAGGTTGTAGAGAGGTGGGTGTTGGCCTCTTCTCCCAAGGGAATAATGACAGGACCAGAGGAAATGGTCTAAAGTTGCAGCAGGGGAGGTTTTGGATTAGATATTAGGAAGAATTACTTTACTGAGAGAGTGGTCAGGCACTGGATCACAGCCTGCCCAGGGAGGTGATGGAGTCGCCATCCCTGGAGGTATTTCAGAAACGTGTAGACATGGCTCTTCAGGGCATGCTCTAATGCCCGAGATTTTTGGTCTTTGTCTGTCTGTGGGTCGGTGTGATGTGGGTGTGTGGTGTTGGGTTTTGGGGGGGTTTTTCATGGTCTTTTTTTTTGTGGTTGGACTTGATGATCTCAAAGGTCCCTTCCAACCATGAAGATTCTGTGATTTTGTGACAATACATCTTAAACAAGCAGTACCCAAATGCTTTTTTCTTTAAATATTACACCTATTGGTGACTTGGTGACCAATAAAGAAATAAATTAAAATGAACTTCTTTGATACAAAATGTCTCAAAAAAAAAGGTAGGAAACTCTTACAGAACAGTTTTCCTAAAGGTAAAATGGATTTATATGTTATTTCTAGAACAGTAGATCTCTATACCATTTTTAATATCAGCTAGAGATCATGCAAGTTTGAACCTAACCTACTCTCTGTTAAATAAATATGCCCCAGGGTACAATTAATGCATAAATGTAAAGTGAACTTCACCATCATGATGGCTCTTTTTCTCAGCAAAGTGCTTGAGTTTGTAATAATTGCAAATTGTTCCCTAAAACCAGATATTTTCATGAAACCTGTTCTCAAATCTATTTAGCCAGAGAAAAGCTTGGAGTCATAGCTGTTTCATCTGGTGTTGTTTTCCATATCATCATTTGGCATAATTCTGTCCTAGCAAAGTCCAGGTTTGGAGACAGAAGGACTGATAAAATTTTCATCTGATATAAATAAGAATTTTATCCATACAAACCACGAAGTATGCTGTTTTCTTCTAGCTAGCACGGTAATTCCAATATATCCTCACAATATCACTCACTGGATTTACACATGCTGCGGAATCTGATATCACCTATAGAAAACAAACACTTTTTCATGAACTGCCTAAAGTTGGAACATTTGCAAGGCTTGACTACAAATTTCTAGCAGAGGGAGAAATGGCATTAAAAGTTATTGAACAGTCCTCATGAGTATGTGTTAAGTAGTTCACTGAATACCTATTGCATCAGCATTCTTCTCAAGACTTACTGAGCAAGTCTGTCAGGGAAAAATTCATTTTCAGGCTGTGATGCCTTCATTCATATGTCTAAGTACAGGTGTCTTCAAGTGAGCAGGCTTTCAGTTTCCCAGTCTAACTGCTGAAGATTGTGTCTGTTCAGCTGGTAGGGGCTGGTGAGAGACCTAGCTCTTGGCCATGCAGAGGAGGTTGTGACCTGTGTCTCATTTGGCTCCGTACAATAAACCGACCAGAAAAACAACCACCATGTTAGATGTTAAACTCACTTCTAGGTACAGCAAACTCAATTTAGCAGCTAACAGGTAGGTCACCAGAGTAGTTGAAGCAGCCCTAAGATATCCTATCTGTCCTGCAGATGCTGCTAAAGAGAGCACAAGTCTTTTTTTGACCCTGTGTCCTATCTACTGACACCTACAAAGACCAACAGAAGTGACTCAAGGCTATTAAAAGACATCTACCTTTTTGGGGTCTTTTGGGGTCTACCTTTTTGGCAGGTGAAGATGATGTAGAAGGCCCTGGGACATTGCAAATGGCACTAGATTTGCCATTTAAGTAACTGCATTTATAGCAACGTGTTGACAGCTGAATTTTAAGTCATTTATGTCCAACTGATTCCCACTTCAGAAAAATGATAGCCTTCCTCTCTTAAGTTTAATTAATTTGCTTATTTGGTTTATTTTCAGGATCCCACATATTGGCATTTGTTTCCAGATATTCTCTGATGCTTGCTGTTACTTTGTAAGTTGCAGAAAATTGTTTCATATTTTTCTACTTCAAAGTGATATAGGGTAAATAAATCCTTAAATTCATATAGCTATGAAGCACGCACAAACACACATGTAAAATATCACACTGGTCTCTTTCTTGTTTTATCCTATTCTTTATTCATCAAAGTTACTATAAAATACTTATTACTGTATTTGGCAACGAAGTCACAAATGAAATTTGTGTTTCCTGTAGGCAATGTACTTTTTTTACAGTATTAATTGGTAGATCTAACCTTGAACTCATACCCTCTAGAGGCACTTCTGTCTTAAGAACACATGTAATTTTAAGTTGCCAGAACAAAGTCTGAACTTCTGAGAAAATATGATACTGATGATTTTTTTTTATATATATAAACACTGTGCATTTCTTAGTTGCTGGTGTGTACTTAGCAAAAAAAACCCAACAAAAATCCAAAAACCCAACAGATGGGGTCAACTATTCATTTTTTGTGTTTTGCATTGTTTTTTAAATTGTTGTTAACTCTAAAATATAAATGAAAGTGTTCCTATTAGTTAATGAGAAAGGATTTTAGAGATGTGTAATGTTTTTGCATTAGACTAAATATAGTTGGGAAAAAAGACAAGCTTTTGAGAACGCAAGCCCTCTTCAAGTTTAAAATAGAAACAGAAGCCTTCAAGCTAAATGCTAGGTAAGAGCAATTGCTTTGGGTTTAACTTCATTATGTTAATCATTTAGACAATTTGAAGAAAAGGCATCTAGCACCGGTGGAGCTGAGGGAGATGTGGGTGAGATTCCTAGCTCTTAAAGGAAAGAGAGAGACAGTTAATTATTACTTTTGGTGTAGTACAGAGGAGGATGAAGGTTAGGCAAAATCAGTATGCTATCAAACTGTTATCTCTACTGAGTTTTCAATTTTTAGTATCAAGTAGAACTATAATTTACTTCACAGGCTTGCCTTTTGAGAATACTGTGTCCGTCACCTTTGAATCAGGATTTGGAAAGTAGAAGGTGAGATCTCCTAGCTGTAATTATTTGAAAATCCTCTCTACTGTTTGATTTGTTTGATTTCAACATCAGAGATTCCATTAAAGCATTTTCCACATGGAATTAAGTATGAAATAAGAACTTATATGTGTATGATCTGTGGATTTTGCTCTGTTCCTGTTGTGGGCAAGCTGAAGGAATAGCGAATGAAAAAGGGTGTGAGAGAACTACTCTTGAGAGGGCATTGGAAATTAAAAACTGTGGGAAAAGAGTAAAATCTCCTTGGATGATTTTGGATCATGAGGGTCAGTCAGACTGCTCCAGGAAGCTGTATTTCTTGGGTTTACTTCTAGGATTGCAGGATATAGGTTAAATGACTATAATAACCTGTGGCTGAGGTTTGTTCAGTCTGAATGTAGAGTAAATTTTGAGTGAAATCCAGAGTTCAGCCTACCATTTTAGGTCTGTTGTAAGCAGAACTGAAGTTTTATAACCCTCAAAATATATATCATTACCCTACATCCCAATGCCATCTTGCCAGCCCTTCCTTTTCCACCACATCAAATAAACTACTTCAGAAGCTGCTATGATCTCTTACTCACTTTAAAAAGTTGATAGGCAGGTCCATTTGTTCCATTGCACTAGTTTCCACCACTTTCATCTTCCAAACAGACAAAATTAATGTGTTTAGGTTTTTTGTGCTGTACTTTTCTGACTTCAGGGCTCAGTGAAAGCTTACAAGTATATTTTTACCACCAGCAGCAAGCTAACAGAAGGCCTCAGCAGCTGCTAAGGCCACTTTGTCATTGCCATGATGACTATGCCGATGGTTAAGCTATCTTCATATGCCATTGTGCAGATCAGTATTTTATGTTTTTTGTCTTCATACCTTCTCTCTTTCTTGCTATCATGTGTCTTATACTGAAGTTTTAAATAAATTTGGGAGCTAGTTATTATTTTCCAATTTCATACAGTTCAGTCCTGGTCATATATACTGAAATAGATTTTGATTTTCATAGTTAAACATTGTGGGAAATAGTGGGAATGATGCTATTACTGGAAGTTGCTGACATAAATCTTCAGAGGCTTTCTTCTGATTTGCTGAAGATTTTTGCCACTGAAAGTATCCTTGAGGACTTAACAAGAAAGTTAGAAATATATGTCATGGGAAACCTGTAAAATATGAGGAGCAATATTAAAACTGGCACATCATGCACATTTAAGCATTCTAAAGTCTATAGTTATTTGTGTCTAATGAACAGATGCATCACACTCCTAAAAGGTCATCTACAGTCTATGTAACAGTTAGTTTGACAGACTTCCTAGTGAAGGCAAAATGCGGAGAAAGAGGGCACCCTGAATCTTGAAGAAAATCATCAATCTCCTTTTGTAGTATGTTCCATTCAAAAGAGAGAATACCAAAGTAAACCCAAACACAAAGTAAACACCTGAGTGGTTGATGGCACTCCAGTTTGTGGTTTTTTTTTTATCCCTAATGAGTAATTTCTAATGTTTGATGTGCATAAATATGAATAAAGTTTTCCCATATCAGTCATCAGTTTGAAAACTTTGTTAGAAAATTATTGAGGTGACATATCTGTCAAGGTGCTTAATATTGTTACTGTTTTAATGCATAATAGAATGAAACTGATTTGTAAAAATTAATTGGTGGATTTTGAGAGGCAGTGGGGTAGAAATTTTAATCTCATAAAACGCAAGTATCATTTGCTGCCTACTTGAGATTACTGTGCAGCATATAAGCACTAGTAAATCACAATAAAGCAAAAAATTCTGCTTAATTGTTTAATATTAATTGTGGAATTACACAAAGTTTGGGAATAATACCTTTATTAGCTTTGTCTCAATAAAGCCAAGAAGAAATAACTCTCGTTATTAGTATCTCAGTCATGGTTGATCATTGATAGCATAGAAAAAAAGGTACAAAATATTTCCATCTTTCTTTAATTCCCATCTACTCTGCAAATAAGCACCATACATTTTTGCTTTACCAAAATACTGACAATTAGTCTTGTCATACAAAACTACTTAACACTCTTGATTTTGGATTGTGCAGTTGATAGTTACAAAAAAAAAATAACAACGTTTACCTGTTTCAAAAAACACCAGACCACACCATGACCCACAGAGGTAGATTTGTTCTCTGCTGTGCTTTCTGAAAGGGGAAAATTTATCTTGGAAATATGTTGAAGAGTTCTAAACAATTTAGGTCACTGCAAATTGGAAAGCATACCAGATAACAAACAAAGCTTACAGGATTTTTTCCCGTGATGGTACGCTCACCACCTGCCCCAGGCACCAACCTGACCTTCATCTCCTGTCACCCTGCGCAAGCGATAACCAGCTGTGGTGGTCACAATGGATGCCTATAGTCATGATGGCTGCACCTGCCACTACATGGTTTCAGGTAGACGGATAACAACACAGTAATCAAGAGCTAACTTGATCAATGTTGGTACTGTGGTCAATATGCAAATAGGATGATAGGTTAATCATCTGACATCCATTAATAGTGGAACAGCCCAAAAGCCCTTTGAGCTCTTCATCACTGCAATGGGTTGCATGCCAGGATCTCCCCTAGAGAAGGACGCCTGCTCAAGTTTACTTCTCGAGATTCAGAGATTCCCTGCTGCAGCAGATCCTTGCATGCTAAACTTAGAAATCTTACCTAAGTGATATAAAGGATTTATTGCACATATATAATCCTTTAAACATAAACCATTGACCAAGTCTGGGACTAGGACTGGATCCAGCTGCACCTAGACTCCTCTCTCAGAAGCTTTCCCTGACAGCTTTGTCTGACCTTGTCCTCTATGCAGTAAATAACCAAGTGTACCTTGCCATCTCAAATCTTGTTAAAGTACTGTTGCATTTACTATCAAACATTGTTAAATCCTGTTTTATACCAATAAATGTATCACTGCTTCTCTCTGTGAGCAAAGTGCATTGCTCCATCTGCAACATTTCCCTAACACTTCAACAGGTAAATTCTGGCAGGAAGTGGTGGATAGCTACTGATGTTCACAGACTGGAACAGGCATTATCATCACAATACCAGTACCTAATTCGACCATTGGATCAAATCATCTAAATACCCATCTGTAGCCACACAAAGCATCCCATTAATGCCTCTTATCCTGGAAGCAGGCTTGACACCTGGAGTATAATATGAACAAAAGATTTGGTTTATCGTTTATTTAGACTGCAGCTTGCAGTGATCAAACACAGGACTGCCCCACAAGGCAAAAAAAAAAGTCCACTGATCCAACTTGTATATCCTATCCTCTTACCTTGTTTCTTGAGCATCTTTTTTGTTGCCCTTGTACCTCCCTTGCTCCTTTCAATTCTCCTCCTCCAAATAAAAAACCTGTCCCTACACTGCACATCTAGTGTTTTTTCTGCAGTGCTGGCAGATTCAAACTGCATTTCAGGATATACATAGTGTTTACAGTGAATGGAGAACAAGAAATTAGTGAATTAATAAACCTCATTCACCTGATTCACTCATAACAGCAGAAGGTGGCTGTATTTATGTGAACTTCAAAATTGCTCTCATATTTTGAGATGGTTAACAGAAAAAAAAATTACATAAACCCAAATTCATAATGGCTCACAGTCACATCGTGTGACACCTCATGCGATTTACACTGTTGAAGTCCCTCCATTCCCTCATCCCCTTAGCTCTCACCATTCCACAAAAGCACTGAACTTTCTCTGAAATGTAACTCAGATAGGTATCAGTATTTTGCTGCTGCTATCTTCTTTGCCAATCTTTGTGAACATAAAGAAATTGTGAGCTGTCACGACAGATTAATGACAGAATCACTGTTTTTTTCTTCTATTATTACTTAAACATAGAATCATAGAACAGTTAGAGTTGGAAGGGACCTTAGAAGGGATCAGGTAGTTGCAACCCACCTGCCATGGGCAGGGAGACCTTTCACTAGACTAGGTTGCTCAAAACCCCATCCAACCTGGCCTCGAACACTTTGAAAGATATTTCAATTTCAATTTTAATATTTCAATTTGATGTGGCCTTCTTTCCATAATCCTGCAGTCAGATTATTTACTATGTTTTTATTGCTATTTTTGTGACTTTTCTGAATGCTGTGTGGTATCACGGGTTGATGACGAGAAACACAATTGTCATCAACAGAAAAATAAAACACAAATAAATGCCTAGTGTAAAATGAGAATACTGTGAAAGTTATTATTAGAAAGAATAAACAGCTTATCTAACATTTCTTATAATGCATTACCATCCAATAGTGAGAAAGATATTTGGGAAGTTTCTTCTTCCTGTGTTCAATCACTTAGCCCAAACAAGAATAAGTATTCAAGAATCTTGGGGAGTATTGTTAGCAAGAGATCTTTTACTGTTAATATGGCAGTGAGATAGTGAATATTAAGTTAGTCAATAATTTAAAATAAATGTTTTTTTTTCAGTGTCCAGAGGATAGAAGTACTAATTGCTCTTAAAATCTCAAAGCTCTTTTTTGAGTGGTAAGTGTCATAAAGACAAGTCCTACAAAGTGCCCAGAATATTTCCAAAGAAACCACGTTTTTTTGGAGTGCTTCTGGTAGTTCGAAAAAGCATGGTTTCTGTAATGAATAGGGTAGGGTTTTCCAAGTATCAAAGGTTAAAAACTTGATGACAAAGCCTTCATATTTTCTGAGAATAAGTTACAGAATGATAGAATCATTTAAGTTGGCAAAGACCTTTAAGATCGTTGAGTCTAACCGTTAACACACTGCCAAGTCCACCAACAAACTGTGACCCTAAACACCAGGTACACACATCCCCAGGGATGGTGACTCAAGAACTTCGCTGGACAGCCTGTCCCAATGTTTAATAACCCTTTCAGTGAAGAAATTTTTCCTAATATCCAATCTAAACCTCCCCTGGTGCAACTTGAGGTCATTTCTTCTTGTCCTATCATTTGTTACTTTGGAGAAGAGACTGACTCCCACTTCTCTACAACCTCCTTTCAGTTGTAGAGAGTGATAAGGTCTCCCCTCAGCCTCCTTTTCTCTAGGCTAAGCAGCCCCAGTTCCCTCAGCTGATTCTCATAAGACTCATGCTCTAGACCCCTTACCAACTTTGTTGCCCTTTTCTGGACATGTTCCAGCACCTTAATGTCTTTCTTGCAGTGAGGGACCCAAAACTGAACACAGTATTCTCAGTGCAGCCTCAGCAGTGCTGAATACATCATGATAATCTCTTCCATAGTCCTGGTGGCCACACTATTCCTGATGCAGCCCAGGATGCTATTGTCTTCTGGGCCACCTGGGCACACTGCTGGCTCACATTTACCTGGCAGTCGACCAATACTCCCAGGTTCTTTTCCTCTGGGCAGCTTTCCATCTATTCATCCCCAAGCCTGTAGTGCTGCATGGTGGTGTTGTGACCTGAATGCAGTACCTGGCACTTGGCCTTGTTGAACCTCATATCATTGGCCCCAGCCCATCCATCCAGCCTGTCCGGATCTCTCTGTAAAGCCTTCCTACCCTCAAGCAGATCAATGCTCCTGCCCAACTTGGTGTTATTTGCAAACTTACTGAGGATGCCCTTGATCCCCTCATCCAGATTGTTGATAAAGATACTAAGGAGAACTGGCCACAATTCTGAGCCCTGGGGAACACTACTTGTTACTGGCCACCAACTGGATTTAACTCCATTCACCATCACACTTTGTGCCCATGCATCCATCCAGTTTTTCACCCAGAAAAGAGTATGCCTACCCAAGCCATGAACAGCCAGTTTCTCCAGCAGAATTCCATGAAAAACAGTGTCAAAGCTCTTAGTAAAGTCTAGGTAGACAACATCCATAGCCTTTCCCTCATCCATTAATGATGTCAAGATGTGTTTACAGTTTATGCTATTTGGTGGTCCTTTGGTCATACAAGGTGGAGAGTTCCTTCATCTTCAGATTTATTCTTAGGGGTGCCACAGGAACTGCTGAAAGAGTTTTTTACACAACTTCATGTCACCAGTGAGATAATGGCCACATCAGACTAGAATACGTCATCAGAGTGATCAGCTTAATAGCAGCAGAGACAAAATCTATTCATCAAACCATTGAGAAATGGAAAAAGTGAACCAAACCCAACATTAATTGAATCTAGAGGATGGAAACACATGTCCAAAAATACTGAATATTTTTCCATTGTCATCAAAAGTGAAGCCAGTAAGTACAGTAACCTCAGCAGATGGCTGTTATACAAACTTAAATTTCTCTGCTGTACGAGCTAAACAGCCTGTGAACAATCAAAGTGTCAAAGTAAAATAAATAATTGTGTAAATTTCTATACCTAACCTAAGCCACAGCTTCCACTCTGTTATTGTGGGCTGTTTTGTTGGTGTTTTTCTGGTTTTGCATAGGGAGGGTTTTTGGGGGAGGTGTGTGTTAATTTTATTTCAAAATATCATCATCTTTAATAGATCAACTACAAGAAGCTGCTCACCCTCATAAATGAATCATATAGCACTTGAGAGGTGCAGCAAAGAATTCATAATCATTGGGTCATAAAAAGCATTCTACAGCCTCACCTGCCTTCAAGTACAAGTGTGATCAAAT
>JAOXJK010000001.1:162483122-162494067 GCA_025774025.1 Xenus cinereus
ACAACTCTGGCACGACACCGGCACACGGGAGCTGACATGGTGGCCCTGAGCTCACCGGGTTGCTTATAAGAAGCATTTTTATGAGGCATTTTAGAAGAAACAAAGCAAAAATAGGAGAGTTCTAGCTCCACAAGATGAAAAGCTGACATCCTACAACTTTGAACTCCAAGAACTGAAGTAAGTGAAATGAGGACATTTTACCCAGCAGCAGAACATTCTGATGAAGACTACTATTTTAATTAATAATGGTCAAATAATTTAATGGTTGTAAAAATATCTTTGTTGAAGAAAATAGCATACCAACATTTAGTCTAGAATTATGCTATTTTTCCTGTTAGCCATAATGTTCGCAGACCTCAGTTTAGAGTCCATCAGCTCGTTCTTTAGGAAATTCAATTTGCCCGGCTACATGTTAGGTGGAAAAAAGAGCTATGAGAAAAAGGTAAAAACAGAGAATAAAGAAGATGGGAAATGATGTTTTCTTTTATACTGCTTTCACTTTGTCAGAATCTATTAGTAGCTGAAGTATGATCCGTAAGCATGAAGACTACCTCTTCCATCTTGTCTTATTAGTTCTGTATTTGGAGACGTTCTCTATTGCAGTGAATGGCTGTAGGAATTTAGTCACTTAAATTAAATAGGATTTGTTTACTGTGATTTATGTCATCTTACCAAAGGTGTCTTAAGTGCAAGAAAGACAATTTTAGATGTCAGAGTCTTTTTGTCATACCATAGCTAAGGAGAAAAAAATCAATTTGATTACAACCTTTAGTTCCAAGCTAATAAAAATTTCCCCTGAAGATGTAGTCTAAATAATGTGGTGAGTTGTCTTATGTTAAATTGCATTAAGTAGTCAAATAAAAAGTTTAAAAGTTCAGGCTAGATAATTACATGCGATTTCAAGGCCTTTTTATGTTTAAAAGGTTAGAGAATAGTAAGTTTTATTATATTATCAGAGGAACACAATATTTTATAAGAAGTAGGACTCTAATTTAAACAACTTTGTAACTTTTCAAAGAATCCAGTAGTCATGGTTCATTCATACAATTGGACAAAGATCCTTCAGGAGTCTTATTTTGACAGAACACATTTTTACTAGCATAAATAGATTATTGTCTGTCCTAATTTAAAAATATTACACCTTGCTGCCATTGCAATTACTGAAGAAATTTATCAAAAATCTTGGTGTGCAGAAGTAAAACAAAAGAAAAATTGTCTTCATGGGATAAAAAGTGCTTTTGTTTATCACTGTAGATTTCTTTGGACATTTAAGTTCATTATGACCCCATTCGGTACTTCAGTTAGAAGTACTGGACTCTGGTCAAAAGATACTGTTACATTCAGTTTATTCTCTATTTAAGATTGAAGACAAAACTGAAAATCTACAAAATCTAGAAGGTTCTGAGTCATTTTCTCCTTAGCAGCGAGCAAGTAGATCTTTCCACATACTCATCCTTTGTGCATTTTGCTTCCATGATCTTCTTTCTTGACTCAACTATGTTTCCCTCTGCTAGTCCAAATTTGTTTTACTAACTGAATTAATGAAGTACTAGTCATCCTTCTCACAAGAAATTGACTCTTATATTTCATATTAAATTATTTTATTCCTACTGAACTAAAATTTTTAGCTCTACTGGGGATGAAAAATCATGAGCAAAGCTACAACTACACTGCAAATGAAAGGAGATAGATTGTGGGAAAAGTTGTCATGTGCTATTAAGAAAGATTATATTTGTTAAGCTTCCAGTGAATTTTTCCACCTTTGGGTTTGGTTTTAGTACCTCCTTCCATCATCTCATCTGACTGCGAGATACTGCCCCTACATCAGCTGGCCAACCTGTTTCTGTCCCCACATCTGAACTGGATTGTGAAACTGAACCAACCAAAGGAAAAAAAAAAGCAAAACCAAAACAAAACACAAAACCTGAACCATAGATTTTGACAGCTTGATCTAGTTCAGTATGTGCTTGCACAAAAAAGTTTTGTTGAAAAATGGAAGATGCATTAGAAAGGCAAGAACAAGCAGCCAGTAGAAAATGAAAGGCTTTGGTCCCTAAAATCAGTGTTATTCCCAAAGACCTTCATGTGGAGCCATACCATCAATACAGACGCTGCTGTATTCCATTTTACCTGTATCTCCTCTTTATATCTTGGTATTCCACTTTTTTTTTGTCACGAGCCAAGACTGTAATGACTTAACAATACTATCTTTGCCAACATACTTTTTATCTAAAGTAAATGCACTTTTTGTTTAAAAAGTTGAATTTAAAACACAATTTTAACTTGAAACACTTACTTCCAATCCATAATCAGCTTAATTTGCTGCTTCTGTTTCAGATCTGGAGAGGAACCTTTGTGTTTGCAGCTGATCTATTTTTCCCACCTATATCCATATAATAAAATCCAAATTTCTTCCTATTTATGAAAGAAAAAAATCTCTTTCCAGAATTGCTATGGTCACAGACACCTGAGGAGTTTCTAAAGTAAAAAGTATTCTTGTTTAGCAATTTGATAAACTCAACAGAAAGATAACATTTAGCTCTTGTTAACAGTAAATATTTAAGAAACAAGTAAACAATACACAAACTCATATCCTGTAGAGCTACAATCAAAATAAAGTAAATCATAAAATTGGGACTGATTTCAGTATCCTAATTTTGTGTACATATATATACACAGTGTAAAATGTATGTGTAGGTATAAGAATTATTTTAACTATATTATTTTATATGCACAAACTTTCAGGCAATAATTTTATTCTCTGAATAATAAACAATGATTCTCTTAATAAACAATCATTCTCTTGTACAGTGAGTGCATCCTGCAAGGGTTTTATTGTTATAAACTTTATTTTTAAAATTATGACTAGAAAATTAATTAAGAATGACTAATTTTTTTTATAAATAATAATCTATCTCTACCAAATGTGCTGCTTAATGAAAGTTATTTTCTCAACCTCATGTCAGCCCTTAACACTTGTGATTTTTCCACTTATGAATTGTGTGTGTGCACCTGCATGCCAACATAGAGCTTTGACTGTATCATAAAGCTTAGAACCACTTCCAATTCTATAATTATGATTGATTCAAAATAATCTTTATCACTGTCTCTTACACTGAGGAGTATAAGTTGTACCCTAAAATTACAAATGTATCTTCTATTTTCTTCTGCATTTTCATTCATTAACAATGAGAAGTGGTCAGAGACCTAGCAAAGTTCTGAAAAGATCTCTGAGAAGCCCATGGGACACCAGTTTTATACTGTGGGTAATTGTGCTCTACACCTATGATAAGCCTACACCAAATAAAATAGACTGATGTTCAGTAACCTTAAACTTAAGTTCCTTGTCTTTAGTCCTCTTTTAATTCTGTACTTTCTGGATTAATTCCTAATGCTTTCCTGATCATATTTTGTGGTACTGTAACATTTGAATGGGAAAAAACCCCAAACTGATATCTGAAAAACTTACTAGCAAAGTTATTGTCTTTCTAGCAAAGCAATTAAAAAAAAGCCCCAAGTAAAACTGCCTCAGGTACTTTGCTTATTAAATAATAACTGGCAGATAGATGCACAGTACAATATTCAGACTCATTTAGTTGTAAATCTGTTTTTGTAAATAGAATAGATAGGGACAAGAATGGATATGCATATGATAACACATATATTCTAATATATTAAAAGAAATATGGTTACATACAGAAAACCTCCATCCAGTTTTTGCGTTTTCTACCTACTATAGCATCCTCACAAGCAGAGAGATCCAAACTTAATGAATAATATAAATTATTAGAGTAATACAAAGCAGCATAGTATTTAATAACAAAAACCTTCAAGCAACAAGAATTCCTAACAGTAACATATTTTTGTTTTGTATTCAAACATCCTCTCCAAAATCTAACTGAACATTGAGAAGTAGTCTCATTAAATGCAATTTACCTGAAATTGCCTAATTATTTCCATGTCTTGTTGCCTTAATTTTGTGGGTTTGTCCAGTTCATAACTTATATTTTCAAACCGCTTTTCAGTATATCTCTAAGAACACCAGATATTTCACATGTCAACATAGAACATTTCCTCAATGACCTACCACCTAGAGCTACATGCATATTTTCTTTACACTCTTGAACCAAGCTTTGTATTTTTTTCCCTCAAAGATTCATAATTATTTGTATAAATACTCAGGCACATTATTCTGTCTTTAAATTGTGTGACTAATATAAATAGTCTCAGTGAATATAATAAACTCTAGGCTTCTAAAATTATTATCAAAGTTAATTATAGGTTCTGTTACAATTAACTGAGGATAAGTATAGATGAAATATAGCCTTCTGAGGAGAGTCTTTATTTACTGAAAATTCATTCTTGATCTAAGAAGTTATAAAAAAAATCTTCCTTCCAAGTATTTATGCACCAAAATCTAAAATATTTATTCTTTCTTTATTTATACACATGGCATATGACATAATTTTGATGTCTTAAGTCTCTACTATTCACAAAATAACAAAAAGGAAACTATTTCACAACTCTGGGAAGCCAATTTTCAATAAGGGAATTCAGACATTTTAGTGCTGTGCTCTCAGTCATTGTAGAAAGGTCACCACAGATGGTACAGATGACAGACATGACAAACAGGAAGGTAGGCAGAAAGCAGATTTGAAGACAAGAGAAATAAAACCTCATTGGTAAGTCTGATTAGTGTAAAAAAAGAATACCTTAAAAATTATTGTGCTACACCATTACATAATAAAACTATCTCCTGGTAGACTGCTTTCTTATTTGGGCTATAATGAGTGGCAATGAGCAGAGATATTGTCTGAATGGGATATCACAGGGTAATGGTCAGGGTAAAAATGTAACAGCTGTGTTTTACTTTGAATGGAGGAGGATCTGAAATGTAAATATATAAATATTACTCACTACATTTCTGTTAAACTCTACTGTGAATTATACAGGTGCCCTAGAGCCTTATAACCATCTGGGTACTATGCTAGCTTGACAGGCTATGGACAGAAACAACAGTCCTGCCAAGAAAAATAACTGAAAGCAATCTGTGTTTCACCAGCCTGAAAAAATAGCATAGTTTATTTTTCAAGTGCAGTCCTCAGTTCATTATAACATTCTGTTGCTTAATAATATTATCTGACTCCATGTAAAGCAACCAATTAAAGAAGCTACTTAGCAGCCCTGCGTACATCAGCTTCAGGCAGTAATTTGTCCTAGAAATCAGACAGAAACTGATGTAAACTAATATGTGCACAACTGCATCTCCCCAACTGATTGTTCTTTCTGCTCCTCATCCCTCTGTCTCCAAAGATCAGGTGCAGCATGGTCATCATTTTTATTTTCCCTTTGACTGAAATGTACCTCTGCTAAACTTTTTCTTTTTCAGGAATGGAATCTGTGCCTTAAGGCTGTCAACTTAATTCTTGCCTGGTATAAACTGCCAGAGTTACACCAGGTTAGAGCTTGCTCCTCTGTCTTTCTCTTACCTCCCTGTATATGATTATTTGCTGTTATGACCCTTCTGTCATTTCATTTCTGTTATGATGAAATCCAACTACCTCTTTCTGAAGGCCATGTCCTCCTCTGCAAGCAACACAAGCACAAGTTTTTTGGGCCCTGTAATGAGGTGCATCATTATTATTTATACTTTATACAATCCTATCTGTATCTTAATCCATATGAACATTCAGAAAAATTAGGTCCCTGCCTAAAAATAATTTTTAAATATGAACCATACAAATATTTCAGAAGAGCATACCTGTCTTTACAGAGAGGACAGAGGCAGCTCATTGAAAACACAATGACCAGACGTCTTTTAGAATCACAGCTAATTTCCACCACGTACAAATAAAAGCATTTCCTTTTTCTTGGAGACTATTTAAATAAGAATTCTGAACCTTGGATATTTAATAGCAAACATGCACATTTTCAGGGTCCCCTTTGACTACTTTCAGCATTTTCACTGCAAGTTTTTATCATGCTTCAATAGGAATTTTGGGTCTTCAGGATTTGAGAGTATCTGCGTTATATAATAAAGTCCCCACAGTCCTGCTAAATTAAGTCGATACGAATTATTCAAGTTCATTTTGTTGATCAAGCCCAAGGCTCTGTTTACTTATGTTTCTGAAAATTAAATGCAATTTATAAAAATGCCATCCTTTCACCTTGTCACAGCTTCTTTTTTATATCCACTGCATTCTACTTTCTATCTTGCTTCCCAATATTAGCACACCATTACTTTTCCTTTTTACAGGCAGTTAACCTGGAGTGAAAAGCTGAGCACCTGGAAAGAATGAAGCAGATGTGTTCTGAGAGCTGGATTTTTGCTGTTCTGAGCAGCACAGATTTACAGGTGAAAGAAATGGAAATTTTAGAGTCCACGTAATGTCAGTTAACGTATAATGTGTACCATGACTACAAAGTGTAGATCTGCTGTAAAACTTCCTTTTCAAAGGTGCATAATGGCATTACCTTTTCATATCTGATATAGCAAAAGGGAAACTGCATTGATTTCACTGCTGGGTGGACACAGGACATCTTCCAATTCTATCTTCTGCAGTTCATGTTCTAGTCATGATTAGATTCATGATTAGATGGATTCTAGTCATCCTTCCAGTAGGTATTTTTCTCTACTTTGTCTGCCATAGTATCTCTTGTCTGAAATAACTTTTCAAGACTATCCACTGCATTATCTTTTCTCCATCTTATCAGCAATCTGCCATTCTGTATTACTTCAGGAATTTTTTATTTGCCTTTCCCCTCCTTTCCTTATTGCAATGGATCTATTTTTATTTTTATTTTCTTTTTCTGTTTTTTGTGTATATTACCACAGAATCATAGAATGGTTTGGGTTGGCAGGGACCTCAAAATCATCAAGTTCCAACCCCCCTGCCATGGGCAGGGACACCTCCCACTACAGCAGGTTGCTCAAAGCCCCATCCAGCCCGGCCTTAAACACTTCCAGGGATGGGGCATCCACAACTTCTCTGGGCAACCTGTTCCAGTGCTTCACCACACTCACTGTAAAGAATTTCTTTCTGGTATCTAATCTAAATCTCCCCTCTTCCAGTTTAAAACCGTTACCCCTTGTCCTTTCACTACAATTCCTGATAAAGAGTCCCTCTCTGGCTCTCCTATAGGCTCCCTTCAGATATTGAAAGGCTGTTATAAGGTCTCCCCAGAGCCTTCTCTTCTCCAGGCTGAATAACCCCAGCTCTCTCAGCCTGTCCTCATAGGAGAGGTGCTCCATCCCTCTGATCATCCTTGTGGCCCTCCGCTGGACCCTTTCCAACAGGTCCATGTCCTTCCTGTGTTGAGGACTCCAAAGCTGGACACAGTACTCCAGGTGGGGTCTCACAAGTGCAGAGTAGAGGGGCAGAATCACCTCCTGTGACCTGCTGGCCGCGCTTCTCTTGATGCAGCCCAGGATGCGGTTGGTTTTCTGGGCTGCCAGCACACATTGCTGGCTCATCTTGAGCTTCTCATCCACCAACACCCCCAAGTCCTTCTCCTCAGGGCTGCTTTCTAGCCATTCTCTGCCTAACCTGTATTTGTGCCTGGGATTGCCATGTCCCAGGTGCAGGACCCTGCACTTGGCTTGGTTAAACTTCATGAGATTTGCACGAGCCCACCTCTCCAGCCTGTCCAGGTCCCTCTGGATGGCATCCCTTCCCTCCAATATGTTGACCACACCACCGAGTTTGATGTCATGGGCAAACTTGCTGAGGGTGCACTCTGTGCCACTGTCCGTGTCTCCAACAAAGATGTTGAACAGCACTGGTCCCAGTACAGCCCCCTGAGGAACACCACTCGTCACTGGCCATCAATTGGACATTGAGCCATTGACCACAACCCTCTGAGTGCAGCCATCCAGCCAGCTCCTTATCCACCGAGTGGTCCATCCATCGAATCCATTAGTTTCCAATTTTGAGACCAGAATGTTGTGCGGGACAGTGTCGAACGCTTTGCAAAAGTCCAGGTAGACAACATCTGTTGCTCTGCCCTTGTCCACCAAGTGTGTGGCAGGATTGTCAGGCATGATTTGCCCTTGGTGAAGCCATGTTGGTTGTCTCCAATCACCTCCTTATTTTCCGTGTGCCTTAGCAGAGATTCCAGGAGGATCTGCTCCATAATCTTGCCAGGCACAGAGGTGAGTCTGACTGGTCTATAGTTTCCTGGGTCTTCTTTTTTTCCTTTTTTGAATATCAGGGTTATGTTCTCCTTTTTCCAGTCTGCAGGAACTTCACCAGACTGCCACGATTTCTCAAATATGATGGAAAGTGGCTTAGCAACTTCATCCGCCAGCTACCTAAGGACCCGTGGATGGATTTCATCAGGTCCCATGGATTTATGCACCTTCAGGTTCCTTAAGAGGGATTATATTTCATTTTTGTTATTATCTTTTTCATATTTGTTATTATCTTTTATTACTGCCTGTTTGATGACCGCATGCAGTCAGCAAGACTCCCATTGCATTTTTTTGGTTTTCTAAACCTATGTGCAGCTGCCACCGGATGATGCAGATACCAGGAAACAGTAGTTGTCTCAGATTTCCCTTCATTCTCATCTCTTCCTCCCTCAATATTTATATGCTTTTAAAAATGTTTGATGCATGTCCCACTTGGCTATATATAAGACTATATAACGTCTGTATTACAAGATATGAACCAGTTTTTACACATATTAGATACTCACAACACTGTAGACTCATAAAGCTTATAAACAAGTTACTTGAACATCCTGTCTTATTAACAGTATAGAACATTCAGCAGTTTTGCTGCAGGTATCACAACATCTCAACAGCACAGCTGATGTGAGTGTTGGATTTGAAGATAAAACTAATTTGCTGAAAATACAATTAAATCACAGTAGGAAGTTGTCATAACTGGAGACCTGAGGTTATAATTATGTACAATTCAGAACTGAAAAACTGAATAAATCAATGTAGATAAAAAAAAAATATTGCTAAGTAGAAAGAACACTCTAAAAAGCAATACTTTTAAAGACATGTAGAAATAGTGTTGTATTAATATTCTTTGTATTATCTGTTCACTGGTCTTCCTACCTTGTTTTTAAAAAATTTAAATTTGCTTTAAAAATTAATGTTTGAAAGAGATGAGTAGCTCTCCAGAGGTTTAACAATTAGCTACCTCTACTGACAATTGTATATCTACTGGTATTGCAGTACAGTTTGCAAGTTCCATCAAAAATAATTTCTGAAATAATAGACAAAATTCAATATCTACAGTAACACTTTCTCTTAAAGATTTTAGAGATTCTTTATAAAAAAGCTACTAACTTCCTCAAGCTTAACAGCCCGAGAAATGTGATTCCTTACCTTACATGCATTCAGAGCAAATATCCTACATTATAGGTTCCATATTATCTGTTGAAACAGCCTGGCTTTCTCCACCAGTTCTGAAGACAATAAAAAAAAACCTGCCAAGTGAAAAGTCTGAACTTAGATGAAGATGATATTTACTCTTTCTTATTTGATGAGGTAATTCTGTTGAGAGCAGGACTGAAACATGCTTGAGAACCTTGTACAGCTATTATAGTGTTTATGATATAGATCATATGAATGTATATGGGGCTATTGGTGGATGATAGCCAACAAAGTGGGCTGCATCAAAAGAAGCATGGCCAGAAAGGCAAGGGAGGTGATTATCCCCCTCTACTCTGCTCTGGTGAGACCCCACCTGGACTACTGCATCCAGCTCTGGAGCCCCCAGCATACAAGAAACATGAACCTGTCGGAATGGATCCAGAGGAGGGCCTTGAAGATGATCAGGGAGTTAGAGCACCTCTCCTATGAAGACAGGCTGAGAGAGTTAGGGTTGTTCAGCCTAGAGAAAAGAAGACCCCGCGGCAACCTTATTGCAGCTTTCCAGTATCTGAAGGAAGCCTAAAAGAAAGCCAGGAAGGGACTTTTTTACAAGGGCATGTAGTGATAGGACAAGGAGTAACAGTTTCAAACTAGAAAAGGGTAGATTTAGATTAGATATTAGGAAGAATTTTTTCACTATGAGGGTGGTGAGACACTGGAACAGGTTGCTCAGAGAAGATGTGGATGCTCTATTCCTGAAAGTGTTCAAGGCCAAGCTGGATGGAGCTTTGAGCAACCTGTTTTGGTGGGAGGTGTCCCTGCCTATGGCAGGGGGGTTGGAACTAAATGATCTTTAAGGTCCCTTCCAACCTAGACCATTCTATGATTCTATGACTAAAAGCAATCTATGCACATTAGACCACAGAAACTCCACACAAAATCAAACTCTCCAAGCTGTACCAAATCAGTCTTTCAGCTGCTCAACTCCATGGTCTATCCTCCATGAGACTGCAGTATTTTCATACAAAATGTAAATGCAATGCTGTCATATTTAGATACTGGGATATTCTGAAAAGCATCAGGTCTGTAATGGAAAAACAATATATTTTATAGAACAACTTACATGGGAAATATTGACACATTTTCAGATATATTAGATTTTTTTCAACGTAAAGTCTCATGGTCTGAAGACAATGAGACTTTAATCAAACAAATTTCCAGAGCTGAGTATGCCTCAAAAAGACTGGGCTGTGTAAAGACTCCCCTTCATTTAATTTGCTGAGCCATTAGCTCAAGTGTTATAGATTATTTCCATGCTGTGGGAAAGAAGCAGCCTGTGTCAGGAGAGAAGAAACACCAAAACAAACAAAAAAAACCTCATAAACCCCTTATTCATCAATTTGGCCAGGAACTGTGAAGGTGTCATGGAAAATGGCCACTCAGAAAGGTAAACCTGGATTAATACTATGCTGGTTATCTAAACAAATACAAGAAACCATTCAAGGCATTAATACCTTAAACTTTTAGCTGAAATCAGCCAGTAGATAGTGAGAAAAGCAGAAATTGCTAAATTTCTGTTTTGTGGGGTTTTGGTTTTTGGCTTATTGGGGGGTGGGT
>JAOXJK010000001.1:162509329-162526722 GCA_025774025.1 Xenus cinereus
TCATGCACACTCCTCAAATTCTGTCCAAACTCATTCCAGATTAGAAATCTTTTTCTATAGCTAAATGATATTACTCAGATCACTATATCTTATCTTCCGTTTTGATTGTTCTAATCACTCACTTGATCTTGCACTTTTCTTGACTTTCACTATGAACAATAGAAAAAAAGAATGCCATTATTGTAATCATTGCCTGTGTCTGTTGTACTGTTTACATTATCTACCTTTTCAGCCACTACACTAGTTCCCCTTCCTTATTATCCACTGATTTTGTTGTCAAACTTCTCACTTTTATGTCCCAGTTTTCCAAGTTGCTGCCTGTAAGCTATTTTCCCCATTGCATAGTGACATTTTCAGAAATAATTAATTAATTATAATGAACAAAATTTAATCAAGGGTTTAATTGCTCTGGTAAAAGGAACAGGATAATTTTTCTTCATTTGTAACTATTAGATGTTAAAGGCCAAGCGCCTTTATAAAGCTATTTATGTATTATTGTGTATGAAGTTAGAATGTGTAAAGGTCCCAAGTAGAGCACTCACCTACTTGTCTGTGTTCAGCCAAGCAGCAGAAAGCTTTCAGAGAAAGTAGATATCTACATAAATATGCTCACGCATTTCCATCTGAAACAGCAAAGAGAGAAATTAAAATAAACAAACAAAAAGCTTTCTTAAAATTTTCACCAAGGAAAGAAGCAACATATCTTGCAATCAGATAAACTCAATTTATTAAAAGGACAAGGGTCTGCTCTTGGGTTCCCCATTAAATACTGAAGGCAGAGCACGTGTATTCTTCTTGTATATTTGGAAGCCACTGGGCTGTGGGCATGACAACCTGCAGTAATCCTCAAAAGATTTTTTTTCTTGTGATTTTATTTTGGCATTTGAACTCTCTACTTATCCAAAAGCAAGTGATAGAAAAATAATCTTCAAAAGTGTCCTGGAACCTCAAGAACACATAATGTCAGAAAAGGGAGGAATCTGCAAGAAGAAGGGAAATAATTTTAAATTTTACTAATATTCAGATTTCAAGGTTTTGCTTGTAAGAATCAACTCAACAAATACAACTAAACAAAATCAGATTTTTATTCATTAATATGAACTATTTTATCAAGCCTACTGCAAAACATAGATCATACTGACATTTGATTTATCTTCTTGAGACAAAAAGTCAATAGAGAATAATTGATGCTGTGAGAATCTATTTTCAGACATTAGTGGCTCCTTCTCATTGCCTATGAATGAACTTTAAAGGGATTAGCTCAGAATTATATGTCTCAGATAGTAGAAATTCACAGCTGGATTGCCATTTAACGTATCACTTTTTAACAGAAACACAGTACTATGCATGAAATACATTCAAATTGTCCAAAGGAACATGGGTAATTCTTCAAGCCAAATAAAATGCAGTAACAAGGGAAAAAACACATCTCTTGCAAAGCAAGCAAGGCAAATCTTTTTAATGTAACATCTGCTCAATTACTAAAATCTATTCTCTACAGATCTGGTATCATGATGAAAGCTAGTAGTTTTTGTAGGCATGTTAACATCCTGTGACCTTCCCTTTCAATACTTCATCCAAGCACTTCTTAGTACCTCCCACTTCAGTGACCCATACATTCAAAGCACACAGTTTATTTCAGATACAACCTTGGAAGGTCAGGTTCTTACCCTGGTTCACAGAAGTCTTGAGACTTGCTGTGCCATGCTGATGGCTGGCATTCAGATGATTTTGTCATAATGTATCACAGCAGTCTCCCAGAAAATAATAATGGAGATAATCCCCCATAAAACTCCCTCTCCACTTTAACGTTATTGAGCAATATAACATTTTTGTCATGCTGCCTTCCTTCTAAAATGGTGTACTTTGAATGAAGTTTTAAGTGATACCTCCGTCTACCCTGGAGATTAATTATTTTATACTGACAAGCAGCACAAGTACTGGCAGGTACTATTCACTGATACACTGAGCTTGATATCAGTTACTGTATCAGGAGAGTCAATTTGCTGCCTCTTAATTTTCATTCGGCACTTGAAACCAGTATGATACTTCTAGAAAGAGTAGCTGATTTGCTCTTTCTAGGTGATATCCCTGACATACTGATACACTTTTGGCTGCTATTATCATTATTGTTTGGATGTATAATACCTTGATATTGATAATAAGGGTAAATACCTTTACCTTGATAATAAAGATAACAGAGAATGTTTAACAATATATTTTTTCTGGCTGCACAGGGGATTCACCAACTTTGAGTAGCACTACTTAGGAGTAGTGAACTATACATTCCATAATGCCAGCACTAAATAAAACTTGACCACTGTCATTACGGGAATTTTTAAAGAGGAATTTGAGCAATCACATTGTTTGTATAGGTGTTATATATATATAAGTGGTATGGTTTTTTCAGTATGCATCATTGATAACATTATGGACACACAGTATAAAATTTCCTGTTTCATTCTGGTATAAAGTACTTTTATTCTGTCTAAACTTGGCAAGCTATGAAAATATTTATACTTTATTACTACTTGATCTTTTCTATAAAGCTTTGGCTGGAATCTTAACTGGCTCAAATGTGTTCTTTCTGGAGGATCTCAATTTCATACAATCATAGAATCATAGAGTACCAGGCTGGAAAGGACTTCAAGGATCATCTGGTCTAACCTTTCTTGGCAAAAGCACTGTCTAGACAAGACGGCCCAGCACCCTGTCCAGATGAATCTTAAAGGTGTCCAACGTTGGGGTATTCACCACTTCACTGGAGAGATTATTCCAATGGCTGATTATTCTCATTGTGAAAAATTTCCTTTTGTGTCCAATCAGAATCTCCCCAGGAGTAATTTGTACCCATTACCCCTCATCTTTTCCATGTCACTATTTGTAAAAAAGGCATCTCCTTCTTCTTTGTAGCCACCCTTTATATACTGGAACATGGTGATAATGTCTCCCCTAAGCCTTCTTTTCTCAAGGCTGGAGAAACCCAGTTCTCTCAGCCTTTCCTCACATGGCAGGCTTCCCAGTCATTTGATCATCTTAGTGGCCCTTCTCTGGACCCTCTCCAACCTGTCCATATCTGTTTTGTATAGCGAGGACCAAAACTGAACACAGGATTCCAGGTGTGGCCTGACAAGCTATAAGTAGAGTGGGATAATAACTTCTTTCTCCGTGCTGGTGATGCCCTTGTTGATTCAATCCAGAATCCCGGTGGCTTTCTTTGCTGAAGCAGCACACTGTTCACTCACATTGAGCTTGTGTTCCACCAGGACCCCCAGGTCCCTTTACACAGAGCTGTTCTCCAGCTGGGTAGATCCCAGCCTGTGCTGCATTCCTGGATTATGTTTTCCCAGGTGCAAGACTTTACAGTTGTCCTTGTTCAACTTCGTAAGGTTCTTGTTAGCCCACTTTTCCAGCCTATCCAGGTCTTCCTGCAGGGTGGCTCTCCCTTCCAAAGTGTACACTTCCCCACTCAGTTTGGTATCATCATCAAACTTTGTCAGGGTATGCTTGATCCCATCATCCAGATCACTTATGAAGCTATTAAACAGACGTGGGCCCAATATCGATCCTTGGGGAATCCCATTTGTGATAGGTTTGAAAAGGATGCATTTACCACCAACCACTGGGTGTAGCCTATCAGCCAAACAGTTCCTCAGCCACCACACAGACCACTTGTCTAGATTGTAACGCATCGGTTTCTCTAGGAGGAGGCTGTGGGGAACCATACTGAAAGCCTTGGAGACATCCAGACAATTTAAGGGTTCAGCTGCATTTTTAATCACTGGTGCATCCATTGGATTCCATCTTTCTCTGTTAGCTGTAAGTTTTCTAGTTCTGATGACCATTTTAATGTAATTTTTCATGTAGCTGTAATACTGCATGCTGTATCATATAAGCCATGAGCCACATATAGTGGGACATATACTAGGGCCCCTATAGCAAGAGTTATGTGAACTAGCTTGCTATTCTTAACCTGCTGCATCTGTAGACATTCAGAATATGTTTTGCAGTCAATATTCATGCTCTTTAGGATGCTACTTACCACTCAACAATAATTTGAAATAAAAAAAAAGGAATGCTTAAGTATTGTTCAGAACAGCAAACTCTGAAGGTTTCTGCTTCAGTATTTATGGGTTTATTTGCTTCCTATTTCAGTTTTGCCTGTATTGTTTGGTTTCCAAGGCAATATTACTGCACTTTCAAATCCTGTTTGCATCAATGATCAGCCAACAGGAGGTTTTTTACATGTGGCTGATACTGAAAAGTATTTGATCTCTCATATCAGCATCATTGCTCTCATAATTTTCTTGTTAGCCTGTGTCTTCCAACTGCATAGCTCTTAAAATTAGTACCTGTGTCAGCTTATGGCACAAGTTATGGCTTTGCATGGCAGGATATCATATTATTATTTCTTTTATCAAGGTTATCATAATGTACTCATTTAAAACAACAGATAGGTTCCATTCCAGCCTTCTGCTGTGGTTTAACTCTCATATTCAGAGCACTAATTGTGGCCATTCGTGTATATAACTGTGAAGAATAAAGCCAAGCAAGAGCACATGCTTCAAGTTCTATGACTGGGAATACTATTTAGTTTTATGATCCCACAATATGCAAGGTTTCCTAAGCTATTAATCTTTGGATCATTGGTTACCCATTTTGACTTTTCATGTGTTTAAACATTCATTTATCTATCAATTTCATATGATTTTTAAAGTAAAAATTTACACAGACAACAGCTGAGAACTTGGTTTGTTGTTTTCTTCCTTTTACCTTTTTTTTTCTCAGTGCCAACAGTAGGCCAATCAATTTATTTTCATTTAAACATTCTGATAGTCATTAAAAGATCTTTCTAAGATGAACATTATCTTGTAAAGTGAATCAATATTGTCTTGCTTTTACAGAACTGATTAAATTATTAAATTGTTTACTAAAAGTCACAAATAAACGCTGTATTTGGTTTTTACTTACCAGAATAAACATGTAGTGTACAAAGACATGCCATTCAACCAGGAAAGATACATAATTTTATGGTACAAAGGAAAGTACAACTGCAGGTTTTGTACTATAATACAAACAATATTTTTCTTTATCCTGCAAAGTAACTCAGTTTCTTACATCCAAGGAAACATCTAATGGAAAATAAATTGAAAAATATATTTTAAAAATATTTTCTTAAAAGAGTTATGATATCCAGCTCAAATGCTGCCTATTAAAAAAAAAAAGCCACAAAACTGAAAACAACAAAAAAAAACCCTTCTCAAAATAAAGCTCTAACTAGAACAGTGTTTGTCATAACATCTGTGTGTTAACTTGTTCATAAAGATAAAAATGTTTTATCCAGACTATCAATTTCGAACACGTCTCCGTGTGGATATAAAAACCTAGTTTATACCCAAAAGCAACCATCTTTGTAGGCTAAAAAAATTGTTGAGAATGTTTTACCATATTTTACTTTAAAATTAATTGCTAGTGTTACCTTTGCATTACATTAATGAAGATGGCCATTTCTTCTTAGTAGTACTGAAGTGAAAGAGCGAAATAGGAGGATGTGAAGCAATTTGTGTTAATTTTCTAACAAACTGATATCCTATTGTATAAATAATATCAAATTGCTTTCTGTTATTTTCTAGTCTTAGAACACAGTTTCAGTGTTTGAACCTATCTGTTTTTGAAAGATGGTCTCCATATACCTGTCTCTAGTATTCAGAACCTCGGCACTTCTTCTTACAGGCCATTCATGTTACCCTTTTTTCCAATCTGTTCTTAAGTCAATTCCAGACAGCAGTTGCCTGTTTTTAATTGATTTCTTTAGACTTTGAATTAGATCTTCTCAGAATAGTTTTTATGAAATGGCTATTTAGGGAACAATATATGCGTTAGTAAAGAGACATGCATCAACAAATAAACTCTGTAAACGAGAATAAATGTAATACACTCCCTGTTACCCCTCAGGCTTCATGTATCTGAACAGCATGACAGAGAGCCTTCAGTGTCACCAGTCAGCTCTGCACCTCAAACCCCCATAGTGCTACTTCACCTTCTAGGTTGTGTGGCTCAACAGCAAGCCACTCAGTAGCATTTTGGATAGAGCTGAGAGTCTGTTGGTAAAGCTAGGTCTCTTACTAAGTTCCCCAGGGCTCCAGTTTGTAGCAGTGTGGTTAAATATACAAAATAAAAAATGCCTTGGAGTCATCCAGCTACCTGAAATTTCATGCAAGTCAAACCAGATTAAGGTAAAACTAAAAGATAAACCCAAGCTTTTTTTCATAACCTCCAAATTAGATATGATGTCTAAAACCACTTGTAGAAGAAATAGGTCAAGAATAAAAAAAAAATTTCTAAACTGTTTACATGAGGATTGCAGAAAATCTGCCTTTTTCTCATGTTTTGCCTTTCCTCTCCTGACAAGACGAGGTTTTGGGTTTCAGTTATACCATCTCTTACCTGTTGGAAGAACGCTAGCGTTTACAGACAGCTCCTCTTCCAAGGTATGAGTGATTAGCTAGGACAGTTTCAAACCAGCTGCTGTTGGACTGTGTCCACATCAATGGAAGAAAAGGCCTTCTTTATTTTTTTTTTTAAGAGGATGAAGAACTGTAAAGAGACAGATCAGCATCTAGGAGGAGAATAGTGATGGACAAAAGGAGTGAAAGGTAAATCACCGAAGTATCTTTTCCCAATGGAAAATGAAGTTGGCATTTCTGGAACACTTCATGGATCTTTTAGACATTAAATTCACTTTTTAAAAGAGATACTGCTTACTTCTTTTATTTTTATTGAAAATTAAACAAAGTAGGAAATAGTAATACTTAATCCCAAACCAATCCATTCATCAGGAGGAAAGTAAGGTTCACAGATAGAGAGAAAGAAAGAAGCCAGAGTCCCAAGGAAGTAAAAAAGAGAATATGTAGAGTATTCTGTGAGCTTCTGGGATTTCTTAACTCTCATTGAACATACAAATTCATATGAAATCACAAAACATGGGAGAATTGAACCAAAAAGGTACAAAAATAAGAACTAGGAAAAAGAACATTTTATTCAAAGTGAGGAGAAATTCAATTTTCAACTTTCCCCTTATCGTTTTATTTGGTCCTATCTCCCACAGCAGAAGGACATATACACAAAACCTATAAAACTATTCACATATACATTTTTTAATTCAAAACTAATGAATCCTAATTGTGCTACAGTAATACACTTTAGGATGTGACTGACACTTCAAAGCTATGTTATGATTAGTTACTTAGTTCTTTGAATTATATTATAGCTATTCATCAACTTTCAGCAACGTGTCTTTGGAACATAATCATTAAAAACTCCATGAAAATCCTATAGCTATAATGAATAAAGTAAATGGATGGAGCAAGTAATACTTTCTTCCTCTGTTTGGGTCCTTCCCATCTCAGTATTTAGCTTGCAGATAATTCTTTCTTACTTCAGTTCCATATTTTCCCTTTCATTCTCCATCTCTTCAATCTCTAATTTTCCATGATCCATGCGAGGTAAAAACTAATTTCTGTACATAACAAGAGTTTGAGTGTTACAAGAGTCGCATCCTTTTTCCTCATACAGGCCAAGAACCACAAAATCACAGAACAGCAAAGTGGTTGAACTTGGAAGTTGCTTTGAACCCCAAGTCTCCAGATCTAAGACTAGTAAAAATTACTCAGGAAAATTACGTAGAGCAAAGAAAGAAGTATCCATTAGTGAAATTTTAAGTGAAACGATTATGTGGATTTGCTTCACATGTAATGGTTCTTGCTTAAACTTGTAATTTACAGTGAGATTAATTTAATCCACCTTTAGACATTTACTTTGCAGTTTATATATGAGCTGATATTTCTGGCATAACTTTATAATCAATAGAGTGAAACAAACATGAGGAAAAATTTAACTTACCTACTGTAACAATCTAAATTAGGTCAGAGAAATTGTTCTCTAGAAGTGTCTAGAGACATTTCTCTGGAGAATAAATAGCAACTAGGGTAATTTTAGACATTTATACTGCTTACATCAAAATTTATGTAAGGTGGATGCTACGCTAAAAGTTTAATAAATACAACTTCTTGTTTGTTTGCTTCACTATTATATCTATGTGGTACCAGTAGTCAATAAAATAGAAGGATGTCCTAAGAGACCAGATCCTGTTTACATAATCTAAGAAGCTGGATAATACCTCCTGCCTGCCTGTAGTGTGCAGTCATATGTTAAATATGTCAAGTTCACACACCATCTAAGCCTTGTCTTTTTCGGAAAGCTTTGTAGACAGTAGAGAGACCACAGAGACACTCTGGACAAATTCTGATACAATATTGCATATTTAATGTGCTAGAATTCTTAAGTGGTAATGTAAAATAGCAGTGCATGATCATCATTAGTTCCAGTTCTGTAATATTAAGAGTTACAATATGAGGGAAGGTAGACTGTAATCACAAGTTTCTTGTATGTCTAGATTTAAAGAAAAAACAACTGACAGAAAGCTACTGATTAGCCTTGGAGATGTGGGGTTAAAACTTTCAAGTTTATTGTTGTAATGTGATGTACCAGTGAGTGAATCAGAAACTGCCTCAGTATTTCCTAATAGGAGTAACAGTCTTTGATAGATGAAACTTTCTGAAAGCTCTCAATGATTTAATTCTTCTCTCCCTTTAATGACGCTAAATAGTCAGCTGTTCCTAACTGAAGAAGATTAGAGTCAATACTGAAAATTTCTAAACACTTAGGCCTTTGCTTCTCAAGTAATGCTATAGACTCTCTTTAAATTACTTACTAGTCTGATAACAAGAAAAATCTGATCATTTTTAATTAATTTCTGTTTTGTCTAGTCTATGTACAATTATAAGTATCCCAGTTAATACTTTATACTGTCTATTAAAATATGTTTTTCTGTGATTCTTATGACTAATTCTTGAAACTCGATCTTGCTTTTTTTGTTAATTATCCCAGTGCATTCACTCCTGAAGGCGGACATCATTGACAAACTTTTCTTTTTTCTTCTTTTTGTTAAATTACAAGCAAGTAAATATTAATCTGAAACCCAGCTCAAGCAAGTATCTGATGCTTCAGACCATAGCAGCTGCAAGAATACAACAGAAGCCAGACTGAACAAATCATACAGCATTCTGCTTGCGCTCATCATTTTCATTGCTGTAAGTGACAATTCTGCATCATTCAGCTGGGTGGGAGGGAGAGCTGATCTGGGATGATGAATAAAAGAGCTTTGTTCAGATCAGGAAATCTGGTATAGTAACTACTGTAAGATCTTCACAGCAAAAAGAGTCATCAGAAAGCAAATTTGTTTTGTACAAATACCCTGTGAAACAGATGTAATGGGTTGCTTGCTGTTGGTGGTTTTTGTTGGGTTTTGTTTTTTTCTTTTTTTTTCTGGAGATGTCTTTTCAGAGGAAAGATAAATAAAATAATGCCTCTTTCCTTATTTGAAAATATTATTCATTACAATCTCTAAGACACATTAAGATAAAGTGTGGATGTACTTCACAGCTTCGGTAATATTTCACATAAAGACATAGAAAAATTCTAGGCCTTTGCATTCTTGGCTTGATTTGACTTAAGGGATCTTCCCCAGAAGCGGATAATCAACAGTTTCTGAACACATGGAATGTTTTAAAGTGTTTTGTCATGGTTTAGCCCCAGACAACAACAGAGAACCATGGGACTGCTCACTCATGCTTCCTCACCCCCATGTGGGATGGGGAGGAGAAGCAGGAGAAAAAGTCAAATCAAACGGGTTGGGATAAAGACAGTTTAACAGAACAGCAAAGGAAGAGAAAAACAACAACAATAATACTGATAAAAGAATATACAAAACCGATTAATGCACAACACAACCAGAACCCAAAACGCCCAGTCCACTCCCGAGCAATGATTCCTGTCCCCCAGCCAGCTTTCCCAGCTACATACTGAGCACGGTATTAAATATCCCCTTAGCCAATTTGGGTCAGCTGTCCCCAGCTGTGCCCCCTCCCAGTTTCTTCTGAAAATAACTGTATTCCAGATGAAACCAGGACAGTTTCCAGTTTAGGCTCTGTAAAGGACTTTTTATCTTTGTACATTTTGATAACTGTGTCTATATGACTCTAGGAACATAGACTCATTTTATGGATTCACTCTTTCAGCTGTGTTTATGGAGTTGTGTGCATTTTAACATTTTGTGGAAATATTACGAACTGTTCTGACAAAACATTTCTTCATGAAACGGAAAATATTAAGAACTTGCCTTCACATGTATGAAACACAGTATCACGTTGTCGCTATTGGGTAAGCAAAAGTCAGAATTACAGGCAAACCAAGTTCTAGAATTTCAGTTGTGGGAAGAAACATTACAGGTGACACCAAAACCATGTATCTCCATTTCCTAACTTGCAAAATGCATACATCAAGACACTATTCTTAAAAATAATTTAATTAATTCAAAAATGAGGGTTTTTACTCAAAACGAATCTGTCATTTCTCAACCTGGAAAGGAGCTAAGCGCTTTTATGAAGTGATGTAGAATGGGGAGGAGCAAGTGCTTTGTGTCAAGGATTTTACAACAGAAGGCATCAAGCTGCCTTTTCATATCTCCAATGACATATTAAAATGCTTCACTCAGACAAGAAAAAACAAAAGAAACCAAACCTTTGTTTTCTTATCTATTATAACACAATCTTAGTCATAAAAGTGAAATTAGTAGACATAAAAGCATTCACTTTTTAAAAAGATGAATTTGGGGATTTTGTAGCCTTGAAGCCTCTTCCTGTTATAGACAGCACTGAATTTAAAAATAGAATAAAGTGACAGTTCTTACATTACTTCAGTCATAGAGGAGTGTATATATACACATCTTTCTTATGTTGGCTAATTGTTACTTGTGCATCTTCAATTTAGTGCACTCTATAAATATTTGGTTGCCCCAAACAGCCTGGTAACAGCAAAACAGAAGTCGACTATTGAATGTCTTGATATAAGAACACACCAAAAATATTCTATGATAACGTACACTCTTTAATGCATCAACATCATTTTCTTTCTGATTCTTCCAAGGTTACTGTTCTACTTTGTGTGAAGGGGAATGTTTCACATCAAACAAAATCTGTGGGGTTTCCATTTTGGAAAGAGTTGGGAAAAAAAATAAATCCATTCAATGCTAATAATTTTCCAGTGAAGTAATGAATAAAAATTCAGTTATTTGGCTATTCCTATCTGGTTGTTCATGTTCAGCTGCTCTTCTGCTGGAAGCAGAAATGATTATCTGCAGTTGCTACTGTTGGGTCCCGGTCTGATTGGTCCAGGAGGGGTTCACAATGATTCCGAGTTGGTTCTCACGTCCAGTTTCTCACAGCCACTAAAGCTGTTAGCCTATTAAGAAATGATCCTAAATTTACTTCTTTACAAACAAGAGTTTCAAGCACCAGGTGAAGTAAACAGCTACTTTTCCCTAGCTAATAATTTTGTGGTACTCTTTATCAGGGATGAAAGCATACAACAGAATAATAATTATTCTATTTTCTAATTGTTGCTTTTATTTTCAAGGGTTCAAAGACTGAACTTTTATTTATGTATAGACTTCACCGTGCTCTTGAGAATTAATTATTCTTATATGTGATAATTCAAGTAAAGAAATAGTAAAGAAATATGGTAGATCACCTCTGGCATATGAATACATGAAGTGATTGTGTTCAGTAAAATGAACAAAGGTCTCAGCATTATTAATTGTGCCACAGATACTACAGCTTCAGAAAGGGAATAACAAAAAGGCACATTAGCAAGAATGATAAAATAGTTCCATAAGAGATTTCTGGAGAGATATTTCTGAATGCAAAAAGCTATGTGTGAGAAAAAGCTTTAAAGGTACCTGAAGAAAAATGGATTTAGTGTCATAGAGGCCATTAGGGTGGTAATACGGTTTAAGGGAGGAGTATAATATGACTTTATGACAGTTAGAGAAAAATAATTTGAGTTAGAAAAACAAGTTATTAGGAAGATGAAAAGTGATGAATAGAATACCTAATGGTACTTTTGTGCAAGGAAGAGGATAGTAGCAAACACATGCTCTAAACACCAATCCCCTGCTCTATCACATCCAAGTTAAAAGTGTGGTAAAAGCATGGGAAAAGGTTACCTAGGAAGGCTGTGAAATTGCCACCCTGGAGATGTTCAAAACCAATACAGATAAGACTCTGAACAACTCACTCTAACTTTGAAGCTAGCCTGCTTTGAGCATGAGTTTGGATCAGATGACCTCCAGGAGCTTCTTCCAATCTAAATTATTCTATGATGCTATGATTCAGCTTGTCACAGATTGTTCTGAAACACTTGGCAGGATAAAAGTTTTAAGAAATTAACATAGTGTTCACTGAAAGAATTTTTTAAGATTGTTTAAGTACATACTGAATATGACAGTTGAATAAGGATCGAATTTCTGTTGTGTAAGAAACTGTGCCTTTTATACGCTCCTCCATTCCCATGTAGAATGAAAAAAAAAACAAGACCACTTTTTTAAATTTCCCAAAAACCAAAATTGTTAAAACAGCAGGAACAACAATTAAATTGTCCACAGTGATCTCTGCAGAACTTTTTTCACAATATTATAATGTTGTCTTAAAATGGAATCCTTAAGTTTTATTTCTAAAAACTCCAAATACAATGCATTGATTGTACCAGGGCATTCCTCTACATTACATTCCATGCTCAGGTGAGCACTATCTTGCTTGAATCCTAATATTTCTGAATAACTCAATTGATCAGTCATTATCAGTCACAATAATTTTTCTATTTGTATCACAATATGGGGTAAAATGTTAAAATGTGTATGCTAGACAATCTGAATTTATATAGTAGCCCTATATGAATGTACAGCAATGAATTTAATATAATAGTGCCAAAAACATTACAAATTATTTTTATACCTATTTAGGAGTTTGAAAAATATATTTGTATTAGGAAACAGAATGGACCACAGTAGAAAACTGGTTGAACGGTTTTCTGAGACCTAGGGAACTTCAAAGCTTAAGGAACCTTGCCCTTTTCGAAATGAGAGTAAACTGCACCACTTCAACAACTACTTAACCTTTGCTGTCTCTAAAACTCCAGTAAAAAAACCTTCTGTCATAACCTGCAAGAAAGAGCTGAAAATCCTGTTGCATATTCTTTTTCACAGACATAACTAGGAATTCTAAATTTAAGATGTTACAAGGCTTTGTTTAGATAAAGAATATCTTGGAAATCACTTGCATTTCATCACAGTAGTTTTTAGAGAATTGTTATTTAATTCTCTTATATAAGTTTTAGGCATGTGCAACTGATATACCTGTTGTAAATTTGCCAAACTAAGTTGAAATTATGTGCCTGGAGAACACTTTTGTGGACACCGGATCTACTTTTACAAAACTATGCATTCACAGCTGTACATAACTACTAGTAAATAACCACATCAACAGCAAAGAAAGTCTACCTCTTGACAATGATACTTAACCCTGGATGATACGCAATTCAGTAATAAAGTTGGTAAATTTATAGCCCTTATAAATATGACCAGTGGATCCACATATATGTAATGCATACTTCAATCAAGCATGAATAGTTCATTTTAGTATAGGACTAATATGCTGAACTTCATTGGCCTGCATTACTTAGAAGATTGATAATATAATAGGAGTTTTTCCCCTATAATAATTGTAGTCTAAAAGTACCGAAATACTAATTACAAGAACAACAGATATTCTCTCCCTCACTAACAGCTGAATGTTATGTGAGATTTGATAATACAAGCCATCAGGGGCCAGGGGGTCCTTTTTTTTTTAAAGGAGAAAAGATGAAGTTCTGGTGCTTTTAAGGTTACTTAAACAGCAAAAAAACAATTTTATAAGAAATTCTACAGATGAATAAATTGTGCATTTTATGTTCCATTCAGGGTGGAAAAATATATTCTTAGGAAAAAACCACATTGGTAGTCACAATGTGTTCTGGGTTATGTATTGTGTAGAAATTGGTCTGTCTCTAGCTGGTTATTAAAAGCAGTGGGAAAAGGAGGAAGTAAGTAAAAAACATTTTTCAAGTGTTAACAGCTGCAAAAAGTGTATATTATCTCAAAGAATTTTAGACTGAAGCAAAATTTCAGCCTTTCAGGGTGTTACACTCTCAGTCTGCTTTATGTAACGACATGCTGAAATGATAAAATGACAGCTAAACTCCAAAACCTGAAAGGAATGCATGTTAACTTTTAGATGTAAGGCCTTTATTCATTTACTTTGAATCTTTCCAGATGGAATTAAAGAGCAGAATAGCATAAAACAGATGTTTACCTTTAGAGAGTAGCCTCCTACTGTCAGTGAAGTCTCAGTGACTGAAATCTAGGGGATGACAGGCTTATTTTTATTTGAATAACATTGTGATGTTTACAATACATGAGGGATAGATGTGACCTTGCATTTTATGTGCGCTATCCCTGTCTATGATTGCTTCCTCTAGTGCTCAGTTGTGATTCTCGGTACGAGCTATGATTCTGGTCTTAGATAGAGCAGCTGCTTCTTCATCCTCTTACAGGATAGAGCACTTACAGTCTTCTATGTCTTTGGTATCATATTAAAATTTTACCATCTTTGCATTCTAAATTTTACTTTTTGAAATTAATTTGTAGTAACTAATTGTATATATATATAGTATTATATATATAGTTTGTATTTCTTCTGTTTTCCTTCACTATCTGGTGTCCTTTTCATGAGTCACATGTTCAGAAGCCTGTATCCCCTTCAGAGTCCTAATCAAACCCATATTTTTCATTCTGTTCTCTCATGGTGATGCGAGTTAGATTCAAATATCACCTACATCAGCTTCTCCATGGCAAAGGCCATCCACATAATTTTTTGCTATACTCAATTTAGACAATATGAGGTAATGCACTCTCTCCTGTTACTCTGTTCAGCTTCTCTTTTTTTGAGAGGTAAGATACCTTAGACTTACTGCTGAATAAGTATATTTCCAAGCTAACTAAAATGATGTGGTTCAAGTTCAAATTCTAGCCTCTGTTAGAGTTTCCTCTTCATGAGCTCCGGAGTTGAGTCATTAGTAAGGACTTCATTGTCTATTAACACGGATAGCTCCATTTGAATCTATCTGGAACAGTTAGTTTTAAAATTAAGCCTTTGATTATGTTGCTCCTTTAACTTCTACTGTGGGGAAAAAGAAACAACACGGTTTTAGGCCTCATCAAGAAAAATTCTGTTTAGATACTTTGTGGTCTTTCATCTTTAATAGTTCCTTGTGTGCAAAGTCATTAAGCAGATTCGATGTTTAGGTTATCTCAGGAGACTAAAATTGTGCTTTAAATTTTTTTTTTTTCCCCTCAAAGTAGTGTCTGTTAAAAGAAAGAATTATACTTGAAGATGACTGGTGAAGCATATTAACATTAAATTCTATTAAGAGAGTCCAAAAGCAGTTATCTACAAAACAAACTGAACTACTGCTCCAAGTGGATAACAGGTGAGTGATAAAGCTGACTTCAAAACCAGAAGGGGAGAGTCAATGTAAATTAGCATCAGACAGTGTAGCAATGACTTTGAAGGTGGCAAGAATAAATTATAAACATATTGCTGAGAAAGAAGCATATTGCTAAGAGAAAAGGTTGTAGTTAAGATCATCTTGGTAGTGTTTCAGTCTGGTATTTAAAGTCTGGGGAGGTACTTCAAGCCAAGTACTTCAAATGCAGTGCAATCAACAGTTTATTTTACTAGCCAAGCCAGATGCGCTTTGATAGAAAGTTTAGAGCCTGGCAAACTTTCTAGAATCTGTCCTGCAGCTGCTGGAGTTTTAAAGGAATGAACAGGCTGCAGTCAATTCAAAGACTGTTAATTTGGACTGAAGGTGAAGCGACAGTTTAACATGCCAGCCATGTCAGTGTAGGATTCATAGTAAAAGAAACTACATGCTTTGGAGTTTTTTAATTTGAATGGATTGAGGATGAAGAAAACCTCCAGTTATATTTTTGGTTGTGACTGCTAATTTTTAATTTTGTTTTCATGCCATCGGGACACCTTTATTTATTTAATATTTCAAATGCATTTGCAAAAATAATTTTATTTTTATTCAGATATGCTCATAACTTCTCATATCTGATGTCTACTAAGGAGGTCAGACCACTGTTCTGAGTAAAAAGAGCCTGCAGCATCAGCAGGTGCTGAGCCAAGACACTGCTAAGGCAGCAAATAGTGCAGGAGAGCATGCCAAGGAATATGAACTTCCTAACAAAGTGCAGACATCTCTTAAGCAATTCTGAATGTGTTAGAGTTGTAAATTCTCATACATAGGACTATCCAAACTTCCTTTTTCCCTTGTGCCTTTCGTTCTGTTCTGAATGTAGTGATGGTCTACTGCACAAGCAATACCAGTCACTGTGACAAACGCAAGGGGAATTCATACAGAAGTGTCAGGAAAAGAAAGAATCTAATAGAATTGCAAGGCAGTGTCAACCAACTGGGTAAGGAAGGAAAGAGCAAAGGAAAAGAAAGAATGAATGAAGCTCAAATTATGGAGCAAGGAGGATCTTTATCAGATTTTGGGGAAGTTAATAATACATGACAGATGTTCAGACCAGGATCAATACCAGTTACATGGAAAAAGAAACCCAAACCCAAGAGTGACTAGAGAGAGAATTTTGGGCAGTTCCCACTGAAAATATGTGGCTATAGAAATGAGAGAAAAAAATTGCAGCTAGTTTTTAAGATGTGTGCACATTATTTGTACATAAGAACATAAGGGGAAAAGTACAGATGAAACAAGCAGTGGTCCTACCTTGCTGTTATGTTGAATTATGACCAACTTTCATCTAGTGCTATGCATCAGACATTTTTCCTTAGCACACAGTCCTTAGATGAACTCAGCTTTTCTGAGTCTCATAGTCACTTATCAGTTTATCTTATCTTTCAGTTGCCTAAAGAATAAGAAAACAGCTGTAAGTGGCTTAAATTTTCCTTCTCCTATGCGTCTGCTTTATATTGTAAATAATTTTATCTGAATTTTGTCTATGAAAATATCTATACTAGTCTTGTTTTTTGCTTTCACCCTAATATTATAATACAAAGATGAGTGCGTTTTTTGTTGTTATTGTTTGGGGTATTTTTCAAGAATGAAAATAATTCTTCTAAGTCATTAAATTATCTATACAGGTTGTATTTTAAGAAGATGTCCCAGACTTTTCTCATTACAGAAAAGCAGCAGCTGAGAAAAATTAAAACTGAAGAGGGGAATATCACAGTTTACTGCTGGGAATTTGAGGTACAGAAAGATGAAGAAAATCATTCAGAGTGGCAATATCTAAACTTCTAAACACATTGATTTCTTTGTAAAATTCTATCAAAGGGACTCTGGTTAGACAGGAACAGCATTTCCTTTAT
>JAOXJK010000001.1:162526822-162549740 GCA_025774025.1 Xenus cinereus
TAGACCGTTATCTTTGTTTTATTTTTTGTTTTGGATAAAAAGCATTTAGAACCGAAAAAATATCATTATAGTATAAATATTCAATTCTAAGATAGCTAAAATTCTCAAAGAATTTTAAGTTAACATAAGGTATGTTGATATTTTATGATCATAGTTTTAAAAAGAACAGTAACAAGAAGAAAGTATAATTATTTACCAGTTAAGTATATCTGTATAGAAATATTTCTTGGATTAGTGCCCTAATCACAAACTTATCCTCCCCGTTTTCAATAAACTTATTTCATCCTGATTCTGGTCATGTTATGTTTTAGTATTGGTGTAGATCAAGTTGCATTTTCAAAACTATTCCCTGAAAAATAAAACTTCCATTTTCATCAAGTAAGTTTTAATTCTCTGCTTTTAGCATTTTTCAGTTAAAGAGAGTTATTATTCATTGTTTTCTATTTCATAACAACTCAAGAATAACTTCCTTGAGGCATGTTTAGCATACTTTCAATGATCAGGTTCTTGAAGTTCTTGCATTGATCATTCACAAGTAAATTAATTTTATTTTCAGGTGCATTGTTCCTTTTAAGATCAGACAGGCTTACAAGGTTTTAATGTGCATCTATAAATCATATATGTATCTTTTTCGATTTCTTAGTAATATTTGTAAATCTTTTCTTTTCTTTGACATAAAACTTAAGCCTTTTGTTAAGAGTATTTCAGTGGCTAATTTATAGGTTTTTCAGTAGAAAATAGAAAGAAGAAGAATCAAGTGCAGAGGAAAAACCAAACAAGACAATTTGGCAAAAGGGAGAAAAGAAACCACAAAAAGATAATAGAAGAATGATCTATTTCAACAGAGTTTGAAAGCGGCCAAACCATATAAAAATAGGAAGCCTAATTAAAATAAATAAATAAATAAATAAAATTTTAAAAGAGTTGGAGAAGCCTACAATTGTGTTTAGGTCCTCAGGAGCCAGAAGTTATTATTGCTCCATTTTTTTGCAATGAGATCTACTAAGTAATGTAAAAGACTCAGAGTAGCCTTTGACAGTGAATTGCAAATGAGATCTCAATTGGAATACACACATTTCAAATATAGAAAAAATATAGTCTAGGCTTGATTTGTTACTCATCCTGGAACATACATTTCCTCAAAATCCTGAGCCTTAAACATTGCTGATTGCATATTTGAAATTCAGACCATTAGATAGCCCCCACATCTAGTAAACAGTGCAAGAAAAACACAAAAGGATGAAAAAGAATTAAAATAACAAAGAGGATGAGTAGGCAAAAGACAGAAAACAGCAAGAGGAAAATACGGGAAAATAAATGCTTTGTAACCCATCCTTTTAGAAAAACGTATGGAAACAGAGGGTAAGGTAGTTTTATATATATAGTCAAAATACATTACTGTGCTGTCCTTCTGCCTTTAGGATGCAAGAGTGGTTAAGGGATGAGGAACTGAGGCAGCTCTGGAAGCTGTCTTTGTATAATGAAAAACCTGTTGAAACCTTTTGAAAATGGATTTCAGACAGAAGTATCAAACAACACTTGGCAGCGGGCGTGAGAGAAGTTGTGTGGTAATACTTTTCAGAAACTTTATGTCACCTTGCAGTGCAAAGGATGAAATTTTATCTGTCTCTTTCTGAAAGATATTCTTTAAATATAATGTATTTCAACAGTGAAACAAAAATCAAACTTCCTGTGGGACTTCTAGTCTTAACTAGTTTGCTACAGTGACAGAGCTCTCTGCTCCAGCCCGTTATGGAGTGACATGACAGCACAGTCACACTACAAAGAGCGCATTCTGTAACAGTGCGAAAGTAATTGAAGGACACAGTCATAAATCTGATTTATTTTACAAAATAATTTATTTTGATAACTCTACACTCACATGATAATATGAAGGAGAGATGAAAATGTGAGAGCAGAGCTGTTTAATGAAAGACGTGTAAGAGGACAACAGTTCAAGACACTAACCAAGTTACAGCTGTATATTAAATGATCTAAATGGAAGTTTATCAGAACAACTATTAGGACTTCATCGGAGATGGGGAGGGAAGGGGTAAGGGGGTTGTTTGGTTTTATTTTTTGTTTTTAATTTTAAGTTCTAGTGGAGATTGATGAAATCAGCCACTGGATGTTTTTTAGTTCCTCAGCAGCCCATCTTTGAGATTTTTTTCTATGAACTACTCTACCTTGAAATAAAACATCTAGTCTCATAGGAATTTTGACACGGTTTAGTTTTTCAATCAGTACAAAACACATTCACCATTGTAGCACTGTTGGGCTCCTGTATGTCAGCCTCTTAGAAGAATTCACTCTGTCTCCATAAGGCCTAAAATGCAGAGAGCTCATCTGGGAGGCAAATATGGTTTTACTTCACCTTTATCTCCCACAGCTGTGAAAGCTGTCAGTTTCTAAAGCATTCAAATTAAAAATTCAGAATATCCTCAGAACAATTCAGTTGTCTCACACCAGTGTTTCCTTCACTTGTTTCTGCCTTTTTTCTGACTCTCCCTTTTTCATTAATGAAAGTAAGATCAACCTTGTCCCTATGTATGTTAATTGGTTAAATCTTCTGTATTTACTACAGTGATTGTTTGTGTGGGTAGGAAGAATTATCTTTAAACTAAAAACTCAGTTGTCTGTAAGTGACTGAGTCCTGAAACATCTTAAGAAATATTCTAGTAGCCAGTAATCATGAATAAGCCTTTCAATACTGGAATAGTTTCAAATGCTATTTGCTCTACTGCCAAAAATCACATTTTTAAATGTCTACACTTAGCCTTTATCTCATACACAGATATCACTGGAGCTGTGGCAAGATGTTACTTCTCATTTAACTGAAAACTAGCATTTCAAAATTTGTTCTTGTTCCAAATCAAATAAAGACTTATTTTTCTCATCATTTCCCATGAAACAGATTTTTTCAAATTATCAGCAAATTTTTACATTGTAGTTTTTTTTTTTTCTAGAAAAACAAAATGGTTTCTTCTTTTGACGGTATTTAATGGCATAGTAACTTCCTATTATGTGACATATTAACATATGTCACATAATTCATAGAATCATAGAATATCCTGAATTGAGTGAGACCCATGAGGATCACTGAGTCCAACTCCTGATTCCACACAGGGCAACCTAAAAGTTAAGCCATATATCTAAGGGCACTTTTCCAATGCTTCTTGAACACCAAGAAGCTTGAGACCATGACCACTTCCCTGGAGAGCTTGTTCCAGTGCTTGTCCACGCTCTCAGTGAGTAACTTTTTCCTAATATCCAATCTGAACTTTCCCTGACATAGCTCTAAGCCAATCTCTTGTGTCCTATGACCAAACTCCAGAGAGAAGAGATCAGCACCTCCCTCTATGCTCCCCCTCATGAGGAAGCTGTAGACAGCAATGTGCCACCTCAGTATCCTCTTTTCTACACTGAAAAAACCTAGTATCCTCACCTGCCTTTCACCATGTTTGCTGCCCTACTTTAGACACATTCTAATATTTTTATATGCTTTTTATATTGTGGAGCCTAAAACAGCGCACAGAACTCAAGGTGAGGCCACACCAGTGTTGAATGCAGTAGAACAATCACTTTTTTTGTGTGGTTATCTCTACTGTGCTTAATGCATCCCAGGATACGGTAACTGACATACTTAATTTTTAGCAGTTCATATTTTTAATTTTCATGAAAGATATGTATCATTGACACAAAAGATGGGATTCATCTCAACTAAATTTAGTTGCCTAAAAATTAGGCATTTCATCTAAGTCAACTAGACTTTATAGTCAGTAGATAGAAATAGACATCTCCAAATGACGGGTTTTTTTCAAGTATTTATTGCTGTCCTATTATGTGCCAGTGTAAACTCTCACTGCCAACAAAAGGTGGCCTTCAGTTCTCATAGTCTATTATCACTTGTTCTTGCTAAGACGCTGCCACCTCTCCTACAATTACATATATATTGATATGTTCCCACAGTTAACAAGATTAAAACTGACCCAGGAGGAAAATATAATGGTATTTCTACTATAAATAGTTCAAGAAACAGCTCTACTTGTTTGGTGTAAAGAAAACAGAAGAAGGAAGGTAATATTTGCACAGATTTTGTGTACATCATCATTCATGTATAAATTACAAAAATTGTACCAAATGGACCTGAATAATTTCCATGTGAATAAATTGCTTTAATTTTTGTTATCCTCAGACTCTTCAAGACAAAAAAGATTCACATAATTGCCACTATACAAATGTTATTGGAAATATTCTTTGCAAATTAGGTCTTCTCATTCATGCCTACTTAAAATACAATGTGGTTCCAGATTTTTACATCTCTCAAGAAATTATCTTATAATTCACAAATTTAGCATAAAAATGTTAAAACAGAAGTAGAAATTAATTTGCATTTTCACTTAGAAACACAGAGCATTCAAAATTCTGGTTAGAAATACAGCTAAAAAAAAAAAAAGTATTGTAGATTTTATCAAAGAACAAGGCCTTCACAAAACTGTGACCCTGGCTTTCAAGTTGTGTTACAGTAACACATATAATATGGCTTGTCATATAAGTTCCAAAACTTTAATTAGCCTTTAACATATTGTTTTCTTTTAAAATGTCCCTCTTAATTATTCATGGCAGTGAAGCAGACTAATTATGCTCCTTGGATAAAAGCACATTGGCTCATTAATCTTTCTTTTTCGGTTACATATAAACATCAATTATGATGTACAGGAAAGCCTTTTTTAAATTATTATTTTTTGCCTATATTAGATAGACAAAATTTGGGATCCTCAGGGAATGTAAATGTTATTTAAAGATTATAGTTGTGATTGTAACATTCATATGAAATATTTTTAGAAAAATGAAGTTAGACACCATATCATTCATTATTTCTGAATTTATCTTAATTTAATTTCTGTTGTTAGTATTTTTCATGGTGTTAGGCATTGCCTTAAGAAATACTTGCTTAGATTTTCCCAAAACATTTATAATAGATGCAACTATCCAATATTTCTTAACAAACTTTTAGGATACATAAGAAAAAAATTACTTTCTTAATGTTTCTTCATTTAAAAAATTAATGAGAAATTTTGAATTAATTATTCAGAAAACTGTATGTTTAAGAGGTTTCTTCCTCTGTCTCATCTAGCCTTAACACCACAATAGCCACCACATGTCACAGTGCCATTGCATTCTGTCTTAGAGTTCCTATTTCTGTAAAACCTTGCTGTGACACATTATTACACTGATTAGCAAATCTAGTCCATTTCTCTGCTTTTACTATAAGGCTTAAAGGACACAGAAATTAATTCTGATCTAGTGAATGTATTCAAACTGTCGAAGCATTCTCTTAATTTTCTAGTCAAGGTCTATCATTTTTTGTTTTGGGTCCTTGACTTGTCTCCTTTTTTATGTGATCTTTAGATCACTTCAGATGGTTTCAAATTATAATATAATTTTATTGTTATGGGGAAACCTATGATATACATGCATGTTCACTTCTAATTAATTTATAAGATATCAAAAAAAAAAATCAGATACATTTAGGTAGGATTTCTGGAGGGCATAGGAGGCAAACACCTGCTCAAACCTGGGACAACTTAACAACTGCAATTAGTTTAAGAGTTAGATTTATTCTCTACCAAGGCTTGTCCTGTGGAATTTTGAATATCTCCAAGGATACAGATTACACAGCATCTCCAAGAAGCTTGTTCTAATGTCTGGCTATGCTTACTATGAAGAGTTTTTTTCTTATATCTCATTAGATTTTTTACTTAATGCAAAGTGGATACATTCCCTCTTGAGCTTTCACTGCACCTCCAAGGAGAAGATCTAGGCAAACTGCTGCTTGTATGCTGTGCTCTTGTCCCCAAATCATTTTAGCTGTTCTTTCCCAGACAAACTTGTTCCAGTTTGTCAGTATCTTCCTTGTAAAGGGAAGTCCAAAACTGTATACAGTACTCCAGATGCAATTTCACAATACCCAGTAGAAAGGAATAGCATTTTTGACCAGTGGCCTACATGGTTGCTAATGAAGTGCAGTATATTGTTGGCCTTTTTTGCCATAGGAAACTTCTTGCCCACCAGGATTTCCAGGTCATTATTTGGAAACCTGCTCTCGAGCCAATTGGCAATGCTGGGTGCTGGGCCTGTGCTGGAGCATGGAATTATTCCATCCCAAATATAAAACTTTTCAAATTTTGTTGAACTTCAGGATATTTGGCTGTAAAGATACTATGTCTGGCTGTAAGAATAGTGCTAAAATGAAAGTAATTTACATACATGGTTCTCCCTCCACCCACACAGCCAGACATCTCACCACTGAAGACCATCAGGCTGTTAAAGCAGTTTTGGTAAATACGTGCTGGCTGTTCACAATCTTCTTCTTTATGTAGGTGTAAATGACTTATAGCAGGATTTGCTTCAGAATCTTCCAGGGTAATGAGGTGCAACTGATTATCATTTCATTCCCCAGATCTTCTTTCCTTTTCTCTTGAAAATAGATATGAAATTTTCATTTTTTCATGTTGAGAGCAGCCTCACAATGTTGTCAGCTGTTGTGGGTTAACCCTTGCAGGCAACTCAGCCCCACATAGCGGTTCACTCATTCCCCCACAGTGGGATGGAAGAAAGAATCAGAAGGGTAAAAGTGCAAATACTCATATGTTGAGATAAGGACAGTTTAATAGCAAAATCAAAAGCTGCACACGAGCAAAGCAAAACAAGGAATTCATTCACTGCTGCCCATCAGCAGGCAGGTGTTCAGCCATTTCCAGGAAAGCAGGGCTCCATCATGCATAACAGTTACTTGGGAAAACAAATGCCAGAACTCGAAATGTCCTTCCTCCTTCTTCCACCAGTTTTTATTGCTGAGCATGACATAAGGGCATGGAATATCCCTTTGGTCAGTTGGGGTCAGCTGTCCCAGCTGTGTCCCCTCCCAACTTCTTGCGCGTCCCCAGCCTACTCACTGGTGGAATGGTGTGAGAAGCAGAAAAGGCCTTAATGCTGTTAAGCACTGCTCAGCAGTAAGTAAAATACGGGTGTGTTATCAACACTGTTTGTTCACAAATCCCAAACATAGCCCCATAAAATCTACTCTGAAGAAAATTAACTCTATCCCAGCCAAAACCAGTGCATCAGCTCCCTTAGTGCTCTTTGATGAAGCCTATCTGCTCTTATGAAGATCTATATGTCCAGTTTGCTTAGGTGGTCCCAAACTCTACCCTAATCTACCATGAGTAGTACTTCACTTCCCCATACTACTAGGTACAGGGCACCTGGAAGACCAGACAGCAGTGGCAGACATTAAAGACTGATAGAAAGGCTATTTTTCCCCTTTTGCATGTTCCCTTATTGGTGCTATAGAAACCACCACAGGTCTTCCCAGATTCTGGAAGCCAGTCAGACATATGGTTAGAACAAAGGATTTATTGTCTCTACTGTGAAGGTAGTCAAACACTGGAGCAGGTTGCCCATAGATGTTGTGAAGGATGCCCTTGGAGTTATTCAAGATTCAAGTGGATACTGCCCTGAGCAGCCTGATATTAATAGATATGCTTTGAGCAGGGGGTTAGACTAGAGACATCTGGAGGCCCCGCCCAAACAAAATTAATCTGTAATTTTTGCTTCTCCATGTTGATAAGATGCAGGACTGTTCAGCAGGAACTCCAGAACAGCCCCAATCCCATTATTTGCTTCCCTTTAAATTAACTTCCCCCTCTCTCGCACCCCGAACAGTTCTTGTCTTTTACCATACCACCTGGACTCAAATACACAGCTGGCTGTTTGCTCTTTCACAATGAGCCCTGATTTTTCTGACTTCATATTCTGTTATTTGTGACATAGATGGTAAATTCTAGCTTGCTATTAGTAACACTTCATAATTTCTCAGGTTATTTTACTAGTATAGCTGCAAATCAGGATTGGATATCCAAGCACAGACCCTAACGGCAATGAAGAAGGCGTCAAGTACGTTACCCTTTCTTTGTCCTTTGTCATTAGATTCCTCACCCCATTCAAAAGCAGGTATTTCTTTTGCTATTGGTATACCTCTGGGAGTCATTCTTGTTTCCCTTCAGATTCCTCAGTAATTTCAGCTCCAGCTGAGTTTCATCTTTTCTAATTCCCTGCATGCTTTGGCAGTGTTTCCATATTCTTCCAGGATAGCTAGATACCTTCCTGGACAGCTTCCACATTTTTGCGTTTTTGTTTAGTCAGAAGGTCCTTTTCAACAATTCTGGCCATGCTTGCTCAACCTTCTGTACACCAACATGGACAATTTTGAGCTTTGAGAAGATTAACAGGTCCCTTAAATTCAAGAAGCATGCCTTGGCTCTTTTGCCCTTCAGAGCAGCCTCTCTTTCTAGTTTCCTGTACAAGACCAAATCTGCTTTCCTGAATCCAGAGCTGTTGTTCTGTTACTTGTTTTTCTTCCTTCCTTCAGATTGTAAATTCCTCATCTCATGGTTGCTTCAGTGAAGTTTGCTGGCAGCTTTCACATCTCTAACCAATTCTTCCTTTTCCATGAGCAGAGTAGTTAAAATATCTGCTAACATTACTAGTAGAGGGCCACAGGCCTCATATCTTGTTTGGACACGCTCTGTCCTGAATAGACATCAGCTTGTTCTGGCTGTAGGCTTGAGTTTGTTCTGGCTGTGACTAACACAACTGCTCTTCTAGTAGATAAAAGGGTCATTAAAGTAACCCACAAGAACCAGAGTTTATAAGAACGAAAGTTTATCACTATGAATCTTCTCCTTATAATTTAAGAAAGGTTTTGTCTACTTATTGTTCTCAATTTGGCTGTTTGTACCAGGTTCCCACCATATTTCCCTTACTGGTCTCCCCTCTGAACCTGGCCCATAAATTATCAAATTATTCAGTAGCAAAGCTCTGTGCATTTGTTCTGCACCTCTGCATACAGCACCATCTTCCCACTTTTGTTTTCCTGGCTCGTTCTTCCCAAAAGCCTGTATCTATCCAGAACTCCTGTCATGTTTCTCAGGTTGCATGCACTCATGTACTGGCACTTGAGGTGGACCCCAGCTTTGCTGCTTGCTGAGGGGAAGAGTGAAAGCTTCCCCTGCCATATTCTCCCTACATGTTTCCACCCTGCCCCCATTCCTGCACTTTTCTGCAGTACATTGTTCATCCACCAACTAGACTACCACAAATTCCTCCTTTAAATACTTTTCTTAATGAAATGAAATTTATTTAATAATTGCTTTCTTCCCCCCCCAAAAAAATAATATATTTTTATATCTGTGTAAACTGGCATTGATGTCTACAGACCCATGACAATTTATACTATCCACATGCTGGTGCCCTTGTGTATTTAAATATAATTTTAATCTAGGCAAGAAAATAAAAATCTCCTTGGATGTAAGAGGAGTTGGAGGTTCAAGACTCTTAGAAATATATTTTTAAATGGATTTAGGAGCCTTACTTGCGTAAAATTTAATAATCTTGGCCATAAATAATTTCTCATCCTTGTCTTTTTGCATTTACATATAAAAGCATTCACAGATCTTCCCCTGAAAATGTGTCATCATTAGGTTAAACCATTTAAACTATGTTGTAAATTATTAACTGCTCAGAGACAAATCTTATCCTATGTATGGAAAATATCTAACTACAGACTCTATTTCTTCTTTGGTTTTGTAAATAGTCCTTTTACTGTCATCACTGGCTGCCAGATGAAACCTACAAATGACTCTTTCACCAGTCTTAAACATTTAGTCATCCTTGTTTTAAAAGAACTTTAGAAAAATGTAAGAAAAATCTTCATTTTTTTTAAATTTTACTGAGTAGATCAAACATCCTTGTTTGTTCACAATCTTCATGTCCTTTTTTTTATATCACCATACAAATATGTCTATACAGTGATATCAAAATGGAAAGCTCAAAATTTGAAACTCTAAAAATTTCTTGTATTATGAAATTGATTATATTAAAGATTAAAACAATGAGGGTGTTCATCTCAACCAGCTTTAGAATCTTATGTTGTAGAAATAATCTACATTTGAACTATTTGTCTGGATGCTCTTTATCATTAAGAAAGACAAAAAGAATTCTCTTGAACAATTCATGTGACCTATATTAGGTATCTATTTTAGGAATAAACACACAATTCCTTGAAGACACTGTAGACTACAAAGGGAATTGAAGGGTGAAAAAATTTCGAATAGATGTATATATTTATAGTGCAGGTGACTAGTCTGACCAAGCCACTTTAGGCTTTCTTTCTGATTAATAGAGATAAAGATGCAGTGGTATGCTAAAAGAAGTTCAGAGACATTAAAAACAGCCCTCTGGGTCAAACAGGCATAGAGGACACTATCATCAATTCCATAGCCAGTGCAAAGACAATGTCTGAAACAATCAGCTTCGTTCCTGGCCTCTGGGGCACTTCCTGTGAAATATAGCCATATCGGGTACTTGCTATGTGTAGGCTTATATATGTTAGGATTAGAATTGACCTTCCACTAGAATCCTTGCAAGGAAACAAAAAGATCTTTGTTAGTGTGTGTCTACATTTAAGTATTTCTTACCTTACCTGCCCTAAGCTGAAGTATCTCCTTGAGGCATCTCAAATAATCCTAGTTCTTTGTGTTCAGGCAACTGAATTAATTTGTGGGGGTGAGACGTAGTTCAAGAGAAAATATTGGAAGTTAGGTGACTACACACTGTCTAGGTGATTAAACATTTATTTTATTTTTTTTAAATGAAGAGTGATTTAAAGAACATAGCCAATGGAGCTTCTAGATGTGCAATTCAGTAGCCTCAACATAGACATCAGGAGCCATTTAAGATGCACAAAGCCATCCATCCTGACTTCCAGGTGCTTCTCAGAGAGGATATAGGTCTATCATGAATCTTCTGTCATAAATTCTAGCCTCATGCATATTTCTCATATACCAGAAGGCATCTCAAAAGACCTTAGAAGCCCATGTTTGGCGAACTGAGCCCCTAATGTCTATTGACAATAGTATGAATTTAGATACTTAGCTCACAGTTTTACTTCTCTGTTAAGTGTGTCTTAATTGTAGACTGAACCTCATAATAAAGTAGTATGGAATCTGCAAACTTCTAAACTGTCCACTTTACTGACAGGCCGTCATGCTCCTTTGCTTCATAGATTTGAAAACCATTGTGGAAAACATGGCAGAATTCAATAATGTTTTCAAACTCAATTTTATATAACATCTCTTAATGGACTATAGCTATAAGCCATAGCAGAGTGAGGCAAAAGAATACAACTAGCATTCCACAAGCCATGAAGACATATCATAGACAAAAAATTGATATTAGATATTTCTCCCCAGCAAATTAGTTAGTTTTTTCCACAGCCCTTGACTGGATGCTTTTCATGATTCTTACTAAATCCTGTGACAACTTGAAGTGATGTTTTTTGCCTGCTTAAGTATGCTAGGGGAGCTGTCTCACAAATAGAAGTTTATATTTCCTAATTTCCTCTATTGCATCAAAGAAGAAATGGAACATTTGTTTATGTCAGACCTGAAAAAAAGATAACAATATTTTTGTATCTGTGTCAGTTTTATGATGACCAATTCATAAATGAAGTGAAATAAAATGAAGTAACGAAAAACTAGGTTGTATGTCTCATGTCACAGGAGATGCACTTCGGTTTTGTTTCTTGGGGGTCCACAGAACATATTAAATACTTACAGTAGGACTAGCCATGACTGGAACTATATTATTGGATTTTGTATGGCACAGAAAGTGTTAATCTTTTGCATTTGAGAAAGCAAATATTTCCTTTATCCACAGGTGATTTATAATCAGAAGCAGAATGCAGACCAAAAACACCTCTAGGTCAAGTAGGTCAAGTCTTGTGCCAGTTCTTGCAAGGGTCTTGATAATAATATATTTTAGAAGTGTGCCTCTAGATGGTTTGCAGCTTTACCTGGAAGTCTTTAAACAAAGAGCAAAGATTTTTTGTTTGTTCTAACATCCATCTAGTAAGACAAGTGTAGGTAACAGTGTAGTAAGCTTAGTCTAGTAAGTCTAGTAAGCTTAGTAAGGCAAATGCAGTAAACTAAAATATTTTAGATTAAGAGATATTAATTTATTTTACGCAAGCTTGAATTCTAGGAATAGTGTTCCAATATGTAGAAGTCGATGGTTCTTCACTTTTTGTGAGGTTAGGAGGTTTCTGTGCAGAAACACTTCCAGCATCTCCAAAATAAGTGTATAAGCAGTTTCTCCATGTGCTTATTACAACTAAATTTATTCCCACTGCTCGCCCCCCCAAAAACAAATCCCCAAATTCAAAAATCCCACCACTTTATTTTCAATAGAATTTTCATTTACGTTTCAAGGAAATGTCAAGGAAGAAAAAATAAAGAACATCCTAAAGCCAACAAACAGTAGTGCCTAAAACAAAATCTTAAATGGAGCACCTACTTGAATTATGTAATAACTGCTCTGAATGTTCATGAAGAGACTTGTTTCACACAAATGAAAAGTTAGACTATTTCTAGTCAAAGACTAATAGGAACTTCCAGGAAGTGTGTTAATTTTTCTTCAGTTGAGGATGGAAAGTGTCTAGTAAAGCTAAACATCTAAGAAACCTCTTTTATTTAGGAAATGGAAAGATTAAGATTATTCTTTTTCCACTAAAGACTTATTTTAGTTAAAGGAAAAATGCCTTTTGGAAGAATATTCTTCTCTCTAATAGCTATTCAGAGACCCTAAATACTAAGGCCTTAGGATTCGATGCCTTGCTTTTCAATGGACATCTCTTAGATGGCTATTGTACTGTCTCTGAAAAGGTAGCATTTATCCTAGAGATCAAAATATTAGTTATAACCGAGAAAAGAAAATGAACGATTCAGGAATTACTTTAGAATTGAGCCATATGTAAAGTAATAATTACTAGCATGCTTTTAAAAAATGTTAATGGAGAAAATGTGTTTGTAAGGAAATTCTTCTTTGCTTGCAAAAACTTCAGTTATTAGTTGCTTGTTTCTAATAATCTGTTTTTAAAGATCTGACTCTGGATATTTTTAATACAGTGCAGAAAAGAAAACACAAAATGGGAACAAAGATCTATGCTTCTTATAACAAACCATTAGTAAAACTTTCAACTATGCTTTGTGACACTCAGTTTGGACTGCTGTATCTCTAACATGCCTATGAAATAAAATCATTAACAAGAGCTATTTTGTACTTTGTTAATTTTATTTTCATTAGATCATTCTTTATAGTGGTTATATATGCCAGGGTGTGGATTGTCCCCAGTATCAAAGAACGTTTGATAACATATTTGTATATCTTTATAAGTAAAATTCTTAAGCCAGGATAAAAACTGTCAGCTATTGCTTTTCTGTTATTAGTGGCACATACTAATTCGCGCTGGCTATCTTGTTCAGGATAGTGCTTGACTACAAAGGTTAGCAAATTTTTGATTCAAATGAAAAATTTTATAAGCCAGATTTTACTTTCTGTTCTACTCCCATAATTACCAAATGCACTAAATTCCTCTAGGATAACCTGAGGCAAAATTTAAGAAACACTAGAATAAAGGGGGGGGAAAATTTCAAAAAGTCTGAAAAAACAGAGATAGTGCAAAATCCTAACAGTGTAGAGCAACTGTATCATCAAATGAATATATTAATATATTATAAAATATATTTATTATGATACTGTAGTTATGAAACAAAATCCAGTATTCCGCAATTAGAAAAAGGATCCTTTTAATTTTTTACCAGGGGATCAATTACCATGTTTCATAACAGAGAAATAGTTTGCAAGTGAGTTTTTTGTACATGCAGTTGCATCAAGATTCATCATCATCTTATGCAGAACCTCCTTTTATGCTAGAAGAAATGCATTTTTACAGACAGACACAAATACATAGCACTTTGAGTTGAAAATGATGAATTTAAAAAGTATGAAAATCCTTGGAAACTGAGACAAAATATTGCTGCATAAGGTATATCATTTATCCGAAAAAAAAAAAAAGTTTATTATCTCATTCTACAACTCAGTCTTGTCTTATTTCTTATTAATATTTTAACACTGATTAATGGACTGACATTACCTTTATATAAGTAGTTACATGATGAATCTGTCCTATATATTGACACTAGAACTGCTGTACAGTCTACTGAATTTCAAGAAAGTGGCTAGCTCTCTCCACTGGCTATAGATGAGAGCTTGGATACTACTAATTTCTGTTAAATACCTTTAATTTGGTATTTAGTCCAAAACGAATCCAAGAAATAAAAATTTGTTCCTGTTTTTCACCTCTGTGATGCTTAGATTAATAAGGACATACCTGTAGCACATCTAACAGTAAAAGCATTCAATTTAATCTGAAGAAAAATTGAAACAATTTAGTGCAAAAGTTTTTATAAAGTCTGTTTTTACAGATGCCTGTTTTGGGTCTTTTTCTACCACAAAATGGAGCACTGACTAGAGATATCTTAAGAGCTCAAATTAGTTGGTAGGTTTGCATGAGTTAGCACAGAACTATTTAAGGATACTAACTCATGGCGTATAAACAATATAGACAGGTCAACAGGGCACTTTTTAGCCCAGAGCTGATACAGGTCAAATTTCATAAGTAGCTCCTTTGTAACTAGCTGAGACATGTCTGCACAAGACACCACACAGTGGACTGGACATACCTGTAGGCTGTTAAACCCATGGTAAATCGTATTTACTGAGTAACTGGCCTGTACTTCAAAGTGACTGAACCTCTTCAAATAACACCGTCAGATTCAAAGAAAATTATAGAAATTTCAGGAATACATATAGTTAGTTATGAATGTAAAATTCCTTAAATTATCCCTCAAATAATTCTGGAGTAAATTCAGGGGTGGGGTGAGGGGCAGGGTGCTGTTGGTTTTTTAATTCCAAATGGAATATTATTTTTTACAGCATTAACCACTTAGCTCTACTGAGAAACTCAGTACGGGTATGCCACATAGAAATGTTAAAACATGGGTATATTTAACTTTTAAGTTAAAAAAAATCCCATATGATTTTGGGTACAAGGGTGAAATTAATTAGACAATTAACTTGTGCCTAAACTTCAGATGTTTAAATTGATGGTTTGGTATTTTTTTTCATGGTGGCTCTTTTTAAAGTCAAGTACTGTTTTCTTCATATAAAAATGAAGTGATGTGGCTGTCCGAGTCCTCCAGAAATACATCTGTGAAACTAAGTTTAAGTACTTAAGTTAGACTGGCTCTGTTCCATCCTTTCTGGGAAGAAGTGATAGACTATTCTTGTGATTTATAATCTACGCATATGTGTTATATGCTTTTATTATGCAGAAATATGGGGGGTTAGCCATTTCGAATTTTAGTTTCCTTTCATTTACTCTTTGAAACAATTGAGACTTAAACAAGTACTTAATCAATCACTTGTACGCTTTGTCAAATACTTTACATCTTCAGAATCAGAAAGACCATATAGATGCCAAGAGAACTGTTTCCAGAGACTTCAAGGAGATGCAAGCCCAGTTTGAATAAAATTGGCCCTTATTTAGTCATTCAACAGAAAATTCTTTTGCTCTCCCATCAAGATACAATGTATCAGAGTATTACCCTGAAAGGGAAATGAGAGAAAGAACAAATCAATTAATTGAAGTTGCTTTCATTCATTACTAAAAACACTCCTACCAAAAACTATAAACCACAAAAGCCTCCTAAAGCATCATCCTCTGCTCTTTCAGGGTTTACTGAGACCTTGTTATATTGCAGATCAGTTTGGATAGGGAACAATGTTTATTGGTGGTTTTAATTCCCTTTTTATAATAGAACTTCCCAATTCTATATTTCTACTATAATTTCAAGCACATTTTTATTTTCACCATGCTTTCTTTGAAACACAACACACAGACATTTATTTACAACTGATTTTCAAGGATGTATCAGTTTTATATACTTCAATGAGAAACTTTGTCCACATTATGTAAGATCATGCCTTTGACAAACAGTGGGAAATAGCACAAGACACAAGTTAGAAGATGATGGTTTAAGCAAATAGATTTCTATTGGTTGGATGCACGCATAATTACATAAGATACACATAAACACATGTGCACACAAAAAACCTATTTTCAGTAGAAACAATTTTCTTACTAACAATTTATGGAAAGACTAGAGTTAGGTTGATTTCCCTTTTTTTTAAGACACATCTATTTTTATGGCAGAAATTATTGTCCAACTTACACTTCCAGGTATGAGTTGCAAGGAAGTAAGAAGGAAAAAATACTTCAATGTGTTTAGCTAAAAAGAACAAATGGTGCCTTCTATCTGTTGTTTTCCCCTGCCCACCCCCAGTCACTGTCCTGAGGAAAATATGACAAAGTGGAGCATAAGTTATGTATTTTTAGTCACTTTCTGTCATTAATGCATCATCTTCTGTCAGAAATCAGCAATTTCTGGTTTACATCAAATACCTCTATTTGTGCATTCAGAGGGCAGATGCCAATGCTCTACTGAAAACAGAGAAACAGTGCTTATATGGAATTATTTAATATAGGAGGACATTAATGATTATCAAGTGATTAATTTGCCCAGAAAATCTCCCATTCCTCAGAGTCTCACACATCTTTCCAGAGTATCCCACAACATGCAAAGGATGAATTTATAGCATTCAGGCAAGATTTTCAAAAGTGATAACTTTGAATATCCACATAAGAAATATGACCGAATTTTTCTAAGCAACTGTGTTTAGGAGCACCTGAAAAGTCAAAATAAGCTTCATTTTTTTCTTCAATAACTGAATTTATTTGCCTGTTAAATGATTGATATTTTAGACTGATTTCATTTAAAAAGAGAAAAATACAGGAACAGTACATCCTCAAATTCTCTTTCCTTTGCCTTTTCTAATCTAGCTATTTAGCAGGCTGGTGAAATTAATTTCCATTTCCCATTTAAAAATACTCCATCAATAACCAGCTCAAACATTTTGGCCCACTGTCTGCTGCTGAGTTCAGTTCTGTCTACCATCCATCTCTATCTGTGAGATATCTTCCTCTCATGTATCCAAAAATGAATTCCATAATTTACTTTATCCAAATAAAAAAAAAAGTAATTCAATTTATTTCAAGATTTTCCTTTACTTATATTAGAAAGATAATGTGACACCTTGCATAAGCACAAGAGCAAACAGGGTAAGAGTGGTTAGGCAAGATTTAGAAGAGAGGAGAGGAGGTTCAGACTGCCTTTTCAGCTTGGTGAAATCACCAATCATCTTGAAGTCTAATGAAGAACTACATTACATATCTAATAGAGACACCCTAGTAAATGACCCGACTAAATGCCTAGGTTTTTGATTTACAGTTCTGCCTCACTTGTTAGGGTGTCTGAATCATTTAAGTACAAATTAGAAACATGTTGACATAAGTTAGTAGTATTTTTAGTCTGTACTTTAGATATTTCTATTAATACCTTTAAGTGTTTTTAATAATCATAATATGCAATAGGATATTTTTTCAAAATAATTATGTAAAATGTTGCATATCTTTCAGATGCAACTAGCAGAGAAAGAAATCTAACTGTTCTGATGGTATGCAGAAAATACAAACATGTTAAAAATAATAGAAATAAGCATTTCTGTTTGAGAGTACTTATGATGTTATTTTCTAGTTTTACTTTGCATTTAAATCCAAACATAAGTTCTTATTTTTAATGAAAAAAAAGATCAGTTTTTCCTGAGACAGTTTCCTAATGATTCTGTTCCCATGACTCTGTTTCCTAATCAAATATGAAAAATATTCCTTTACCATGGTCATTTCATTTCTTTGTGTAATTTTGCTCCTGCTCTTTAATCTAAATTATCACCAGTATCCACATATATAAATAAAATTTTGCTATACAACCCTTTGAAGTACCTTACTTCTTGCTTCCTTGCTTCTTTCTGCAAAGCTTCCACTTGAACTAACCTCCTAACACTTCCTCCTTATCTGTAAAAGACTTCTTGATAACTGCTGTGAAAATCCACCACTAGCTATTGTCTTTGTGAATTGAATCCTTAACTTATGTTATTACCCAAGTTCTATACTCTATACAGTGTATGAGACAGTAACTTTCTTTTATTACACAGATAGTTTTTTAAAGAAGTATATTATAAACAATTTTTAATGTGGAGTTTATACCTGTCATACAAAAAGAAGGCAAGGGAAACACTAAAACAGTGATCTGACCTTTTTTCACTGCATCTGAACCCTTTTCCTTGCCATTCTCAGGGTGGTTGCTTCAATGTCACATGACTGTCTTCCCATTAAACAGATGTCACTTCCCACAATGTGATCTCAGTTTCCTCTTTATCCCAGTGGCCCATCACTGAGGAATAAGCACTGTCCCACACTGACATGCTCAGGTTGAAACCCATACATCTGGAAGAACTTTATTAGTTTAGCCTTGGTATGCAACTATCCTTCTGCTTTGGAGAGCTAAACAGTAGCCACACACACATATACACATATACATATACATCCCCTTGCACATGGACCATTGCTTTGAATGAAACAGGTTGGTTTGAAATCTAAGATATCCTTCTTAAAAAAAAATCTAAACAAAACACTACAACAAATTAAAAGAAAACCCCAAAATGCAAAAAGCATAGGCACCTAGTCCAGTCCTACTGATAGTAATTGAAGTCAGATACTACTTACAGTTGTAGACGACAAATAGCTTTTGCAAATTATTTGTGTGGTGAAATCCCAAATCCCATTTTTTCACATTCAGAGGAATCTTTTAATTGGATGAACTTCTGAGCATAAACCTAATCATTACTTTGGACTGCTATGGAGCTAGGGAATCAATTAATTTTCACTTTTCCTGTTCAGTTTCTGCACATAAAAATATATTACTCCATATCAAATAGTGGTTCTAATTCAGTATAAGAGCCAAAGACTGCCAATGCGTTTCTTAAAATCTTGTTTTCTCTCCAAGTTGCTTGTTCTGGATAGAGTCGAGTAACATTTTTTATATATGATATACAAGTGTACTGTTACATGTTTTTTAGGCAACCACTGTATCAGCCTTTTTCTTCCTTTATAGTTCTCTTTTAGGTACTTTCAGATGCTAAATCGGAAAAATCTTTCTCAGAATACAACAGACATTCTCAAATACAGGTTCTTTTTCCTTACTCTTAAAAGAAAAAAAACATTAAGAAAGTAGCATATATGATCATCTTTTTGAAATATATGGCAAGCGCTTACATGATGTAAAGTATTGTTTGTTCTTTCTGGTACAGCTTCACATGGTGCAGAATCTTCCCATTCCACAATGGGTGGTTGATGATGAGATCAAGTCAATTATAGGTTTTATTCCTTTCATGCTCAGGAAAACCTAAGTTACCTGAAAGTTAGCTGAGTGTCTTAATCACAAAATAATTATTTTGAAAGAGTATAAGGGAGAGAAAGCTGCCAACACTATTACCTCCTCCTGTATGCATTTTTTAAAAGAAAGCAGTGTCTATGTCAGCTTTTTTGTACAGAGCTCAATCATGAATTGTGCTCCAAGTGGAATGAACCCCTCAGGCAGAAGTGTATCTAGATTCTGGATATACTGCATACTTACCTGTTATATAGAATCACAGAATCATAGAATAGGATCACAGAATGTCTCAAGTTGAAAGGGACCCATAAAGATCGAGTCCAACTCTCTGTTCCTCACACGACTACCTAAAACTAAACCGTATGACTAATAGCACTGGCCCTAAATTTGAGCCATGGGAAAGCCCTCTGGTGATGTCCCCACCCTGACATAACCCTATTTACTATAATTCTTTCAGCCAAACCCATCAGTGAATTGCTCACCCAATGTATTATGGACTTGTCTAGGTATGTGCTGGACATTTTGTCCAGAAGGGTGCTGTGGGAGACAGTACCAGAAGCTTTGTTAAAATCCAAACCCACCACATCACCTTGGTCATCTAGGTGGGTGACCTTGTCATAAAAGGAAATTAAATTGGCTAAGCAAGACTATCACCTTGTGAGCCCATGCTTGCTATGACTCCCAGAACAACCTTCCCCAAAATTTTAGCAGGCAATGAAGTGAGAATGACAGGCTTGTAATTACCAGGATCTTCCTTCTCATCTTTCTTGAAAACTGGGACAATATTTGCCAGCTTCCAGCCAACTGGTACCTCTGCAGACTCCCAAGACAGTTGAAAAATAGTGGAGAGAGGTCCCATGACAACCTTAGCCAGTTCTTTCAGTACCCTGGGATTAATCCCATTGAGCACCATAGAATTTATCATTCCCCCAGTCATGATCTTACAACATAGGGCTCTTGGGGTCCCAGGGCCCATCAGTGTTGTTGAAGACAGAGGATAAGCAGGCATTAAATGTCTCTGCTTTGTCTGCATCCTTATTTGTGAGGTCACTGGCCTCATCAAGCTATAGACCAATGATATCTCTGATTCTCCTTATATATAGGCATAGAATCACAGAGTCATAGAATTGTCCAGGTTGGAAGGGACCTTTAAGGTCATCTAACAGCTCTTCTCTGTCAAGGCTGAACTGCTTCTGAAGTACAAACTAAATGGTAGGCTTCCGCAGAACTTTGGGAATGGAAATAAAGTTCAGAGAAATGAAGATTGAATAGGACACAGGATTTTAGATTGGGTATTAGAAACCTAGTTCTGGAGGAGGTGGGGGAGTTCAAATGTATAAATATTTATCATATATTGGAAGTTTACTGCTCATGGATAACTTTTAATGGTTCATAAGTACATTTAGATAATCCATCGTATTTTTTGAACTGGGGTTGATAGAAATGAAAAACAAGACTGGACGAAGAATTGCTTTATTCTGGACATATCTGAAAGCTGCATCTTGCACTATTTATTTCTGAAGTTGTTTTTATGGTCTGTATGCATTTGCTGTAGAAAAAAAATTTCCCCACAGTTCACAAAACAGTTCTTCAACTATGCTTAAGATTTTTACAAATGACAACTTGGAAACAAAGGGAAAATAAAGAATTACTCAAACTCTTGTATTTACATAACTTTCTAAAAGATAAAAAACTTTCATGGTTTCTGAATGAAATTAACTTTAGCTGCAAGAGTTCTGGAACAACTTGTTTAGTTATTGACACTTGGTGGGCAGAAAGGAAACATTTTTAAGATTATATGTCCATAAGGTGAGTGTGAATGGGGAATTGATATTCTATGGATTTCTCAAAGTAGATTTCAAATCTGAAAAAAACAGGCTTTCTAATTTGAGAGTTCTTACAGCCCATATTGAAATTTAATTTATCATTAATAATGTTTGTTAATGAATGTAAAGAACAGATACTCATTCAGTTTAAAGCTAGGCTACTTTCCATTAGGCTTTTCTTTACTTTAATCTTTCAGATCAAAACAATTTGTTACATAAATTAAAAAAAAAAAATCATCAAATATTCTGCCATGCAATCAATATTTTTGATGAATTCATTTGATTATCATATATTTGTGGCATGTACCATAAGACATAGTTTTTCAAACAATGAAGACAGTCATTTGAGACCAAGTAAGAATAAATCATAATCAGACTTAAATTCATTTCTTTTTAAAAGATTGCATTTATTCATAGCATCATCAGTTCTTTAATATTTCTGATATTTACCACTGTCTAAAAATGGCTCCTAGCAATAAATTGTGCTCCCCTTCAAGCACAGATATAAATGAAGATTCTGTTATCTGTATAGCAATTTTACACGGCTATGTAGATGTTCTCTTTGCTATGAGCACCAGAGAGAACTTTATGGTCCTTGGGACAGATTGCAAGTTCTGCCTCATGTCACTACAGTATGTAGGGTCCAGAAATCAGCATAGACTACTCTTGAGTCTGTTTGCAATTTTTTTTGCCAAAAAAGCTATTGATTCTCTCCTGAATAGAACAAGCATTTAAATTAAGCTATATGGAGTGTGTGCCATCAGAGGGATGTAAACTAAATAGAGAACAGGAACTAGTTGAAAGTAGTTTAAAATTACAGAAGTGATCACTTTACATCATTGTTGAGTCTTTTTTTATGCCAGTTATTTAGACTTACAAAAGCAATGTGTGCAAATAATAACTGATTAGCTCCAAAACAATTTTTTTTTAAGTCTGATTAAAAACTCAAGCAGGCCCAAGATGATATCTTTTACTTACATAGAGTAACAAAAAAGGATAGAATTATAATTTTTAAATTGTAGTCTTACCATTTCTTTTCTTTTTGGTATATTGATGGATGGTATGGAGTAAAAAAGACTGCAAACCTGAATGATACAGAGTTATTGTCACAGGATGAAGTAATACCATGGTAAGAGCACCAGATGATTACGCTACAAAGAACCTTGGTGTTTATAAAGTTCAATGACACACAATGGTATCTACATGCAGAGTCCTAGGCTATGTATCCTTCTGACAGTGCTTGTTTTCAGTTAGTTCAGCCAACTGCATGAGGCCATATTTCAGTGTGGACATACCAGAGTTTTTCTGAGTTCTCTGGTAAGATCAAGTTTCTCTGATGAGTTCAGTAAAGCCTGGGGTCTGTAGAGTGACCTCCTAGTGGCCCCTCAGCTCCTAGGTGTTATGGTATGTGGGAACAAAGGCTGTTCAACAAACTTAATTGTTCTGATCTCCAAAGAAAAAATTGAAAAGTAATCAAATTAAAAGTGTATATTCTACATACGGTTTCTGAGAGTGCAGTGGCAGATAATGAACTAAGTCCCCTTCTTACTGGCTTATAATTTTTCCTTTTTCCCCTGGGCATTTTGGGAAATATGACAGGGCTAAAAGAGACAAATTCTCACAAGATTCAGTTTTTGGACTGCTGACAAAAGCAATTGAAGAATGCAGGGCTTTGCTACAAAATCACAGAATCATCATGGTTGGAAGGGACCTCTGAGATCATCAAGTCCAACCACCAAAAAAAAAACCCAACCAAAAAAACCCCTCAAGCAAACAAAT
>JAOXJK010000001.1:162549840-162562373 GCA_025774025.1 Xenus cinereus
TCAAAGCCCCATCCAGCCTGGCCTTGAACACCTCCAGGGATGGGGCATCCACAACTTCCCTGGGCAACCTGTTCCAGCGCCTCACCACCCTCACAGTAAAGAATTTCTTCCTCATATCTAATCTATTTAGCAGCAGGGAAGTGCAGCGGGATGCGTTTCCCTAGGGAAGCGGAGATCAGAGGGAAGGGAGAAGGGGCAGGCGGCCAAGGGAAGCGGGGTAGACTGGTATGCGCAGGCTGCATTTCCTCAGGGGAGGTTGGTTTCACATGCAGGTTTGTCTTCAAAGGGGACACCCGGGTGCAGGGGAGCTCGTGCTCCTGGGGTGGTTTGCCCCCCTGGGAACCTGAGCGGAGAGGCAGACGCCTACGGGAGTCGTTTCCTGGGAGGTGGTTCTAGTTCGCCGCTGATTTTCCTAACAAAACTTAGTGGTGCGGGATCTTCAAAAAGGCCGTGCAGCCTGGAAACGTCAGGGACCATTAGAAAGAAGCCAGGACTTGAGGGGTGGTAAATCTGCTCGCGTCTCTCATTTTGGCCAAGCTAAAAGTAAGGTCCTGATGCAGCCGGCCGCTCTCCAGGGCTGGCTCCAGGCGTGAGCCCTGCAAGACATCTTCTCCCGTTCCATCTGCTGATGCAGCAAATGGCGATCCGGCATCCCTCTGGAGAGAGACAATTAAAGCAAACTCTCCAGCAGGAGCGCATCGCGTGGCGCGCACGGCGACCTCCCTCTCTGAACCCCCCACTGGGAAGCTCAGACGGCCAGCTGGGCAGGCACCGAGGTGTCCCCCCTGCCTCTCGACCAAACCTGAGGAGCAAAGGGGGTGTCCTTGTGCCCCTTGGACAGGCACCCCCTCCTCCGCCGGGCGAAGGCAGCCCTCTCCCCGCCCCCAGCGCGGGCCAGGCAAAGGTTTGATGGATTGCAATCCTCCTCCACCATGGTCAAAACAAAGGTCACGGCCTGAGGAAATTGCTAACAACTTTTGCCCACCGGCCCCGGAAGAACGGGTGCGTTTGTGACAAGGGGGTGAACTTTTTACGATCTCTCTGCCCTGGCAGCCTCTTTGGGAAAGGAATTTAAAAAAAAAAATATGGGCAGGGAACATGTGGCCTCCCCGTGCTGACAGAGGAGGAGGGGGCAGCCCTGAGATGCTGCTCCAAGCCCCATGGCAAGCTCCTGCCCCTTCCTACCTTCTCCTTCTCTTCTGGCAGAGCCACTCGGTCTCCTCTCTGTAGGGCAAGCACAGGGCCCTTGGGTCTCCCCATTTAGGTGCTGGTTTTTAGGGGTCTAGTTATGGGCCAGAACAAGTTTGCAGTTTTTGCCACCGCTTGGGAGACCTTAACATTCATTGTATTTGTGTATAAATATATATATGACAACGCTGCACCCTCAGACCTAGCTTGTGGCTGGGAGCAAGGCATCTGGGTCCGTTCCCACCTGCCAGGGTGAGTGACTTTGCTTTGCCTTCCTCTGCTTACGCCTCCTCCACTGAACAAAAACCTCAGCTTCAACGTCTGAAGGCGACATAGGAGGGTTCCATTCCTCAAGAGATCCCCAGCTGCTTGGAGACGTTGTGTTTTACATCTCAATGTGGGACAAAATCAAAACCTTGAAATTATTTTTCCTTAGTACCTGTAACTAAGCAAATATTTCTGTGAACAGAAACCATTCATTTTTAACCTGAGTCCTCCTGAGCTACCCTAAATGCCTTAGTCCTGCCTTTCTGTGCAAGGTGGTGTCTCCCATTCTAAATTGTAGCGACTAACAGGAAAATTCAAGATGGAAACAAGCTGCAGGATTCTTTATTTTTAGGGATATACACAAAACAAGACCATCAGCAAAGCCTTCCTGGAGTCGAAGCTCTCCCCAGGAGCTGCCACATGATGGGGTTGGGAGGTTGTTTCCACATCCAAAGTTGGAACTAAACTGATTCCTACCAATACCAATTCATCCCCCCATCCCCAATTCAAGCCTGCATGGATTAGTGAGGTGCTCTGAAATGGCTGGACAAAAAGCTGGAGGTGGGGTGCATCCCAGTTCTCAGGGAGAAGGAAGTTAGAAAGGACGTCGAGAGTTTAAAGCCTCAGCCTAAGACCTCAGGAAAGCCCACTCTTGGTACAAGGGGGTAGCTCTGCTAACCCATGGAGGGAAGGAAGGAGGAAATCAATGCTTATTGATGCTTATCAATGCTTATAAGTATTTAAAGGGTGGGTTGGAGGAGGAGGGAGCCAGACTCTTTTCAGTGGTTGCCAGTGAGAGGACGAGGGGCAATGGGCACAAGTTGGAACATGGGAGGTTCCACTCAAATATGAGAAAAAACTACTTCACAGTGAGGGTGACAGAGCCCTGGAACAGGCTGCCCAGGGAGGTCGTGGAGTCCCCTTCTTTGGAGATTTTCAAGACCTGCCTGGATGCAGTCCTGAGTAACATGCTCTAGCTCTAGGCAATCCTGCTTCAGCAGGGGAGTTGGACTAGATGATCTCTATGGTCCCTTCCAACTCTAAAAATTCAGTGAAATTCAGTGAAATTCCTCTCTCGCAAAGTGAAGTCTAGACAAACCTTTTTGACTGTCACTTACGCTCATTTCACTGAAACTGAAACTAACACATCCTTGGCATATTTCAAAAAACAGTCAAATTTTATATGCATAAGATTTTATGAATGATCACCATAAATAATCAAAGTGGTGTGGAATAGTTGTTCTTGCAAATGCAATCTCAAACTCTGCAATTATTAATAAGCTATTGCTCTAGCAAGCTATATTTAGTCTTAGAGTCTTCTATGTTGCAAGCATTGTTCTTTTCAGAGTAAACATTATTTAACAGTCTTTTTTTTTCTGCAGATTTTATAGCACAGCTTCCTCCTACTAGTGAAGAAGTGTAAAATGTTGAGTGCAAAATATTTAGTAATCTAATGTGGTTTTAACATTTATGACTATATAGAAAACCTCACTTATAAAAATACTGTATGACATTCCTAATAAATAGAGTAGCCAGTGAAAACTAAATTCAAAAGTTAAAAATAAATAAAATAAATCAAAGAAAAAATCCTTAAGCCATTCTTTTTTAGAAAAAAAATCGGCCATAATAACTAACAATTAAAAAAAAATAACCCTCCCTTATCTCTCACCATGGCCTTCCTGCTCAAAACCTGTATAATTTGTAAACAAGTAGATTTGTCTCATTCAGATTCAACCATCTATGCTAGGGGTTGTTTAAAAAATATAGCATATAGAATTTATTTAAAAGCATGGTTTTTTCTGCTAAAGTTGAAATTAAGCCTCTCTTTGTTATTAGTCTTTGTTCAGTTCATTGAAATTGAAACTATAATTCCCTGGGACATCTTCTAAGAAGAGAAATATGATATTCTTCACCATTGATCAGTGACTCACAGTCTTTAGTTGCTTAATTTCTGCTAAGAAATGAGGAGGAATATGATGTCAAATTTTCAAAAGATTGTGCTATAGTACATGTATGCATGCGCGGATGTGTAAGTTCTGTGTATTTTGGACAGATATAAGCATAAACAAAAGCATAGCTATTTCACTTATTAGAAACAGCCTTGAAATACTCCATGCACAGCTCTTACCTATTCATCAACTTTAGACAGAGAACCTCCCTTAGTTCTCATCAAAATCTTTCAACCTTTTCCTGTCAAGCCACTTCTTCCAGAACCTGCCATGTCCCTTCACTCAGAGCTTGTCAATGCTTTTCAAAATGTCTGTTCTAATATCAGTCTTAGAACTAAGGGAAATGTTTCTAAAAATATCATGTTTTCCCTTTTTTAGACAAGAACTGCTTAATTCAAGGACTCTATCTTGCCCTAATAAGGGTCTATGACAAAGTTACTTTGAAAGGATCATCTTGAAACACCAAAAGCTTCTTAGGCTTCAAGGGAATATGTAGAGGTAGGTTTTTTTTTTTTAAAATCTTCATTTTAATGTGTGTTACTGGGAACTTTATATCTTAATCAAAAGTGATAGGGCAGCTTTCAGGCATTTCAAACATGGGTAGAGAAGTACCTGGTATGTATAGAATCTGCCTGGTCTGTGAAACTTCCATATTGTTCGTCACTCAGAGCCAACTGTGAAATTGGAAGCAAAAACTATTGCTCACTTACTTTGTCTGAGCACCATAGGTTACGTGGGAATGTTAACACTCCAGCTGTCTTTCTATGTCAGTCTACAGCCATCCTGAACAAAAAAATAAAGTTCAGGGTCTATTTGAACTTAATTACAGGATAACAACATAATTAATGCCAGTCAACATTACTTTCTTAACAGCAAGTCTTATAAAAAAGCTTGTCTTTGGACAAGAAATGTAAAGGGAACATTTACTATTATGTATCTAGATAATTTTAAAATGGTTGATTATGCGCTATCCTGATTCATATAGGAATGACAAATATTTCATATATTATTTATACTGAAGAAAAATGTATCTGTCCTACTACAGGCACACGGATCTGAACATCCCAGTACACAAGGCCTAGGATAAATTTGGATACAAGGAAAATTGAAAAATATGAAAGGGCTTTCAAAGAAAATTAAGGGATTTTCTGATTATTTGATGAGAGATATATATACGTATATCACATAAGTATATGTGCTTGAATCAATCAGAGGAATGAAATACAAAGCATCCATTTGCCTGGACTTCAGCATAACATTTGAGACAGCACCATATGGCAAACCACAGGTCAGATTAGAAAAGACAAAAATTAGTAGAACTATAAACTGATCAAGGTTCTAATTAAAGGGAAGAAGACAGCAGAAATTATTGATACTAAACATGTGATGAAAGCAAAGTGAAATAATAGTGTTTCTGAAGGGTTACGTTGGCAATGCTCTTATGTGAAATTGATGATCTTGCATAGGAATCAGGAATATCTTGGTGAATTTTACCAATGTTGTAAAGGCAGAATTCATTGTAATCCTGGAAGTAATGAAGATTCATTCCATTCATGTTCTGTTCAAATAATTAAAAGTAATCAGAATAGAGTTGCTGAAGAAAACACAAGCAAAGCAGGAAGCTACTTCATCTGAGCAAGTTACTTTGAACTTCAGCGCCAATTACAGCTAACATACTCTTCTTTGTCTTGTAGAAAGTTACTTGTACAGGTGTGTACATTTCACTAACTGGTGAGTAACTGATGAATCAGTTCTAGCTGGCAGATTGGTAATTTCAGCAACTTTCATCTGATTTTTTTTTTTTAAATTGTCTGTTCATAATCACAGAAGAAAAATTGGGTCAATTACGGGACCAAAGAGACTAGACATAATAATACAACATTTGATAGTATAAAATTCTGTGTGTTATAAATCTGGAAAATAAGAAAAAACACTGACAAAACCTGAGGGCAGAAATTCAGGCTTATTGAAAAAGCTGTGTCACATTCAGTCCTAGGAGGTACCAATATGTTACAGCTGTGAAAAATGCAAATTGTGTCCTAGGATTTGTCAGCTGAGTTAGAACAATATTAGTTCCATTATACAAAATCCTGGTGAGAATGCCTCTGAAATATGTGCTCTGGTCATTCATATTGAAAGAGGATGAATTCAAACTGACAGATGGAGAGAAGAGCTCCTGTGATAATGAGCGAAATTGAAAGTCTATTATATGAGAAGAGACTAGAAGCACTGGGCTTGGTTAGCCTGGTGACACAAAGGTGTAAAAGGGATAAGGTTGTTACCTATAAATTCAACAAAGGGTACAGACTACGTAAGGTAAAGGATAATATTGTTACAGGAGCAAATGGTTATAATGAGTATGTTTTGCCTGAAATTGGAGAATAGCTAGTGATTCTATCCAGTCGCTATGGGTGCCCAGCTTTTACAATGAGTAATGGAGGGGGAAAAAAAAAATATGAATGAAACAAAGATAACTTTGAAATAGATCTTCATAATTTTTTGTAAGGATTAATGGGAGCGATTCCTGCAATGAAAGAAGCTATTGTTATAGCTATGTATTGCATGGACAATAAATATGTTGCATGTGTTGCAAGACCTAAATAGGTTGGAAATATATAGTGAATATAGGTCTGCATAATTATAATTATCTGGTCAAATAGCTGCAATTATGAATCTGAATGATCAGAGGAATAGAATAATTCTCCTATAAGGACAGGCTGAGAGAATTGGGGACAGACTTTTTAGGAGGGCCTGTTGCGATAAGCCAAGTGGTAGTGGCTTTAAACTAAGAGTTTAGATTTAGATTAGACATAAGGAAGAAATTTTTTACGACGACGGTGGTGAAACATTGGAACAGGTTCCCCAGAGAGGTGGTGGCCTCATTCCTGGAAACGTTCAAGGACAGGTTGGACGGAGCTCTGAGCAACTTAATCTAGTTGAAGATGTCCCTGCTCATTGCATGGAGGGGGGTGGACCAGATTAGCTTTAAAGGTCTCTTCCAACTCAAACTATTCTATGATTCAATGATTCTAAGGTCACCCATCAAAATTCACCTGCAGAATACCTACACTGGAAATGCATGGGTCACCTGTAGGATTTATTATACATTTACCTCTAGGAATTTGAATTAAAATTTCCAGAACAAATAAGATACTAATTTACGGGAGTCTCATTCTTAAATATGATGTCATTGAAACTGTTTGCAGGTAGAGCAAGCATTAAGCAGTATGCTCAGTCAGCACCACAGAGGGTCTATCCACAAAGTCAGCTTAATCCACTCTTGAGCTCCAAAAACTGCATTAATATGCCTCCGACCGCATACAAAATCCTCTAGTTCAATTTATATTTGAGTTCCAAAACTTTATTTTTGTCTTTTGGATAACACTGAGACAGCGCTCTTGTGCATACCAGAGACTGTCATGAACATGTAAAAAACAACCAGGACTCAATTCCTCATCAGAAAGTCCTTATCCCATGTTCATATAAAAGTTCTAGTAGACCAATGTATGTAAAGATAATATTCTACTAGCTTCTCCTTAGCTTTACAGAGCTGGTAAATAGCACAAATCACAGAATCACAGAATTGTAGGGGTTGGAAGGGACCTTCTGAGATCATCTAGTCCAACCCCCCTGCCAGATCAGGTTCACCTAGAGCAGGCTGTACATGAACACATCCAGGCAGGTTTTGAATATCTCCAGAGAAGAAGACTATACAACTTCTCTGCTTAATGTTGTTTCCAGAGTTTTTCCTGACTTGTGCTGTTAGGTAGACAGAAATAGAGACAGAATATTTATATCTGCTCCAAATTAATTTATTTTTTTTTCTAGTTAGTTAAAGTAAAGCTTAAAAATAAAAATATTATAAGCAAAACATTGCCTCTATGCTCCAATCCTTAAAGTATGTACAGATCCATAATAAAAAACAGCTAATCACTCTTTTCATCCCACAATGGCAAGCACATTTTCCTGTAAGGAAATCAGAAACAAGCTGCTTTAATGAACTGCCCAAAATGATTCCTGAAAGCAGTATGTGCTTTCTGATGTATGTTTATCAAGGTGATTCCTGAGAAAGTCCAATAATGTCTGAAAAAAATACATGATATAATGTATGCAGAAAATTATGAAGACTTTTTTTTTTTAGACAAGAAATTACGTCCAAAAGTTTCCAGATTTTAAACTACTGAAAAGTAGTTTAGAACAGCAGTAGGATTTTTTAGAATAAAAGACTCTCTTCTCATATTTCTCTACAGGCATCATCACCACTGTATAAATTTATTATTGATTTGCATATATCAATATCTTCAGAATTTTGCTACATTTCAGCTTGCTGTTAAAGCAGACCTAATTTAATAAACTGAACGATTTGCTAGGAAATCCTAAATGCAGAAAACTGTATTAAACCCTGTTCATCTAACACCAGCTGAGGGCTTGTGGGGTCTCTGGGACCCTCAAGGCAGTATGAGATCACACAGGACCTACAGAAGACCTGGCAGGAAGAATATTCTGCAGCATCTCAACAGTTCTGTTGCCTATGTGTAGGCAACAGAATCAAACCCCTGGTATCTAACATAGGGGCAGAGAAATTGTTCTCTAGGCAACGCTTACAATGCTGATTAGATTTCCATTGACTATAGCCTAAACTCAGACTCCTGGCTGACATAAAGAGACCCAGTTATAGACAGATAAATATAGCTACTTCTGAGCTGAATCCCAGCCCTTAGGCTCATTTCATTTGTTTATGTTCAGGCAATTGAAAAAATCCCCCTGCTTCTTTGGCTATTCTTTTCAATAATCTCATACTGTGTTTAGAAATACTTTAGAGAATTTAATCTTTGAAATACCTGGTATGAAATAGCAAGTAACTTCTGGAGCCATAAATATTCATTTTATTATCTAAATAAATCTCTGAGAAAGAGATTTTTAAGGATACAAATGAAGAGTAGATGGATTTAGATCTTCAGTTTCAATCATGAATTAAACAATCAGTTGCAATCTTGCTTTTTGATTACTTTCCTACACAAAAATTAGTTTCATTAATCACTAATAATTAAGGTATTCAATTAAACAAAGCTTTTACAGAAAATTTGCTGCTTCTTTTTGCTAGATTTGTAGGTACTCCTTGTACCTATTGAGAACTAGGGAATTTAACAAATATATGATAATTATATTTACCTTTTTAAAAACTTTTCATTAAAAAGCAGGAGTAACTATTATGTAATAGGCCATGTATTTATTTATACAAGACTTTCTGGGAGTGTAAATCGTAATTAAAAAAAGAAATGTAGAAAAAAGAGCTTTTGAAATGGTTAATTAAATGCTTTCCTTTTTTTAATTCAAATTTTAAAATCTACCCTGCATGCACATTTTATTCTTATACTCTTTTATTCATATATAATAATTTACAAAGCAGGGCCAGTGTCATATATTTTAATACACAGAACTATTTTTGCTTTTTATGCAGTGTGAACTTTTACCACTTCATGGCCTATTTCCCATTAACATTTACAGAAAGGAAGACACTCGGCTGCCATTGCTGCCTTTGAAAATCCGTCCTCAACCCTTTTCTGCAGGGAGAGAAATTTCAGTTAGCTTGATTACTAATAAAACCTGACAACTAAAATATTTTTTTTCTTTTTCATGAAAGCTAAGTTTATAAATATTGTGGAGCCCAAATCCAGGGCATATAATATTTTGAAAACAGTGTACAATTTCATTCTAGTTATCCATTATGGCATCAATGAGAAAAAATTGTTAATTTTGGTAGAAGTGGCAAATATATTGTCACAAACATCTCAGAATATTACATCTATCTGTGTGATCTGACAACTAAAAAAATCAGTTCAAATCAAGACAAGCCACATGTTCACATGATGCTAAGAAAAACTTACAACATCAAACGCATATGCCCCCAGAGGTTTCAGAAATGTAAATGGTTCAGGTGGCCTAATTTTAATAGCTGAACTCTACAGAGGTATGTCTTTCAAAGCATATGTTTTAGGCAACATACCTTGATTTTTCAGTAGCTTCTCATATGAATCAGAATAAGAATCTTTGACATGACAACAACAATAAACCAAAACAAAGACAACAGGAACAACAACAACAAAAAACCCCCACCATTAAAATGCACCAGAATTAGGACTGAGCTGTGAGTCTTGAAGATGTATAATACAGCAAGATCTGACACCAGAATTATACAGGAAACACTTGGATAACTTTAAGTCATCTTTGTCCTGTCATAAGGAGATGTTACAGGTATACAAATAGTTCACAGAATCATGCAGTCTAGAAGTGACCTCCAGAAGTCACATATTTCCAACTCTTGTGCAGAGCAGGTCAATTTAAAGCAAGTTGCTCAGGCAGTGTGCAGTCAGGTTTTGAGTATTTCCCACAACTTCTCTGGGCAACCTGTTCCAGAGTTTGCCCACCATCACATTAAGTACCGTGCACTTTTTCCCTGGAAAATTTCAGAGCATGTTCCCTTTTCAGGCCCAATAGGGAAATTATTCCTTTTTCCGCAGCTGATATGTATCCAAGCACTGAGAAACAAGATCACTGAATGTTACTGATTTATTTTGCTCTCCGTAACTATCCACTCTCTTCACTCTATGCTATTAAAATCAGTATTACCTGAGGTGTATGGGGTACAATTTGCTTATGTAAAGAAAGGAGAATATTTGCATTGCAAACTCCATGAGCAGTCTTCTCTTTGAAAATAGTTTGATCCTCCAGAGCCTGAATCTGTTAAAATTTTATACATGGCTGCCATTTTCTCCTGTCTTCTGGTGAAATGTTTTGGGTTCAGATCTGGATGAATGGGAGACCTTTTCCAGAGAAGTGAAAGAACCAAATGTGTGAAAACGGTCAGTAGATGTACTCATAGGCTTTATATCTCCTTATGGTTCTGTCCTTCATTACACAAAAAAGTAAAAGAAAGAATAAGAAAAGAAAGTAAAAGAGAACAACGGATTAATCTCTTAACCTACTTTTTTCTATTTTTACAGTCAACTATTTTTTCTTTCTCTTTGTTCCGGTTTGAGGTAAGAAAGTAATCAAGATTCTTCTGAAAGCTGGTTTTGCTGTAAAAAAAGGTAAGGTCAAGGGACTTGCACAAGACATCCCATTCTTGGAAATTAAATGGCAAGATGGTCATCGCCATATCCCAATGGATGTGATTAACAAAATAACATCTGTGTTCCCACCAACTAACAAAACAGAGGGGTTGTGGTTGCCCATCCTGTCTGCCCCATGCTCAGTAAAAAAGCGGAAGGATCGAAAGGTCAGCCCTCTTTCTCCAATGGTCCAAAGAGGACCCTGTATGTTCATCTGCCTTTGATCCCAATCTGTGTGTTCCTGACTCCAGAGCTGGAATCCAGTTCTTATCAATTGCTGAGTCCAGTCTGGGACTTCCCCAGTGCCCATGGGCAACATCATCCTGGGAGCTTGATGTGGTTTTGTATATATTGTATCTATTTCATTATTTCCTTTCTAATTTCAATATTAATATTTTATTAAAGTAGTTTAGTTCATCCTAAACTCTTAAATCTCTTTATCTCTTTCCCCTTTTTCTCCTGGAGCGAGAAAGTTGGGGGAGACTATCTGACGCTGTCATAGGCCAATTCAGCCTAAACCACTCTCCATTTTCCTGTGCGAGCTACAGGTCTTTGACTGTTCTGAGATAATATTCAAACATACCATAGAAGTACATTCAGAGTGTGAAAAATGATAGGAAATGACTGCAGTCCCAAAGATGGGACATCCACAACTTCTCTGGGCAACGTGTTCCACTGTCACACCACCCGCGATGTAAAAAATTTCTTCCTTATATCCAATCTAAATCTACCTTCTTTCAGTTTTAACACCATTGTCCCTTGTCCTTTTCACTGCGGGCCCTATTTAAAAATCTTTAAACTTTTAAATTGCCACCCTTTTCCTTACACCTCCTGAGTTGAAGGACCAGGCAAAAACAGAGGCGATGAGAATGAAGGACCACACACTGTAGAAGAAGACCAGGTTCAAGACCTTCTAAGGAACCTGAAAGTACATAAGTCAATGGGACCCAATGAAATCCATCCATGGGTCCTGAGCAAACTGGCAGATGAAGTTGCTAAGATACTTTCCATAATATTTGAAAAGTTGTGGCAGTCTGGTGAAGTTCCTGCTGACTGGAAAAGGGGAAACATAACCCTCATTTTCAAAAACGGACAAAGGAAGACCTGGGGAACTACAGGCCAGTCAGTCTCATGTCTGTGCCTTGCAAGATCATGGAGCAGATCCTCCTGGAATTGCTGCTAAGGCACATGGAAAATAAGGAGGTGACTGGAGATAGCCAACATGGCTTCATTAAGGGCAAGTCATGTCTGACAAATTTGGTATACCTTCTACGAATGCGCTACAACATTGGCAGGTAAGGAGAGGGCAGCACACATCATCTACCCTGACTTACGCAAAGCGTTTGACAGTGTCCCGCATGACATCCTAGTCTCTAAACTGGAGAGACATGGATTTGATGGATGGACCACTTGGTGGATCAGGAACTGGCTGGATGTCTGCACTCAAAGGATTGCAGTAAACGGCTCCAAGTGGAAGCCAGTGATGAGTGGCATTCCTCAGGGGTCAGTACCAGGATCAGTGCTGTTCAACGTCTTTGTTAGAGACACGGACAGTGGAATTGAGTGCACCCTAAGCAAGTTTGCCGATGACACCAAGCTGTGTGGTGCAGTCAACATATTGGAGGGAAGAGATGCCATCCAGAGGGACCTGGACAGGCTGGAGAGGTGGGCCCGTGTAAACCTCATGAAATTCAACCAAGCCAAGTGCAGGGTTCTGTAGCTGGGACATGGCAATCCCAGGCACAAATAAAGGTTGGGTGGAGGATGGATTGAGAGCAGCCCTGAGGAGAAGGACTTGGGGGTGTTGGTGGGTGAGAAGCTTAACATGAGCCGGCAATGTGCACTGGCAGCCCAGAAAGCCAACCACATCCTGGGCTGCATCAAGAGAAGTGTGGCCAGCAGGTCTTGGGAGGTGATTCTGCCCCTCTGCTCTGCACTCATGAGACCCCACCTGGAGTACTGTGTCCAGCTTTGGAGTCCTCAACACAGGAAGGACATGGATCTGTTGGAACGGGTC
>JAOXJK010000001.1:162571766-162582093 GCA_025774025.1 Xenus cinereus
CCCCCCAAAGGCCCCACAAAAACCTGTTATGCAGCATCTTTCCATGGGGACTGAAATCTACTAAATTCTTTCACACAAGCATTTACTCAATGAATGCAGTTTTCTTCCACCTTTTGCATTTGTTTTGGTTTTGTTTTTTTTTTTTCCTATTTATTTCATTCCTCTCTTTGGTACCAAATCTGACCCTGGAAGTTACATCAAGGCATAAGGATGATAGGGATATGAATAGAAACAGCCAACATAGCTTCACAAAGGGAAAACCGTGACTGACTATTCTGTTGGTTTTCTGTGATGGAGCAACTGCATCAGTGGACAAGGAAAGAGCAACTGATGTCATCTACCTGGACTTCTGTAAGGCCTTTGATACAGTCCCCCACAACATCATCATTGCTGAATTGGAGAGGTAAGGCTTTCATAGAGGAACTATTTGATGGATAAGAAATTGGCTAAATGGCTATTTCCACAGAGTTACAGTCAATGGCTCAGTGTCCAAATGGAGATCAGTAACAAGTGGTGACTCTTTAGGGGTCCATATTGGGACCGGTACTGTACAATATCTTTATTAATGACACAGACAGTAGAATTGAGGGTTCACTCAGCAAGTTTGCAGATAACATCAAACTGGGTGATGCAGTTGATTTGCTAGATGAAAGGGTTGTGAGAGACCCTTACAGGCTTAAGTAATGGGCCTATGCAAATCTCATGACGTTCAACAAGGCCAAGTGCAGGATCATGCACCTGCATCAGAGCAATCACTAGTATCGATACAGACTGGACAATGAATGGATTGAGAGCAGCCCTGTGGACAAGGACTTAAGGATACTGGTGAATGAAAAATTGGATATGAGCCAGCAATGTGTGCTTGGAGTCCAGAAAGCCAATCGTATCATGGGTTGCATAAGAAGAAGTGTGGCCAGCAGGTTGAGGGAGGTGATTCTCTTTCTCCATTCTGCTCTCATGAGACTCCACCTGGAGTACTGCATCCTGCTCTGGGGTCCCAAGTACAAGGAAGACATGGACCTTTTAGAGCAGGTTTAGAGGAGGGCCACGAAAATGATCAGTGCACTGGCACACCTCTCCTATGAAGGAAGCTGAGAGAGTTGGGATTGTTCAGCCTGGAGAAGAGAAGGCTCCAGGGAGACCTTATTGTGGCTTTTCAATACTTAAAGGGGGCTTATAAGCAAGATGGAGAGAGACTTTTTACCAAGGTCTGTAGTGATAGAATAAGGGGTTATAAACTGAAAGTTGTTAGCTTTAGATTGGACATAAGGAAGACGTTTTTTACAATGAGGGTGGTGAGACACTGGATCGTGTTGCCCAGAGAAGCTGTGGATGCCCCATCACTGGAATTGTTCAAGGTCAGGCTGGAAGGGGCTTTGAGCAACTTGATCGAGTGAAAGATATCTCTGCCCGTGGCAGGGAGGGTTGGACTAGGTGATCCTTAAAGATCACTTCCAACTCAAACCATTCTGCAATTCTATGATTTGTTTGATCAAGCTTGTATGTTCATAACAGTGTTATTCTGCAAAAGTGCTAACAAGAAAAACTGAAAAACGTACAAAGCTGGTTTTAAGGGAAGATTAATTAAATGTGTGAAGTCTGAACCTGAAATGCAAAACATATATAGAAAACAAAACAACAAAGGGAAGAAGTGCATGCCTACATATTTCTGGTTTGTGTCCATTTTGATGCCTCATATATACTGACAAACTGGAAAAAGTACAGTGAAGAGCAGCTAAAGAGTACATGACATTTGAGGGGTGTCTGAATAGCTTGGAGAAGAGATGATAGGTAAGGAGCAATTTAATAGTGGTCTTCTACTGCCTAAAGGAGAGGTACAAGCAAAAGAGTCTCAGACTCTTTTGCTTTTGAAAGAACAAGGAAGAGTGATCACAAGGCTCACAAAGGGAAATTTTGATAAGATATAAGGGGAGGAGGGAGAACATACCAAAAAAACCACAATGAGAATGAATAAACACTGAAACAGTTTGTCTGGAGATGGACATCCATCCATCTTTGGAGATACTCAAAATATGACTAGATAATAATATATATAACTATATATGAGTTATATACTCTAATATGACTAAATAATATATATAACTAGATAATATGACTAGGAAGGACATGGACCTGATGGAGCAGGTCCAGAGGAGGGCCACGAGGAAGCTGGGCTTGTTCAGCCTGGAGAAGAGAAGGCTCCGAGGAGACCTTATAGTGGCCTTCCAGTACCTGAGGGGGGCCTACAGGAAGGCTGAGGAGATTCTGTTTACAAAAGCCTGCAGTGACAGAACAAGGGGCAACAGCTTTAAGCTGGAGAAGAGCAGATTTAGATTGGATGTTAGGAAAAAGTTCTTTACTATGAGGGTGGTGGAACGCTGGAACAGGTTGCCTAGGGAGGTGGTTGAGTTCCCTTCCCTGGAGATATTCAAGGTGAGGCTTGACGAGGCCCTGGGCAACCTGGTCCAGTTGGGTGTATCCCTGCTGACTGCGGGGAGGTCAAACTAGAAGACCTTTGGAGGTCCCTTCCAGCCTGGACCATTCTATGATTCTATAATGAGTAATCTGATCTGGCCTTAATGTTATCTGGGTTTTGAGCAGGAGGTTCAAACACATGACTACCTTCAGTAGTCCCTTTCAAACTGTTTTTTTTCTGTTATTTCATAATTGAATAATTTTTTTTTTCAGTGGTGTAAATTAAAGTATAGATAAGGAAAGCAAAAAAAAACCCAATGAGAAAAAAAAACCAATCTGTGGGTGGGTTGATAATCATAAATTTCTTACTATATGTGAGATAGTAATGTTGGTTCAAGTACAAGGTAAAAAGAAATAAGAAAGACATTAATAATTCAGATACAATAGACTTGCAAAGAATACATTTATTCTGTAGTAAAAAAAAAGGGTCATCTTATGTTGATAAAATTTATTTTTTATTTCACTGGATGAATGGTAAACATGCTGAAAGTAAAGAAACAGTCTACTCACCACAAAGGCCAGTAAAACAATGTCTGATCTTATATTTGAAAAACAGGCTGTCTAGAGACAAGCAAATGCAATTTAGTCTATGTAATTTACCCAGAGAGTAAGAAGTACATACAGTCCAAAGTATGTTCATAAAGAATGGATTCCTTACTGTTTCTAAAATACAATAAAAATTGCCATGAGGGAGAGATCTGATATTTCTTAATTGTAATTCATCAAAGAATCATGAGATGGGGCCTACTAGTACCTCATTAGAAGGCAAATATGGGGCCCAAAGTATGCTTTATTTTGTCCATACGTGTGATATAATACCCAATTTAAAGCTGCTGGTACAATGTAGTTTCTCTTTTGCGATGGTGGTGCATATCTGAATAAACAAATTCTGGCAACTGCTGATAGAGAAATGGATATGTAGTACTCAGTCTACACAGTGAAAATTTAAACTAGAGGAACCTCGTAGTCTCTTCTTAAAATTCCCCTCCTTGGCTCTGCTTTCTGAAATTTGCTTTGACCTCAATCCATTACTTGAACAAGGAGAAAAAGTTGTAAAATTACAAAAACTAAATTAATTCTTATGAATCTTTGTAACAGACCCATAAAAGACTGAAGACAGTGCACCTCATCCTGAAACATACTAAGGGTATCATCAAATCTAATATTTACAATGGCAAGAGTATATGGTTGTGTAGAATTATGTGGGAAGTGAGTACATTTTGTTATGTAACATGAAATGTGTTTAAATCAGCCCTTCATATTAAGTTATATTATGTATGATAGAAGTGCTTCAGAAATTTAGAAGGTACTTTAGTATTTAACAGGAAAATTGGAATTCGTATGCAGAAATGAGTCCAAAAATCCAAATTAGTTGTTTTATTTTTAAATATATTTTATTGCTTCTTCAAAAGGCAGTAGAAGTCTTCAATAACATTCATAAAAATCTTTGCAGATGAACTACAAGACAGAGTGAGTCATTGCCCAGAGGAATTAATAAAGGTTCTGTAAATGTGTATGCATTCTGTCACGATGTTGAAGCATTCAGCAGTTTCAAAGAAAATAGTTTGAATAGAAGTAAAAATTACAAAACCAACAAACTTGAGGAATGATCTTTTTTTAAAAAGGTTTGTTTCATAGTGCTAGGGAGCAGAAAGCAAAAAAGCATTCTTATGGAAGTTACTGTTGTTGCCAATTTATACAGTTACTAAAATCAACAAAAAATTTGCAAGATATTTCAGTGTTTTGCATTTTCATTCTAGGGAAAAATGTAGTAGTTTGTCTAAAATGACATAAGCTGAAAGTAATGCTATTTTAAACATAATGTCTCTTCACTGTTCAAAGGTAAACTTTGTTTTATAATTGATGATGTTCGATAATTCAAATGGCTGTCTTGGTTGTAGCAATGGTTCTGTAGCAACGGTTCCATAGCAATGACAGAGGTACAAAAAATCCTGCATTTCCCATAAAATATTAGTTAGAATACCCCCAAGAGGGCTAACATTCTACATCTGTTTAAAAATACTTATATATAGGAACAATAATTTAGAAGAGAGAAATGGCAAAAAGTGCCTTTTTTTGTCAACTGAAAAATATAGTATGACTCAAACATGCAAGACTGTGTAAAGAAGAATAGAACAATATAAGCGGTACCTACTTTAAGTGTCTTTAGGGTAATAATTAATTCATAAAAAGATGTGCTACCATTGTTATAGAATGATGAATTGAAAGAATTTTTGATGTTTTCTTGTCCTAAGTTAGAAGTAGCAGACAGCTATCTTATAAAATGGCTTTAAATAAAATAAATGCTTTGGTATGAAAAATGAGTGGAAACAAATTAAAAGTATGATTTATGGAGATTTTCCTATGTATTCTACATTTTGTATCTGAAAATATTGGAAGAATTACAGTATTCAACTACAGTCATGAGACTTGGTTGTTTGCCAGGAAAGCTACCACAAATGTCCTAAGTAAAAAAGTTGGTGTTACATGAAAGCTATAAAAAATTAATATCACAACAAAAAATCTATTAATCTAGGTGATCACTTATGAAGATATTAAACAGCGCTGGGCCAAATAATAATCCCTTGGGGGACCCAATTTGTGCCAGATTGCTAGTTTGAAAAGGACCTATTTACTACCACCCCCTGGGTGTGGTCTGTCAGACAGTTCCCCACCCAACACACAGACCACTTGTGCAGACTGTAACATGTTACTTGCTCTAGAGGGAGGCTGCGGGGAACCATGCTGAGAGCCTTGGAGAAATCCAGGTAGACAATGTCCACTGCTCACCCCATATCAACCAAGCAGGTTCCTTTGTCATAGGAGACCAGGTTTGCCAAGCATAATTTGCCCTTGGTGAACCCATGATGGCTTTTCCCAATCATGGGCTTCATTTGACTTGTGATAGCCCCCGGGAAGATTCATGCCATCACTTTCCCAGGGACTGAAGTAAAACCAATGGTTTTATAATTTCCTGGAGCCTCCTTTAAGCCCCCCTCGAATGTAGCCCTCCCTAGAAAGGAAGAATGGTGCCTCAAAGGCACACACCTGTGCAAGGCAGTTGTGGTCTATTGCACCTGTGTGTTTACCCATTATGAAGATTTATATTCCTCCTAGAAGCACCCAGTGAGGGTAGACACCTAAACAACATACCTAAATTTAAAAACAAACAGTATGTGGGCAATGCTTTAGGAAGGTGCTTCTGTACTCTCAAGAGACAGAAGAAGAAAAAGAGAAAGGGGTGGGAAGATGATGTCTGTGATGACACCTTTCTAAGGTAGCTGTCCTGATCTGTATTTGTGGCATGCTTTGTAATTTTTGTGTTATCGGTTTGGATTGACTTGGGAACTAGAAAAAAATACTTCTTCTTGGTCTTCAGGGAAAAAAAAATAACAACGGGAGAACTGAGAAATTCCTTAACATATGATGGAATTATTCTCTACAGAAAATGGTTGTATGTGAGTATGAACAAACAGGTAGAAATTCTCATTGTCGATAGGATTGCTAATGCAATTACAATATAATATCCATACATCCCTATTTCATTCAGTTGGAAATCTTTATTAAAATTCTTTTTTACCATGACATAATGCCAAGAAATGACAAAAGAATAGAAGAAAATGCAAACATAATGCAACCTAGCACACAAGGGAAAGATTTGATGAGAAAACAGCGTTACTACCATAGCAACAATCTGTCATGTATACAGTTTCCTAACTTTAAATGCAGCTTTATCATTTTATTGGGTGAGGCAGGTGCCCAGCTATAGTATTTTTATGTCTAAACCTTAAACTTGGGCTTTCATCATTGAAGATATTTTTTTCTTGGTATTAAACCTGCTGCACTGAAAGGATATTAAATTGGTTCACTGTATTCTAATAAAATAGGTGGATTGAGACAGTGAAAAATTACAATGTAATAGAGGCCAATTACTGCTGAAAAGAAAAAGAGTGGATGTGTTGCCATAAAAGTAATTAAAAGAAGTGAACATCTAGTGTATGAAGAATGAATTTAAGAGATTAAACTGGAATCTAATCTCTTAAGAGGGGCAATGAAAGGCAGAAACAACCACAAACCACACAGTGGGAAAGGGTTATGGGTGATTGCACTTGAGTCACATGAATGTGTACATGAAGCTTTGATATTTCTGTCTAGAAAATTCCATGAAAAATGCGTGTCCATGTCATTCATGCATGTGCTGTGCAACTTCCTGATGAGTGAGCCTGAAACAGAGTATATGCTATATTTGTAAAACATTCTGGAGGACTGCAAGTCAATTCTGCAGGCCATGCAATGAATCAAAACGGCATCAGAGTTACTGTGCCTGAGCAAACCAAATTCACTGGGAATTTATAGTACACTAAATGCATTCCCAATGCATCCACAGATTGAACTCTCTGAATTTGTGCTATGCTATCAAACTGCATATACGTGATAGCCTTTTTTTTCAAGATTCCAGCTGTTACATAGCCCAGAAAGAACAGCTATTCTTTCTCTGTAGAATACTACAGATTACATTTAGAAATCCCAGCCACAAGTTTTATAGTTGGGATGCCACAGATACACTGGCTCCTTCTTTCAAAATAGCACCTGAGTAAAAGAAAAAAATGTCCCTTGAATAAGTACAAAGGAAAAAGTCAGAGGAATATGAAAAGAAACTGGAAAATTGTATTAATAATGTTCTAAACAAAGAGTACAGAAATAGAGTATTACATGGAAGTTAAGGTAATTAACTTCCATGCAATTAGATTAATTTTACTGGCTTAGGATATGTTATCATGAAGAAAAGGACTTCCATAATAGTTCTCATAAGCTTTAGTGCTTATAAGAATAGATGATTTACTTTTTACTTTACTATACAACCTAGAATATGGAAGCGGGTACATCTGTTCCTACTGATGTATCTTCCACAGGTACATGCACAGTGTCATCATACCTGAAGACCTCATACTGTCTTCGAGGTTTACCCACCAGGCACATTGTCTCCTGCCACTGTACCTTGAATCTATACAGAGATGGTTTCAATGTTCTGCCTTCCTCTTGTGGGTAATACAGACATAACTAGGTATGGCAAGACAGTATATTACACTCAGATATGCACTCCAATGTTAAAATAGAAGCATAGTCAGAAAATATAGGATACCTGAAAAAGATTCTGGGCACAATAACATCTTTGGACACTCAGATTAAAGTATACACATACACAAGTTTCATATTTCCTAATATGCCTGAAATCTATTGTTCCTGACAACCAGATCAGTTTTCATCAAGGGTCAGGAAGATCAACACCTGTTCCAAAGATAAAAGACTTGCTCAGTTGCAGTGAAAATTCATCTAGAACATTATCCCATCTCTGAAACCAACCAATACAGAAGCCTAAACAAGAGTAAATAAGTAAATGTTTACTTCCTTGTTATCCACCAACTGCTTCCAGAGATTAGTGACTGGGACTTCTTAGTAAGGAAACAGTATCTTACTACAGTACACATTGCCTAATTTTTGATGTCTGCAATCTATATGTGAAGCTCAACATCTGAGCTGGTGTCCTTATTCAACCTCAGTAGTCCATGAAGAGAAACAGAAACTCTGTGGGCCAGTTAAAGAAATGACAGAAATTGAGGTGACTAACTCAGATTTAGATTACTTCCTCAGTTTCCATGGTTGCAATTTGAAGGAATGTAAGTATTTGGTACCACAAATATCTGGCACTTAGTTCCACTACTTAGCTGTGTTTTGTGAAACACGTTGTTTTGTCTGTTTTTAACTTGATATCTGCCAGTCCTTCTATTTTAGCTTGCATTAAAAGACAGTATCTTGCGTAATGATATCTTGTACCATAAGAGATAATAAACTTTTATACATTAAAGAAGTGACCTGCTTTTTATGCTCTCCGTCAACCCAAAATGTTCCCTTCAGCAAAAAACACTGAATAATGGGTGAATATTTCATTTTCTTATCGTGATACTCTGTCACCTTGCTAAAAGTATCCCTTTTAAAACAACCCCTAAAAAGAGATTGTTAATCTGTTTTATACTGTGGTAGACATGAGACTCAGTTATTGCATATCCTGTATGATTGCTTTGTAAGAAATCCATTGTATAATGTTGCTGGAATACCACCTACTTAGGTGGCACAACTGTTTATGATTTGAGTACTTAAACACATGACAAGGAGCATGTTCTGGATATATAATATGATGTTAATGCTCCTGAGTCAGCTGTCTAATTTGATGCCTTAATCAAGGATATGAACTGCATTTCAGGAGCATCAGAAAAAGGAGGAGATGTCAGTACTCCAGCTCCCAAGTTATCTTTGAATATAGTCCTACAACAGGTCCTGAGGTTACACTGGATTAATGTAAACCAGGAAAAGGTAGGCAGACCCAATTACAGGACAGGTGTGCATACGTATTTCTTCAAAAACATGAGCAGGCTATACACAGAGCATCTCACCTATGGGTGCAGGAAAAGTAGACTATATTCATTGTCACAGCCTGTCAGTTTAACCAAGCATCTGCCTGATTTTCAACCCAAGTTTAGAATGCCTAGAAATGTAATAAAGCAACATAAATTTAGAATCTATTGTAAAAAAGGTGAAAAAGTTGTCCTGCCATGTATTGTGTCTCATTCATTCCCATAACCTAGTGTTTCTGGTTCCTCCTGTTCCCATACCCAAACACGAACTAGATAATGAATGGAATTCCTTGTTATGATAAAGTGATTGGCAAACTGTGCACTGACTGAAGAAAAATTAGGTTTTTAACTCTTTTTCTCACAGATATTCTTGCAAATTCAACCAAGGATTGAACACTCAAGTTAAACATCTTTATGTGTTTGTTTAGTTCGCATTTTATAAATCAAAGCTAGCATTAGAAGTTTCTCAAACTAAAGTATATCCTCTAATACACCTTTTCAACTGATTTATCTCTGAATTATGTCTGAAATTACACTATTCTAACACTCAATATTCAGTATATAAGTTATGTGTGTGAGAGATTTTGATTTTCTCGTCATTGGAAGTTTCAATAAAAATAGTTCAGCTTCAACACTCAAGAGAAAAATTCACCTTTCACAATATTATTTCTAATCTTCCCCTAGCCTGGTGATTGCAGGATCTTGAATAGAAAGTTAATGACTTGGTTGTAAAAGACGCTAGTCAAAACCACATGCAAAATCAAATATGTGCTAACTTCTGGTCCTACACTTCCTATTTGCTCTACACTTTAGGATAAATAATTTCCAAAAATAATTATTGCTTCTATCATGTATATGGGATAAAGTGTATAAAATGTGTGCCAATGTGTGTGTGTGGTTTTGTGTGCACACGCATGCATGTATGTGCATAAATTAACTGACATAGAGGATTGCTTTGTGCGAATATTTTGTGATAAAATTACAAGGCAACACTCTAAATTGAAGCGATAACAGATTTTTTTAGAAGAGAGCAAATCAAAACCACAGATGGAACCTGTACCATTTTTTAAAGCATTACATTTGAGCTAAAAGACAGCTTTGGCTTGTAAGATACAAGCCAATTTGCCTTGCAAGGCCAAGTATTTTTAATCATGAAATCTGCTAAGAGAAAGAAATAGTTTCCCCTAGTTCTTCTCTCCCTCTATATTATAAATGAAAGTGAAGGAAATAGACCTTGATTTTGATCCTCTGTCTGCTATTGACAAAGTTTTTATAAAGTTGAAATATTTCAGTAACAAAACCAATCTTGATATTTTTTAAAAAGTTTAATTTTTCAGAATAAAAATCTAATCCATTATGCGCATTGAACACCTTCATTTTGACTACTGAACACTTACAAAGACATGAACTTTGTGATTATACAGAAATAGATATTTGTA
>JAOXJK010000001.1:162587563-162609541 GCA_025774025.1 Xenus cinereus
TCTGTACTCGCTCCAGCACCTCGATATCTCTCTTGTATTGAGGTGCCCAAAACTGGACACAATACTCGAGGTGTGGTGTCACCAATGCTGAGTACTGGGGCACAATCACCTCCCTACTTCTGCTGGTCCTCCCTATTTCTGCTGGTTTTGTTTTATTCTGAACCCTGTCTGACAACATTTTAATTAAAAGAAAAAAAAAATCTTGTAAAGCAGTTTTCTAAGTCAATTACAGTTTTGCAAGTAAACCCCAAACGAAGATCACTGTTTTACCGGTATGTGAGCTGTTCCTATTGCTCGTATTTGAAAAGTTTCTGTCCATTGTGGAGGGTGGGAAGAAAAAGGAAAAAAGCAAATATTTAGAAAACTACTAGATACTTTGTTGATTTTCTGGTCATGATGAGGGACGGCCCAGAAAAAATGTATTTGTAACAGTGACCTTGGGTGATTTTTCATTGAGTTCTAAAGTAATCATTCTTTTTGCTCTTCATGGCTGGCCTCTGTATGAAGTGAGGTAAACCCTCAAAATTGTCTCATATGATTTGTTTTGTGTCCATCGCTGTCCTCTTTATCCAAAATATTTTTGTGGATTTTTTATTCTCTCGCGTTGTACTGGAGGTACTTCTTAATTTACATTAATTCTTCTAAATTAACTCCAGCATTAACTTATTTTCTTTGCACATGAGCAAGCACCTGTCTTTTGCTAAAGTTAATTTTGTTTCATAGGATTTTAAAGGAGACTTCTATGGCAATATTTTTTTTCTGCCCATAGCAGAGGAGTTTCTTTCTTTTTTATTATTACTGCAGCAATATTCCCAATGTATCAGACAAGCAGAACAGATGAACAGATTACCACTGCAGTTATTCATGAAGAAAATGAATGAAAGGTATAATAGTTTTGTGGTGTTGTTTTTTTAATTAACTTTGTAGTTCTACAAATTTCTGGGTACAAGAGGTATGTACTTTCCACTTTATTAAAAACAGAATAGGATGGGACGTAAAATAAGAAAAAGGAAAATTTTCTAGCATTGCTTCGCAAGCAAGCCTAATGTTTCAATATTATGGATAATTGTGTGTGAGTGAAGAAGCAACTGAAAAACAACCCAGCCTTGGTATATTCATTAAAATCACAACTTTTAAAATTTTTTAGAAATTTTATTTCAGCCTGAACTTTTCTCTGCAGAAGCAATATGGGAAAGAAATCTTGTTGGATATTCTAAACCATACCTCAGTATCTTTTACTTCTTTGGAGCAGACAACTCCTATTGACCAGTGAAGAGAAACCTAGGTAGCCTTGGTAATTCTGCATCCATGCAGTGCAAACCTTTCTCTGGGAAAAGAAGAAAGTAAGCAAAGAAAAAATTTACTCTGTCATAATTTAGGAGTATAAAGTCACCTATTTAAGCCTGAGCTATTTATCTTAAGCTCTCTGTATAGTCAATAGAAATAGACACCTTCAGAACACAGCTCATCTCATTTTATCTCCGTATGATAGATTAAAAGAGTCTCTCCCAGGAGATGCCTGCTTTCTTCATTGCCTATTGCAGTGCCTAACTAAGATTCAGACATCTAATTCTTAGGTGCTTAAATTGGTAAAATGAAATCAAGAATAGGATATTTTTTTTAATATGATCACAGCTGTTCTGTTGCCTGAAGGTTCATGGAATTGTAAAAGTTTAGAAGAAACAAAGAAACTTTAGAAAAAGGAAGGGTATCTGTATGTCTCATCCTTTTTAGACATTCTGGTATATGTAAGAAGCCTATTAATTTGCATGGCATCTTGCTGACACAGGCTTTAAGAGAAAACCATACCCCCTGGAGTGGCAAGATAGTCTAAGATACCTGAAATGGTACTGAAATTGTATATCATTTGATTAAGCTATTAATTTATATGTATATATGCATGTGTATGGGTTTTTTTATATACATTCAGTTACATGGACAAACTCTTAGAATATCCTAGCAATATATAATACTGTTTGGATAAGCAGGAATATTTTAGAGTTAAAAAAGACAGGAAGAAAGAATTTAAAAGAATGTCCATGTGAATATAAGTTCCTGTATATGTGCAGAAATATGGTGGGGGGGAAATGAAGTATATATGAAGAAAAAAGAGAAAAAAACCAACACTGTAGCTCAAATTTCCATGACGGTTTTTTCTGACACTTATTTTCCCCATTTTTTTGTGCTACATTTGAAGTAATTTAATAAATAATTTCTTTGTTAGAGTGTCTGTGTTTCTGCAAAGTACTAATCATACCCGTGGGTAATATAAAACTAATAAATAACAATCCTCATGGACTTGAGCAGAAGGAAGTCATACTGCTGAGTATGAAATTCTCAAAGGAATGTGGATACAAGACAGCTATCACTATAGAAATACTGAAATCCTTTGTTACATTCAGGAAGGACATTAGAGCCTAAGGTTATGTAAAAGAAAAGGCCCAGAAATCCTTTTGGAGACTTCTAGACTGCTGATATGATTTTGAAATGCTCAGTGTGTCAAATGTATCGATCAAAACACCCTAAACAACTATTACATCCTTTGCAAATAACACAAAGACCTTGGTAAAATGTATTGACTGACCTCTTTTACTTTGAAGTCACAGACTATTTCCTCATGGTTCATGAGTTTGCTATTTATTTTTTCTTGTAAGACATATTGACAACAAATATTAACTCATCAGGAACAGGCCAGTGGTACTGAAGTGGGGATGAAACACAAATCTTTGTTTCCACCAATCTATGAACTTTGTGTGTGTGTGTGTTCATGTGTATGCATGTCTCTATTTATCTGTAACTCTACTCTCACTTTTGAAATGCATTTTAGCAATATTAGCAAGGTCAGATTAACTTCACTCATGCTTTGTGCTATGTGTTCTGCTCAGGTTCTGGCAAAAATGTCTGCCATAACTGAGACCCAGCACATCTCTTGGCTTTACCTGAGACCTTTGTGATGACAACAGCTGTCCCTGGTTTCTGTACAACTGATCTGCCTAAATTGGAAGAGTGGCCTCTAGGTTCTCCTTATGGTCACTGTAATTAGTTTAAGTCCTCTAAGAGAGCATTTATCCAAAGGTTGATCTTTGTTCTGGCTCCTTCCAGTGGCTTTATTAAAACTTCCCTCTGGAAATTTATCAACAAAAATGGCAGCATTATCTGTAACTTCTAATTACTGTGATGGCATCACAAGGAGTACTTTAAAGACACTAGACATTGAAATGCAGACCATGGTATCTGTTGAGCTTTGCTTTTGTAGGAATCTACACACAGTGGAGCCACGTCTTGCTTTAATCACTCTGACATTAATTTCTTGCAAAGTTAAGAACAAAATATACTCATTTGACACTTTAAATTTGCTGAGTTTCTTTTGGTTTAAACAATCTTTAGTGCTTTTATTATTATTTTTGCACACCAAACCAATCCACAATATTCCTTTAAAGTCTCCGTGGCTTTTTCTGGAGCTTTTAGAGTCTTACTAGAAATGGCCTTGCTCTAGTTATTTTATTATCTTTTTATCTCAACCATTTATAGAAAATCTGTCTGTAGTACCACTATTTTTGTCAAAGCCATTGCTTGTTGGTAGTATGTTGCTTATATTTGAACTGTGTGGTCCTGGTAGCACCATTAAATGCTCAGTTTAGATGTATTCCTATGCCATAGACACTTGCAGACATTAAATTGCTGCTTGACAAAATCACTTGTTTTTTAACCTAAAATTACATGCACAAGTTGTGAATCTTTAATTAAATGCTTTGCTTCTTACTCATGTTAAAAATACAATGCAAAAACTTAACTCCCTTTCTGTACTGACACGATAAAGGAGATTATTTTGAAAACCACACTTAATAGTGAAATACTTTTAGAAGTAAAATATTATCAGTAGTAATATCTTTCCAATGTGTTAAACAGTTTATTTCTGATAAAGTTTATTTATGAAATTCTGGAATCCTTCTTCAAACCAGTGTATCAATGTTAACCACATCAAAGCTGCAGAGGTTTTTTTCCTCTTCTTTCTCCTTCAGTTATCTCCTCTCTCCTGTAACAGAGCAGATTTTTTATAAGTAGGACTTCTAAAATTATTTATTTTAATTTTTGCTACCTACTCACATTGTTTAATGTTATACCAAAGCCATTAAGAGAACTGCATACTTCTAGCACACAGAACAAGTGAGACATGACTTCAGAGTACCAGACAGATGCAAAATTTGAGTGAATAGTTTGTCATCTTGTGCTATAAAACATATATTTCCATTTAAAAAAATAAATCTCTACATATTAGAGCTACAAAGATATTCTTCTGCTTTGTGACAGCAGGGTACAGCCAAGGTGTTACTGGCTACAATTCAATTCATATAAGATTCTGATGATACTTTTACATTACCAGATATATTTGCAGAAATGATGAATGGGACTCCTGTAAGGGAGGTTATAGATGTAGTAGTTGTAACTTGCATCTTTTCAATAGGTCTGTGTTTGATATTCTGTTATTACTGGTTGATTACATTGCCACACAAGCTGTAAGAATAGGGTAGAGAATCAAACCTAAAGTCATCAGTATGCAGGTCACATAGCAATAGCCATAGACAGATCCTTAGGGAAAAGTAAGAAAAGCAAAAACATATTTGATATTCCCACCTAAACATTTTTCCATTTTATGGTCATTTCTTGAGCTGGATTTTGTTTTGCACATTTTGTCCCCCCACTGTTCGGCTTTTATTGGTTCAAGATGGTCTTTTTGAAGCTATGTAATTTTTGCATCCACAAGGAGTTCTTGCCTCAATATTCAGAGGATTACTGTCTACTGACTGAAAAATCAATTCCTTTTATGCATTGAAATGACACCATGCCTTCCTAAAGATTTGCAAATGTTTCTTTCTGATACATTTCTCTGGTGTACCAATGTATGCCATTTTCCTTTCCAACATCATGGAGCCATTTCTGAGAAAACTCACTGCATCTCAGAGTGAATAGCATATTAACTGCTACATCTCAATGATAGCCTTTGCCAATATTGCTCCAAGATCTATGTTGGTTTCAGAGTATAGTCTAAATGTATATTTTGGAAATTTTGTTCATTTTGTGGAGAATATTTCTATTTTAGTTTGTATTTATTCATTGGCTGTGCATTTTTGGTTACTTTTCCAGAGAGTATTTAAAATCCTCAATACGATCATCAGCTGCTACCAGAGTACATTTTTTCTTCTGGGAGACTCTCACAGCTTTGGCTGGCGAAAGTACTCAGAATATATCCTCCTATGCATTCTGAGTCACAGCAAATTTTCTCACATGTGGCTCAGTAGAGCCTTAATTTAAAAGTGAGTAAGCTGCCACTAGAGTGTACTCAGTAAGAAAACCTCAGTTCTGAAACAGTGTGGAAAAATTGTCTTTAGTTATCTTCAGAAGAAGTTGTTGGAGAACGTATTACTACAGGTTTTCATTCAGGTTGAGCTTTGATAAGAATTGATTTTTGGAGGCAGCACTACATATTCTGTTGCTCTTTGTTAACTCAATATTCTGTTGTTCTAGGCTAACTTCCATTAAGTGCTTTCTGTGTCTTTAAAGTCCAGATCCACACTGGATTTTAGGCATCTAGATCTCATCATTTTTTAATAGGATGCAGATTTCTCAGTCTGGTTATCTATGTTTTGCTAAAGTATGTGGTAAAAATCACTGATGTCTTGCTTTTGAAAGATTTAGCTTTTCTTTTCATGGAGAAAAATATCAATATTATTTGTGACTTCAATACTTTAAGTGCAGGTTTTTATGATTTCAATTTAAGACATCATTAGATATGGCAAAAAGATTTAATGTTAGTCATCAAGATGTTTTAGAAGTTTTAAGAGGATAAATGAACTATAAAATGTGAATATATGTTATCCTTGGATCATACTGCTTGGTTAAGCTATTAATAACTGTTGCTGATTTTGAGGTAAAAGCAGTATCATCACTTCAGGTGCATGAAAAGTCAAACAATGGTCCTTAGTTCCTCCAGTATACAAAAAATATAGTAAAGAATCCTAACTAATGGCAATTGTGTCTGAATCTAAAAAGCTTTTATAATTTCCATATTGACGAAAAATATTTCAGTTCCTTCCTTTATTTTTGGGTCCATTTGTCCTAAATAATGTTAACAACTATAATATCTATGTCCCTCTGCAACAGCAGCTTTCAGCTTCCTTCAGTCTACGAACCTCTACAGAATTTTGACTGGACCTTTTATAAAAAAGTTAAACCTACTGACAGTTGGATTAGTGGATTGTTTTTCTTACTTGTCTTTCACAGGCTCCTTTTATATACTTCATAAGCTCTTTCAGGTCCATGATCACTATTTTTAAACGCATTATTCATATTGTCCACAAGCTGAACCAGATAACTCAGTGCCATTCATTATCAAAACTTCAATTGTTCTTTCTGTGTCTAGGTACATAAAATGCAATTTAATCCCTTTTGTATGAGTCACAGTTTGGGATACGGGCCTGAATTCACCATCTGCACCTCCTATTTATTAGCTATTCACCCATGCGCCTCCCACCAACAAGCAGGCTTTGGGCATAGCAGCATTCTGGTTTAATTTCTCATAGGATAATAAAGTAGTAAGCAAAAAATAGCCTTGGCAAAGAATTGGCTTAACCACAAAAAAAGTCTCGATTTGTATTAAGCAAGGGCTAAAGGTATCTGAAAAGCTAGAGATCCCAAGATATCCTTTTCCAGTATGTGATACCTTTGATGATCAGTGTGTGACTGGGACAGTGCCAAGTGTGGCCCATACACAAGTGTCACAAGCTCTTCCATTGCCCAGTGTTTTCAGGCCTCCATGGAGATTGTATCAAAACTGCCAATGTCTCTCAAAAGCAGGGCATCTGAAATGGTACACAATCAGGCCATTAAATCCCGACATTTGTTTAGGCACTAAAGGTTAAGCGTAAAAGATTAGCAGCAGATAATAGGGACACTGATTAGTGTGCTTGACGAGGAGGATCATCAGAACCATGGTGGTGTCTAGGGGACTTGAAACACACTAATGAGAAAACATGATGTTCCTTTGCTCATTTGTGTAGGTTCCTACACAAGCAAAAGCTTTCATTTCTATTTTATTACTTTGTATTATATTGTCTTCTATTATATTTTCTATCATTTTACTTTATTCTCTACTTTCTATCTTTCCTTTTTGTCTTACTTTTACTCCCAAATGATAATTTACCTTCAGAGAAAATAGAAAGAAACAGTTTCCTGTAAAACTTTGACTTCTTTGACAAGAGTTGATTTGGAGGCAGTACTTTATTATTAAAAAGAAGAAAAAAAGGAAAAGATAGAACTTAAATCAATGCACAGAAAATATCTTAAACAAGAACACAGGTTTCAGTAACATCAGAGTCCTAAATCCAAAATGGCAATCTGAAAAACGTATTGTCATGAGCCATACAATGTTATCTTTTCTCTGTAAACATTAGAAAGCATGTGTATACCTTACTCATGACTCTGGCTTCAACTTTCATGGCTGGGTATCTTATCATTAGATGTTGCAGCATCTAAATTTTGATACCTAAACCTTATTTGGCTCTTTCTTTCCAATGGATAAGAAAGGGACCCCATTCGGAAGTATAACTTCTCTTTGGAATGCGTGGTAGAATTTTCAGATGTGCTCTCACGTATCTAAGTACAATAGTAGTGCAGTAAAAATCTGCATAGTACAGTTAATATAACTCATTAATAGGCAGGACGTATTTTAAGCTCAGCTAGCAGATTATGGTAAGATTTATTCAGTTTAATTTTTTTTACTTTTTTTAAAGTAAAAAATGACAAGGCAAAAAGAAACACAAACATGCTGTGGAGAAAGTACCAAATTGCTACTCCTACATAATCTTATGATAATTATATAGGGGAAAATTGTCCTGGGATGTGTATTTATCTTTTACTCTTATAGTCAAATACACCCATTATGCTGTTCTGTGCTCAGAAATTCCTATATTATATTGCTTAACAGGATTATGAGAGCTCAATAGTTTAATTGTGAACCATAAGAAACTAAAAAACCCGTACTTTTTCTTTTCTACATGATCAATAAGAGAAAAGTCCAGGTCAGTGGTAACAAGCACATTTTTCCTCTGATAATTATTGAGTCATCTGATGTCTTTCTACCCAATCTGAAATGTCAGGTGTCAATTTTTGCTGCTCAGCTTTCACATTTACTGGACATTAACACCAACTGTCACTCTTGTTTCACTGCCAGCAAGAAAGTCATGGACCATATATGTGTTAGAATTAGTATTACCGTATTCCTAGTCACCTTTTAAAGTGGCTTCTGTAGGCTGAGGAAAAGACACAGTGAGAGGAAGTCCATGATGTTAAATGTTATGTTAATCCAGGTAGGTCAGTAGAAGATATCAGTATACAGCATTTTGATACCTTTTGGAAGTGATACAGTCACATAACATTGCAGATATTAAGGAATAGGAGGGGGAGAAGGGGTGAGGGGAGAAAACAAACAAACAAATAAACCAAACCAAACCCAAGCTAAAATGCCAAAACCAGAAAAGCAATTTATATGATATATTTGGCTAGAAAGTACACTTGTCACTATATTCAACCAAAAACTTGGAAGAAAAGAACTGAAGACAGGAAACAAAAAGCAGCTTAGACAGTGGATAGCAGAGACAGAGGCAAGTGAAGAAAATCTGTACAAATGCCTGTACATCATGAGGCCCAGATGCTACTGCTAGAAGAATATCCTCCAGAGGCAGATATGCAAATACTGTGATGGCTAAGTGAAAGGAGTAGACAAGGTGAAACAAACAAACAAAGCAGGATGCATTTGTGCTTCTCTTTAAATATATATGGCAGGAAGTTCCCAACCTGTAGCCCAGCTTCTACTTGCAGCCCTTGAAGTCCATCCTGTTAAACCAAAAAAAGTAAATGTGGCTAATTTGAGCATATTCATTGGGAATTATAAAGTTTCCTTTGCAATCTTTAAGCAAAATATGAAAATATTTTATTCTATTCAGCTGTTTGGAAATGGGAGGGAGTGTGTGTGGGAGTGTGACACAGTTGAACTTCTCTAAATGGTTTATACTGATTGAGAGCTCCTGTGTGATGGCTGTTACCGCCCTTATGCTTGCTGTACAGGCAGCAAGTCCAAAGTTACTGTGTACAACCCTGCTGACTTTATCAGGACCAGACCCAGGATTGACAAAACCTGGGGCCTTTTATCCTGGAGTCTCTTTGCAGCACTTTTGAAGACAATAACTCTTTTTGTTGTCCTAGATTGGAAACAGATATTTAGAAGATGAAATATTAGTGTATTATTAAGTCTGGAAGGAGCTATACCAAAATTAGCATTTCAACTATATGAGCTCCTTGAAGATAGATTTGTATGGAAAAGATGTTCTATCTTTCAACCATTAGCTGTTCAGAGATATCTGAGGATTTTATCTTCACCTTCTTTTTTTTTTTTTTTTTTTTTTGGTGTGCTATGCAGTTACAGGAGAATAATTATAAAGTCTTCTACTTTTTTCTTCTAGTTTTAGTAATACCATAGAGACTAAAAGTTATGAAAACTTTTGGAGGCTGATCTATCTGATATTAGAATATTTATTTTAGGTTCTGTGTACTGTATGTCAAATATGATCCTTAGTATACCTTGAAGGCTTGTTCCCAGTTTCTCAGACTAGGGAAATTGTTAGAGGAACTGTGAATTCTCATGCAAGGGTTTTATTTCAGTGGAAAAAAAAACAAGGAGAGAGAATGTTTATCATTCACTGTTGAACTTCATGTTATCCATTAATGATCAATTATCTGCCTAGGGAAATGTATTTGCTTTTTTCTCTTTTGGATTTCAAACCGAGGCTAAAAATTTATTTCTAAAAACAGTGTCTTTTTAAGATTATTGCTTTATAACCTTCATAAATAACAGAAGATTTATTACAGAAATAATCTGGATTTCAGTAAAGATTTTTTTTCAATTTTTTTTACCGTAATGAAAAATTTTCAATCATGTTAAGAATCCAGTAATTCAATGATCAAGAAATACTACACGCATTCACCAGCTAGCTTAAAGCAGAAGCAATAGGTTCTCAATCTCTGAAACTTTTAAAATATGTGAACTTGAAGAAATGTCTACAGGTAACAACAACCACAAAGAGCATTTTATGTGCCAATGTCTATATAATTCATTGCCAGAGGGAAATGCTATAGTAATATAGTTATAAATTCTGTAAAATATTGTCCTAATGGCAATGAACTTTTTCTGCTGATTTGATTAGAGATATGCTTCTGCCACCAGCTGAACATTTTTTTACTAACAAGCTGATGTTTTTCTCCTCTGTTTAGAGAATGATCAGAGATATAAACACTGAGGATAAAATGGTGAGTTTTGCATCCCAGCTTTTCTTCAGAAAGACGTGTCTGCACAAGGAAAGCTTGCTAATATATTTATTGTTTTACTCAATGAATAAATGATCACTTTTTTCTAATTCTTCGTAAATAGATTTTAAAATATCTTCCTTAGACTTTTTCAGGAAGTTTGGTTTTATTCCATATTTTTGAAGGTCTTTGATCAATTGGACCTCTCCTAATTTCTCTTAAAATAATTTGAGCTGATAGCAATTGTGTATATATATATATCACGTGACAGAAATCACTATACTGTTCATTGCAGCTGATTTATTGCAAGGAATATGACTTTTAGTCCATTTAAATAGGAGTTTGCCAAATAAAATGCAAAATTATATGCTGTCCTGGTGAGGGCAGCAAAACATTCAACATACATGCTTTTAATAAGCCAGCTGCTGTTCTATGCAAACTAAATTTGAAGTTGCAAATGACAAGAAAGTATGTTTTTTATTTAGGAATAGATGCTAGGAAGCTGCATTTTTTTCCATTTATTAATCACTGTTTGACAGAGGTTTTTATAATATTGGTAATAACTCCTATTCTTAGAAATTTTTCTTCAAATTTATATCTCAAAGTAGAATGAGTCTGCAGATCAAAACAGATATTTAAACTACGAGCCATTTACAATATTAATCTCAGAGGATAGTGAAAAAGATGAAAGCAACCTGAATTTTTTTTTTTCCTTTGTATGGCTTGATATGTGCTATAAAAAAAATACTGGAACTAGGATTGGCTAATCCTATCAAAAAAACACTCTATTTTGATGATTTAGACTAATTGCTAAAGTAATTGTTTGAAAAATAATTATGATTGCCTGAGATTGCTGGAAAATATAAAATGAGGAAGAGCATGAAAAATAAATCTCAACAGCTAAGAAGCTGGAGATAAGGGAAATTTACTCATCTTCCTTCCAGGATCAATATTTTCCCTTTTAGTGATTCTTTCAATAACCTCAACTCATGCCTTTTTATTTGTGGTAGAAACAGCTATTCAAAATGGGAGACAGTTGCCAAATTGACAAATATTTAGTCTTATGCAAGACTAAAATGAATGGTTGCTCTTTCTTTTTCTTGAAATAAAATATATTTAAAAAGTCATTTATGAGCTATATACCCAGACTTCGTAAACATCTATTCATTTTGCCCATATGCTGCTGGCTTTGGCTTCCTTTTTGCCTGATTCGTGTCAGAAGCTGAACTACATATGATGGAAAAATGCTTTACGTTATATATTTGTGTCAAATGGAAAAATAATGTTATGTTTCATGCTGAGCAAAAAGCAGATAACGTTTTTAGAGGAAACGTGGACTGTAATTATTGTTAAGCATATTTGTTAGGTTTATGTTTGGAATTATTTCCAACATTCAGTCTCAAACTAACCTTGAATATTAATTGCACTTTATATTTCAAATCTGTCTATTGCTCTGTATGATGTAAACATTTTAATTTTGCATGATGTGCGTTCTATTTAGAAAGAAAGGAAAGCAGTTCAGATTTTAAAAGGGTTGTTTTTAAAGACACTATTGTGAAGCTTGCCTTTCACAAATTACACAAACTAGTAAGTCGTTTAAAATGATACATGGTTATTCAACTCTTAAAATTTCACTGTGCAGGAGATTATTTGAATATCTGTTGCAAGGTTACTTCTCTCTCCTCTTTTAGTTTATCTAACAATGTAAAAATTAAGTGTTATTACATAACTCTCCTGAGGCTATTTTATGTAGGTGTGGAGATGAATAACCAAACTGTATTTTAAAGGTGTGCAGGTGTGAAATAAATCTTGACACACTCCGTGTTCTTTCAAATTTACTTTTGAAGTACTACATAACATGCTTCTTAAAGAAGGACATTAATGTTATTTGAAGATTTAAGACATTAACATTATACATATATAAATTAATAAATATACAGTCTGGTATAAAAAAAGATGAAGTTTAGACTTTGTTATTCATATGGGACAGTTTGCTGGCTTTCAAAATAAGTGTCAGATAAAATGCTATAGATTAGTTGCTCCTCAACATAAAAACAGTGATATTTTTCTGACTGTTTTTCTAATCATTAATGATTCACCTGAAATCTGTAATTGTAGGGCTTTCGGAAAAAAATTATGAAATGCAACTAACCTAAAATATGTGGGTTTTTTTTTAATACTTGAACAAAAAAATCAAGAGATTAAGATGAGCACAGTTGCGTAACCACACGAAAGGGCGAAGTGCTTTGAGGGAGTCTTATTCATCCTCTTGTTCAGACTATGACCACTCTTGAATATCATTTAACTTTCATAAAGTGAAGAGCAAATGGATAGATGGACTTCAGGATAACCTATGCATTAGAATTTCTCTGTGGAAAAGATGATTTTTTGAGGTGGTGCCGTGTGGTCTTTAGTGCAGAGTTTCAGAGAGGTGAGGGTACCAAAGGGATTAAGGTATGTTAAGAGGGGACAGAACCTTTGTTGGAGAGGGCTTATTTGCTCTTTGATTTTTGCAGTTGTAGTCTTCAGGCCAAGGAGAATGGTGTGAGGAAACAGGGAAAGAAAAAGAGAAACGTAAAGAAAGGGAAATTCTGCTAATGAAAGCAATATTTCTATTCACAAAAAATAATAAATCTCCTTTCACTTTTCACTGCCTTCTTTTCTTTTTTTCCCCATGAAGGTCAGTGGCCAAGACTGCAAGCTAGCTTTCTGGGGTTTTTTGGAGGGAGATTAAACAAAAAGGAGAAAGGTAAAAGAAAATTAGTCATCATGGAACCTAAGAGAAAAAAAGAATTGGATTATTCCTATCTAACCTAATAGAGGGAGTGAAAAGTATAAATAGACAAAAAAAGATCTCTGAAATCCTGAAAGGAAACAAAATTAATTCCCTCCTTCCTTCCTCCCATACGTCGTCTGATTCTCCTTATTAATCATTCCAGAGGGGGCTTAGGCAGGCCAAACTGATATCATGTTGATATACATATCTTATATTGATAAACATAAGGAATATACTTTCTGCTATAAGAATTACAGGTATTGCTACCCTATTTCTTCTTCCAGAATGCAAACGTTTTTTTCAAAACTTCTGGAAGTGCCTCAGGCTGGGATTTGTGGATGATATGTACAGTGATAGCAGTCAAAAGCCCAAACTCTACAATTCATGTTGGGATTTTACTTTTTCTCTATTTCCTTCTTGACAAGTTAAGTTGAATATGCGTTGTTGGTCAGAACTGGAGCAAAAAGCTGGAGAGTAGCAATTACTCTTCTGTGGCCTGTATTACACTAACTAGCCTTGCTAATGATCATGGGACATGCTCTTCTTGAAATCTACCCAACAGTGAAATCGTCACCACAGGAAAATGAAAACATAGGGATGCACTAGACAGATAAATACTTTTATTAAAATAATCTGCACATTTTTTTACTTCAGCTTCACCAGGTAGTATGATACCTATATTTAGGTTTTCATTAGCATCCATGGGGAAGTAAATATTCCCCTGACTCATTGGATTAATCTCTGCTTGTTTTCTACCTACCTTCTTACTCTACTTTTTAATAAAAAATCTCAATTTTAATTTTGATCGGATTGCATATTTTACACTTCAGTAACTTGCTAATAATAAGAAATGTCTTTCTTTCCCCCAACCCTCCTATGCTTGAACTGATGAGTGGATATTTTATAGGTCTGCTTGCTAGCATTTGCACAGAAAGATAAGGATTTTTAACTTTAAATCTGAATTTGTGAATTATACATTATTTGCATTTTCTTTATATTTCCTGTATTTATTTTGCTATACAACTATGTATTGTTGTACATATGAGACAGAGGAAATGCATCCACACGCTAGCATGTAAAAATGGTAGAGAGTAGCTTTTCTCTAGCTACACTAAAAAAGGAAGTGTAATTAAGTGTCTAGAGCTGAGTTCTTTACAGAAGACCTTTGGATTTAATATAGATACCCTTTGTCACAATCACCTGCAAAGCATCCAAATTGTGTTGGGTGAATACTTTTAAAAAATCAGAAGGGAGAAGAGGGCTAGATCATAATCCTACAGGAAACAGATATATGCATAGATGTTATGTTACCTAGCAACATAGGGCCTGATCTGTTATTTGTTCCATTTCTCCAATATTACTAGAGTACGTGGGGGAAAAAACAACACACATTAGGTGTAACGAGTCCTTAATCTCTGGTTCAGCAGGTCCAGAAAGAAACGGAAAATGTATATTTGTATATGTCATTCTGGATAAATATTAAGAAAAGCTTATCTCCCTGCACATGGCAAGCACCAGTCCTTATTATTAGCCAATATTTCACGGGAGTCAGAAATGTGTTAAAGTCTTCCAGATGACAAGAAGAAAACAAAAGTCAAAATAAAAATTATTTTAAACCTTACAACCCCAACTGCTGTAATTAATTGAAGTAAATTACTTCAGGTTCTACTGATGTGACAGCATCAGGAAGAGAGTAAAAAAATGTTATGATCCAAAATGTTTCAAAACATTTTATGTCCATTGACATAGATAGGTTTGGTGTGCAGTTTCAGGAAATTCTTTATTTATGTGTGCCCATGTATCTGTTTGTGGATACCTTCTGATATCAGATTTTTTTTCATATTGAAAAAAAGGAGCAATTTCTCTGTTCTGTTGGGTCTCCCAAAGATATTTATGTGGTTTTGCAGGCTGTCAGAGAATCCTGAAAACTTTCTAATCTTTCACAAACTGGAAAACTCTCCACAGGGAAAGACTCCTGACTAACTGTAGAATCTGCCATTAACAGAGCAATCCCAATGACTTCATGTACATATGGATGTGTATGTGTGTTTAGAACATAATCTGCCATCCATGTGACTCTTCTGTTTATGATTCTTGATTTTATTTCTGCTACTAAACAGAATAGTCTAGAGGATCACCTGGCTGTTCCTCAGATATCATATAGCACACAATACTGATTTATGTCTCTTTCTTGGCCTGACTCAGTCATGTTTAATCAGTACAAGAATTAAAAGTTAATGGCTGCACTGGGCTATTAGAGGGTCTTTTAATCCTTCAGAAGGCACTACAATAATCACTGGTATATTGTGTGGCTTTGTGTACAAGAAGTGGAGAAAATTTAATGTGAAGCTCAAGACACATTATTAGCTCCATGTGCTCCAGAAAACCATGGGTTCACTGAGTGTGAGGGCTTCTTGACAAATAATTCACTACTCAACCCTGAGAAAGTACAATACAACTCAGCATTAAAGAGTTTGTAGAAACTTAAATAGATTTGACACTTTGATAGGTGATGTAGAACAATAAGAGAAAAGGGGATATTCTTAGGACCAGCAAAAGAACTTAACCAGCGCAAATAATAGCCCAAACTGGCTACCTACCTCATGACAACAAATTTTCATTTATTTCTTTAAATAATCTCAATTCAGGTTAAAAAGGCAATTTTTTGAATATTTATTCTGAAACAAGTCAGAATCTCTTCTGCATTTGCAAACCTTTGTATTCTTTTAATTCATGCGTGTGTTCCTATCTACAATTTGAAGTAAAATAATTTTGGAATGGAAATCTAAAATTTTTATTGTGAAATATCAAACTAGGATTTTAAAGTTCAGAAGTCTTCTCCTCACACGGCTTTTTATTTCCTCTAAATTGAATACTGCCTGAATCAAAATGATTAGTTCATTATTTTTGTTGTTAAATTGGCATTTTCTTACAGAAGCCTCTTAGACATTTTATTTCCCAATCAGATCCAGTCATGAGACACTGAGCACCTGGCTGTACACCATTTTCAGAGGACTTTTGGAAGCAATGTTATTTAACTTCCATCACCAGAGCTTTCTTGTGATTGCAAACCCTAAGTACTCAACTGTAAGCAAAAATGAATGAAACTACTAAAAATGGCTATTATGTGCATCATAGGCCTTCACTGCGTTACCTTTTAACAGTAATGACTTCCCCACTCCTTTTCTTCCTTTCTTGTTATAACATCGTTCATGTTATAAATCCTTCTTCAGTGCAAAAAACAAGGGAGCTAATCCTGCCAGGTACTGAATGCCTTTGATTCATATTAAATTGAGGAGAATAAGATCACACAGCAAATCTCACGAGCAGCTGCTGAAGTGACACCAAGGTCCTGTGTACTTCAGAGAGTCAGGCACTGATGTAGCTGCAGTCGGGCAGCTCATTTTCTGACAGACAAGTTTTCAGTCAGGCAGGCTTGAGAAACAGTGGCAATAATATCTTGCTTCACTACATCTCTTCAGCTCCACCGATGCTTGCAATCAGGGCAATTTATGAGTGAAAAAATAAGGTCAAATGCCAATGCTTTGGTTCTTCCCTGCAGCGGAGTTTAGCAGCCCCAAGGATCGAGCCCTCTGGCATTTTTTTCATGTTAATTAAAAAAAAAAAAAAGAAACAGCTCCGCTATATGTGAGATGTGACAGATTACTTTCTTGTATTACAAAGTTTTTCTTCGCTGTTTTTGATCTTTTAATTATTTAGGTTTTTTTAATAACAGAGTTTTATAAATTCTGTTTCCTTTTTCTTAAACATTGCATCTTAAGATGCAAGAATGCCTTCTGTAGAGGCCTGTAGAGAATGCCTTCGGCAGACCACAAGGAACTGTAAGAAGCAGCTTACCAAAAGCAATCAAAATTCCTATAATCCAGGAATTAGAAGGGAAAAGAACCCCAAACAAATACATTTAAGAATCCACAGAGGCAATTAGAGAAGATGGCAATAAAAGGCAACAATGATGGGTGTCTGTGTCGCTATAGTAGGCCTAAACTTTCATCAGCTGTTCCAATATTTTATTTTTTATTTTTTCAGCTAAATACTTTTGTAAATTCTCACTTCATTAGAAGAATAGGGCTTTCTCAACTATTTTGTTGAAAGACTTTTATGTGGAGTGAACTTTTAATTAAAAATAATAGAAAATTGTATTTAATTCTCAGGAATTATGAAATTAAAAGAGAAAATAGGCTCTGGTTATTTTTGAGAAACTGAAAAGCCAAGCATTATCCTCAGTTACAGTAATGCAATCAATTCTTACAATATTATGATGAATTATCGTTTCAATGTTTCAGATAAAGATCAACTGGCAAACTTTTATTTTTAGTTGTACAATTTTACTGAGCAACATTTGTTGCAGTTCTGGAAAAAAAATTCAATACCGACTATGCAGGTAGTTGGTAGAAGTTGGGAGTAGATGAGTCTGTGTTCAGCCCTAACCAGTGAAGAAAATCTTTTGTGGATATTGCCTTCCTACAAATGCTGTTACCAATATCGATCTCGGCTAACCACTGCAGTACACTGAAATCAATCCAGCTCCATTCCTTGGAGTCACCTAAAACTAGAGCACTCCATTGTTGAATCAAGTCCATTGACTTGAAATAGCTTTATTTGCACTGGAATGTTAACACAACACAGAGACAGCACATGAATGTTAACACAACACAAAGACAAATAAGGGCATTCCCCCGTCTCATGGCTCAGAATCCTGTACAAAACAATCTGGTGAGGTTTGTGCTGAAAATAATAGGATCTAAAGGGAAAGAAATCCTTTCCTCTATGTAGTTTCCTTTATACCCTAGAGGCAGGGGGGGTGGGAATGTATAGTCTACATATGAACTGATTTAACTGCAGAAGTATCATCATTAACCTGAACCAGCCTTGACTGTTTCTGGGTTTGATATAACTTGCATGGCAGAGATGTGCTATTTTAGTTAAGATGGCTCATACCCAAACAGAGAGTATTTTGTAGATGAAGATCTAAAACATCCAGTGTGTGAGCATCCAATGACTATGTGTTGTCATGAAGACAGAATATCAAGCATGACCACCATATGGCCTATCTGTCTGTTCATTAGTACAGATTAAATTTTGGTGCTGTTTGTTGGACTTACTAATAGTAAGCGTAGTGACTGTTAAGGAATCATTGAAAAATAAGTTTACTGTGGCCTGGTCTAGCATATGCATATGATTGTCTATACTGTCTTTTATACTTTTGTAGCTGAATCAAACTGCCAGATAAAAAAGGGAGATATCCCAAAGCCCCTACTCATATGCCAGGAATCAACCTCATGTATTTACTTCTAATAAAGCAACCGAGACCTGCCTCTACTAAAATTTGACTGTGATAGATTTGATGAACATTTTTATCTCCCTATAGAAACTCTAGTCTTTTGGGAAGTTAGCTTTTAGCCTAAGGTAGAGTTGAGGGACTATTATTAATGTTATTTTATTTTATTAGCCTACACATATTTGCATCATATTTTTCATTCTTATGAATTTGCATGTATAGGCTGCTTGAATATACATATGTAGATAAATAAACACATACATAGAAATATATGCATAGATCTATATAGCTATATGTATACATGTATACAGAAGAGAATCTGGTAAGTTGCTGCATGACCTACCAGCAAATATTTTTTGGTTGTTCTCTTCCTCAAATAGCAGTTTAATTTGTTCTGTTGTGGCAGGATCTTTGCATCATTCACTAATCCACCTTTATTTATATCTTGAATCCAACAGGACGTACAGAAATAATGCAGAAATGTTATTATTTGTGTTATTAATAATGCAGACTAAATTCTATTTGTCTGGAAATAATGCAGACTAAAAATTTAGACCACCAAAATAAGAAAATCTATCCCTCCTGGATAAAACCAGCCTTCATGGATGAATGCCTTTGTTTTTAATTGCCCCACCTGAGTGGCTCCTAAACATCTTCAGTGCACATCCTATATTTGGTGTAGCAAAATTAGATAATAATTTTGCAATGAGAACTTTAATCTTTCAAAACTTAAAACTACAACTGTATTTGTCTTGTACAGTGTACATAAAAGATGCCAAAGCACCTCTGATTTCTTAGGATGAATTTCATTACAGTTTAAAGCAAGGTTCCTTTCTAAACAGAATATTATTAAATAGGTCTGTTGGTTCAAACCAATTTAATTAAAAAAAAAAAGTTAAAAAGGAAAACATATCTTTGCTTTATCACTATGTTCTTTCAGGCTGAATAAATTTCTCCACTCTTCTATTCTAGTTCAGTAATTTTCTCTTTTTTAATTTTTTAGATTAGGTCAGGGCTATCAAGGCACATCCATCACCTGAGTCTTAAAGTCATTTGTTGTCTTCCTGATACAGACTAATTTATGCCTCTTATTTGTACCATTACAGGGAATAGGATCTCCTGACATCAAAGTTGTCCTTAGCATAAGGATTAAATCTCCAGATGTCACTGGGCTGCAAAATTTTAAGCAAAATTCAAAGTAATTTTAAATGCCAGTTTAATTGCATTGAGATGTGGTATACTGTGTGATACTCACAAGTGGTAAGCCTTTGTTAACTCGTTTATTGATAATTGCTAAGTTATTTTGATTACAGCTCATGGGATGATGTTATTCATCTCTGTTATTTCTATATTTATTTTACCACAAACATCAAAGTTACACCATACCCATTATCAAACTGAGAGAAAGACAGACTCTTCTATGCAAATAAACAGACAGGATTCTTGAACTGCTAGCAAGTATGTGTTATTATTACTTACATATGTATTATTCCCAAGCAATGTTGGTGCTAATAAGTCATTTGAAGATACAATCCTTTTACACATTTTAGTTTTTGAAAAAATTTATATTAGTTGTCAAAGGCAGTTAATACTGTAGATTTATATCTGTGCAAAAAAACCCTATCTTTAGTACAGACAAAAGACTAGTTATTTCTAGTATTATTCCAGTAGTCTATCTTCTTCTTCACCTAAAGACACTCCTGCCTAAACTATACTTCAGTTGTTTTACATATGGGTGAGCAAAACAATTATTAACTTATTTAAAATCTCAATAGATTAATATTCCTGTCTCAAAACATATTTATTTTTTTTGATATTGCTGTTGTTTTGGTTTCCCTCCTTCCCTTCTTCCCTTCCTGCCTCCTTTCCTTCCTTCTTTCCTTCCTTCTCTGTCTCCTCTCTCACTTTCACACACCTTCTCACTTTCTCTCCTTAACAGACAGAAGATCACAGCAAGGGCAAGAGTACCAAACAAAACAACTCCTCCCCACCCCTCCCAGCCAAATCCTCTCCCCTGTGATTTAATTTTTCATTCCTTTTTCATACTATCAGTTTGTTTTAGCATTCAGTTATGCTAAATGCAGAAGGGAAAAGTTAACAAGGAGCTATTTTGCAGTATTTTGCATCTTTGATTCAACTTGTTTATCTTTGGATTATAGGAGAAGGCACATGCCTAAACAATATTAGAATGTATTGTCTTTACATCTGAAATCCAAAAAGAGTGTAGGCCAACAGCAGGTTCTTAAATACAGTACCAGATGTTCAGAAAAAAATATCAAATTAACAATTTATGAAACAAACAAATAAAGGTCAAAAGATATTGTGCATTTCCATCAGAAAGGTTATGTTTTAGCAATAATTCTGGCTTTAATTTTCAAACTCCTGAATGAACTGAAGATGGTATCACCAGGCCAAAAAATTCCTACCGGTCTTTCTTCACATTGTGCAGAAATTCTAAAAAAAAAACCAAATAACCAACAATGTCTAGTTCTATATTGATTTGACCCTGCAAAGTACTGAGCATCTCCATTTCACCAAGAATTCACTGGGAATTGTGGACACTCCATATCTTTTGGGATCAGCTTTCATATTAATAACGCTACAAAAGCAACCCTACCCAAAAAAACCTACTAATCACTGAAAAAAAAGCAAAAAACCACCCACCAAAAAACCCCACCAAACCATGTTTAAAGACTTATAAACAGTTACATTAAACTATGGTGTTGTTTGAGCTTGTTTTTTCCACTTACAGAACTGCATTTGTAAAAGGATGTACGGCATATAAAATTTGTGCTTGTATATGTTTATAGAACAATGGATAGACAAGATTACCAGGCTTAAACTTTTAGCAGCTGTGCATCTATACTGTTTTTGATATCAAGACAGCTTCTTCAGAGATTTCTAAGGCTAAGTGCTGCACAAATAAAATACATATTATTGCCCTGAACTACGTACAAAGATCAAAAAACACTTTTAAAATGTCAGTAAAATAAATATTATACACCTTCTCCTGATGTAATGACTGGGGCTGTGAACATGTATGAGTAAATGATAGAAATCCTCAGGTCTTCCTCAAGTGATCTGTAACTGTGGGAACACTTGAGCTTGCTTGTTTATTCTGTTTTTCATTCTAACACATGCAAGTGGCAAAGCTTGAAGCAAGGGCACCTGACTAACAATTTTTATCATTCGACAATTTTTAGTTTTTGGGGGCTATTTTTAAGATTCTCCAAGTTCTAGAAGATTCACGTTAGTGGTAGAGGTGACTATAGCTATGATGATCTAGCATGGTTTTATAATAGATCCTCATTTTCAGTTTTTTACACCTTTGCAAAACTGAAACTATTAGGCTGATATTTTTTATCACTAAATTGTACTGAATATTTGGAAAATAAAACTTTAAGTTAAATTAGTTTATCTATTTGTCTTACTGTGATATCTTCTTAAATTATATAAATTATATATAGATATATATAAATTATATATATATATAAAAATTATAACACATGAAGAAAAAAAGATAAAGTTGAGAATTTCTAGTCTG
>JAOXJK010000001.1:162609641-162622021 GCA_025774025.1 Xenus cinereus
CTAGTCTGTTGCAGAAAAACTTGAAACTTGCCAAGGAGGTCTTCCTGAGCAATGTTTGTCTTTTAGCTTCTTTGTGAAAACTTGACAGCTTCTAAGCTGTAACAGAATCCCATTATATCTACTGAGCTTGGTGGAGATAGCTAAATTAATTATAGTTTTGAATTACATGCAAGCTGAACAGGAGACCATAATAAACATTGCACTGTATTGGACAAATTGTCCATCTAACCCTGTATCCTATTCCTCACAGTGACCAATATTAATTAAGGTGGTTGTTTGCAGCACCAGGAAGATGTAGCTTGACAGGTTAAAGGAACAATTGAAAGTGTGACCTGCTTTTTGTCCCCTGTCCTTAGTGTGATCAATTTGCTTTCAAGATTTTATTTTCATTGCTGCTGCTTAATCGGATTATACATTGAAAGCTTCTACACAAATTTACTAAAAGGTTGGCATTTTAGTTGTTTATCTATTCATTAATGATTTTTAATTAAAGAAAAAAAAAAGGACACATATATCTCATAAACAGTAGCTGAAATCTCCTAGCAACAACAATGTTATTAAGATGTAATTTCTTCTTTTCCTTTTTTTTAATCATTACTATTTTAAATATCCTTGACTCTTCAGAGTGTCTGAATTTAAATGCTACTTTGTCATAGATTAAGATCTTAAGAGGTTGATTTCCTTGATGACAAGAAGATAACGTTAACTTATAAAATAGATAACACTCAAAATGTTCGTAATAAATAGTGTGTAGAAGAAAATATTCCTAAATATTCACAGAAAATCAAGAATTCAAAGAGTTTTTGTAATAAATAGGAAAATTGCTTCCCAAGCGTAATTTTTTTATGAGTCAAGATTCAGAACAATAAAGCTACTGATACACATAACATTATCAATAAAATCCAGCTTTTATGACAGTCATCAACATAGCACTCTTTCGTTTCACCCCTCATTTCTCTCTGGTATGTTGGTAGAGATGTAAAAGAAAATAAGTGAACAGCCCTCTGTAATATTGAAAGGTAAGAAAAAACCAATAGTTATCCTTTCAAAGGAAATTTTGAAGACACAGCTTGATAGCTTTTCTTCTGCTTTGAAAATAATTTCCTGTTTTTATATTGAATATCTGACTACACCTAGGTGACAAATTTCTTTTCAGCTGTTCTTGAAATATACTAATGAACTAAAATATTTCAAGTGTTCACTCTCTTAAAAAATGAGTAAAAAAACAGACTTAAAAAAAATTAAAATTGTGTCTTTATTTTTTCAAGAAGATATTTTTACCTATAAACATCCCCTTGATGTCAGAGTTAATCCCTTGAATGCGATTAGCCACATCTAGAATTCATCATCTAAAAGTTAGTTAGTATTATTGTAAATTAATGTAAACAGTAAGGGTCTTTGTAATAAAGTGTCACAAATAATACTTTCCCAACACAATCTATTCTGCTTGTTTTGCATGTATTTTAGTACAGACTGCATGGATAATTTCTCACCACTGACTGTAAGGATGCCTAGATGAGTATCTCAGACTGGATGCTAAAAACTAAAGCTATCACCAGATTGCTGAAATGTTCCATGATAGATTTGCTTCTGTTTCACTTCTAAAAGACAAGTTTAAAAGCAGCAAAATATTTTATTTAAATTATTTAAATATTTAATTAAAACAAAAAAAAATTGTAATCTCTTCCCACTTTCAAAAAAAAAGCCAGAAACCATATTAATTAAGAAAAAAAAAGAAGAAAATGGTTTAATCCAAAAATCAAATTATTTTATATTCCAGCAGTGACCTAAAAAAAATAAATCAATTGTTCAGAGAAATGTTGCTCTACCCTTTAATCTCTTTAGATTTTGAGAAATCCACCATAAAAGGGAGCTGTTACTCCAAGTCCTCAGACAAAAAGCCTTATATTTTCACCTGATCTCTTTTTCACTTTGTTTTGGTTTTGCTTTACCTTTAGTTGACCTTCCATGGTTAGAGTAAAAGTACACAAGTTATTGAGTCAGTCTTCAATAACTTGAACTTTCATGAAGAGTGTTATGGGGAAGGAAAATGAAGAGTGTCAGAGGGAAGTGAAGTGGGTCCTTCAGCACTGACCTCAGCTTCCTTCCTACAGCTATTTCCCATTTATGGCCCTGGAGTCACAGAATCACAGAACAGCTTGGATTGGAAGGGACCTTTAAAGATCATCTAGTCTGACCCCCTTGCAATAAGGAGGGACATCTTCAACCAGATCAGGTTGCTCAGAGCCCCATCCAACCTGACCTTGAATGTTTTCAGGGATGGGGCATCTACCACCTCTCTGGGCAACCTGTTCCAGTGTTTCACCACCCTCATTGTAAAAATTTCTTCCCATCTGTTACATTCCCATAGAGAGGGCAGCGCTACTACATTTTAGTGATGCTACTCACAACCAGGTGCAATAAAAATAAAAAAGTGCAGCATTCCTGCTGCTGAAAGGGTATATTTGGACTATGGTATGTCTGAGTTGCCTTCACAAGAGGGTTAGGCCACTTCTCTTGGTGCAAGAATGGAAGAAATATACTTTTGTACAGGTCCATGAGGTCTCTGGTAGCATCAACCGCTCTGCACATGTGTAGCATAGTGGGTTTATGATGTCTGTCGATTTCTCCAAGGTTCACTTGTGTGGTTCTGCAGTGCAAGTGCTGCGCCATGTGCATCTGTTTGAGAACCGAGCCCATGAATCCCAGATCATATGCATCTTAAATGACCATATAATGCAGACTTGGTCTACGGTTTATGATTTATTTTTTTCTAGCTATAAATGCTAAAACTCTAGAATGCAAATAAATATTCATGTCAACAAAGGTAAAACAGTAAAAGTGAACATTATTTGAGTCATGTGGCAAATTATCCTAATTTTCCTCAGTGTCTCCAACTGAGAGCAAACCGGAGAAGCCCTTGTTTGTGGGATTAAGCAAGGAACTTCCATTCAAAGGAGACAGAGAATACAAACCTATTTAATAAGTGATGGCCTAATTCCTAAACCAAGTAGTAAAAGCAAATCTGAAGTAAACCATTTTCAAGTAATTTCTGCGGAAGTTATAACACATTTATTGATTTTAAATATCTATGTAGCTTATGGAATAACTATGTAGTAAATATTTATGTTGCTTAAATAGAAGTGTTGCTGACAAAGCAGAGGCCTCTTGCACCCATAAAGTCAAAACAGATTGAGAAGGGCGTATTTGGTATTTGTTTGCACAGAATCAAACATAAGCACACTAAAATGACTAAACAGCAACACTATAACTATTTGTGAGATTGTGCATTTTTTAATGCTACTAATGGTATAACCAGCAACAATGTCTGAGCATGTGGAGACACAGCTAACTGTACATGTAAAGGTAACACATAACTGCAAAAGGAGATTTTCGTGATGCAATTACATAAATGAGGCATGATGAAAATCATGTACAAGGCATAAACTCCACAAGATACTAACAGTGGATGTAGAACAGGCAGGAAATACACCTGGGAAAATTAACAAATCCTGCTCCTGAAAATAAGATAATCTGTGTTGGGAGCAGATGAGATTCACCCTTTCTTTTGGGGAGGTTCTAAGAATCATAAAAATACCATGGATGCGTGAGAAAAAAGAGGAAGAAAGATTACTCTTGACTCTGGCCCCAGTTTTGGGGGGTCCTCAAACCTGGCTGCAGCCATCCCTGCTGACTACATGGCATCAACTCTGTGGTATTGAATACACACAGATGTTAGAGATGGTTATTAAGGACCATTTGAATATGCAATAATTAAAACTAATAAAGTGTAAGAAATTATCATTTGAAAATGTGTGCTGCTAATGAATGCCAATCTAGTAAAACACTACTTTGATGCTGGCCTGATTTCTGTCTTTTAATTACTCCCATCACAGTCATCCAAGTCCCTCATATACATGTACATCTACATCTGTACACATATGCATATACTCAGTCACAAGAGTCTCATGTGAAATTACTTTTTAGTTTCTGCATATTTTACATAATACTTTAAAGATTATAATGTCCAAATTCATCCAAGATAGGGTTTTGAGGGCTGAATCCTGAACTTCAGTATGTATCCATCCCCTCTAGGTATAGGGATCATTCATTAGCCACCTCAGCAGCAATGCTGATTTGATCCTCTCATCAGCTCAGTGAGGACAGAATTGTTTGTGGTCTGCAATATGAACTAGATCAATAAAATGATCCTGGTTAAATAAAAAGCCTCAAGAAGCTAAAACTAATGGCTGGAGGCTAGTGAAGGGAGTAAGAAATTTCTCAGATCAGCTTTGCCAATGGAGAAAAAAAAACAAAAACAAAAACAAACTATATCCTGACTCACCACTACAATACTCTAGCTTTACATCAGAATAATACATTTAAAGTCATTTGGGATGGTGTGATGTAAAATCGAGTAGTACAATGATTAATCGGGTCACCAACCTCTTCTCCCTTATGTCTCTAAAATGTTATTTAATTAAAACTAAAATGCCATGTGGGATTGGTCCCAGGGTATGGTTTCTAGGCACTGCACAAATAGGAAGGAGGTATTATTTTATTGTTAATAATGCTTCATCTATTCAGTCTTCCCGCAGTTTGTTGATGCCCAGTAATTCTCCTTTTAATGTGTAGACACCACTGGATGTTCTCCTAATGGATAGTTTCAGAAAGCTTTTCAGAAACATTCTACCAGAAAATTCCAATTCAAGTTAACCAACGGAAAGGAAAAATAATTTTGGAAAAATACAATTTTGAAAAGAAAATATAATTATGGAAGACAATGAAAGGTACCAAATTCTGATTTCCTGGCATTCCATTCTGATTTTTTCTGATTTGTGTTATATTAGAAATCAAAAATAACAAAACATTTCACATTTTAACCAACTTAAATGGTTTGTTTCACTGAAGATTATTAATTATATTTGCGTCTTTACCTGGTTGTTGTTTTTGTTTTCATTTTCATTTTGTTTTGTAGCAAAAAAAGGAACTGACAAAATTCCTGAAAATAAAAACACTTCTTCACAGTTCTCATGCTTAAATGGAGGGAAGGGCTAATTTTTTTTCTGACATGTTTCTTAAATGAGAGGTACTTTGTGTTTCAAATGATTTATTATTTGTCTCTGAATTCCGTGTGTTTTTTAAAGCCTGAAGTCTGAGCCAGAAGAAGACTGAGGGAAGAAAACATTCTTTTTCCCCAGTTAAAATAATTTAATTACAGTGAATTAAGATGTGAATTAATAAGAAAACCAAGGTTTGGTATTACTGTCACACCACATAACTACATTTGTCCTCCAGAAAGAAAATGACTGGCATATGAAACCTTTGATGCATTAAATCAAGTCTGAGAGAGGAGGGGAAGGAGGCAGGAGCTTTTCTTCTGGAACAGGCTTATTCTTATAAATCAGTAGTTCTGCATCTCTAAAATACTGGCTAGAAGGCAGGGCTGGGCCTTCTGAGACTTGGGTCTATTTCTAGTGCTATCAGCGGTTTGACATGTGACCTTCCCAAGGTCAGTGCTTCTGTTTTCCGATCTGTTGAGCAAATAAAATTATACTGTATTCCATTGTAAAGGCCTCTGAGATGTGTTGATAAAAAAAGAAGAACTAGGTATTACTCTTACATAAGATTTGACTTTTCATGTTGTACCCATCAGTGACGGTGATAATTAACTCAGTCACCATGTTTTTTCATCACAGATTTCAAAGCACCTTTGGGCTGTATAATTCCTTCTGCTTCCTCAGACTGGGAAACTGAGGCACAGGAAAGAGAGATCAGTTGCTCAGAGTCATGTCAGAAAACTATTGGTGGAGGAATGAACAGGGCAGGTCTTTCCCTCAGTGGTATGTTCTGCACTCTAAGAAGCATTTCCCTCTCCATTATTAAACAAAGGAAATATGTTGTCTCATCTGCTTTTGTCCATTTAAATGATCCTTATGTTGCTCTGAGACTGTGCCATGAAAATTGATAAGAAAAGAATTAATTATTGAAAACACATTATAGATCTATTATTCAAGTTGACACGATTCAGTGGGATTACTTGTGTAAGAAATAGGTTGAAAGTTTGGACACATTTTTTTCTTTTTTTCTTTTTTTGATTGAGAAAGATACTTTTTAATGCCTTGTGTAGATCTAAATGATATTGTGATTTGTGTTGCATGAGTTAACTTGTGCTCTTCCTGTCCTGTCATATGAGTTTTAATAAGAGCTTGAACATAATTTTTAAATAACTTTAAATTGTATGAATGTGTTTACAAAACTACCTCAGTCAGTTAAATATGTTGCAGAGTGACCAGCTATTTCAACCTTTTGCTTGTTTGCAGTCTGTAATCTTTCAGGAAAGAATGAAATAAGCAAGAAATCAAACTACTAAGAGGTCACATTAGTAAAAGTGCAGTACTGTATTGTGTATTGATCACATTACACAAGAGTCAAGTCTTGCAGGATGTTGAGAACTGTTGTAACAAGTATTTAAAACAGTAATGTTGGTATCTGTTAAAAAAAAAATTGTGCTGAGGTTAGGATATGGTGCAAATGTTATCACTTCTTATTAAAGGTTATAATATTATACCAGTACTTTCCCTGCTATAGCTGACCAAAAGAACAAATATTTCTCACATCTCCAGTTAATTTCACTGCAATATTTTTCCCCAGACTAAATATATGTCTTTTATGAAAAGAAAAAAAAATAATTAAAAAATCTGTGTACTTCAGTGCTGCAGTGCTGAACACTGCAACACCAAATTTAGGAAGCAGAAGCCTGGGGTGAAAGCCTGGTCCCCAAGTCAGGCAAGCAACCATCTCACATACCGCGCTGGGAAAGGCAAAAATCAGACCTTCACATCAGGGTCGAGAGCATCAAAGATGCAGCTTGGAGGACACTTCAGTGAAATGCTGCGGTGGAATCTCAGTTCACGTTCTGGGGTCATGGCTGCAGCAAAACCATCTCCCTCCATCTGGGCTCCACACCTTGAAATTCTCCCTTTAAAACAGATAAACCACTGCTGTTGTATCAAACTTTTAAAGTTAGTGTGTCTGTGTGTGTGTGTATGTATAGTTTTGGGACAAGAGGAATAAAAGAAGGTGGATGACTCAGCTCCCTATCTCTCTCTTTCTAACCAACAGCATAGTGGGCAGAATATACTTTCGTGATGGAGACATGGAGTGAATTCACTGCTAACTTGGAAGGGGCTTAAGTCTGTCCCTTGACCTCCCTACAGTACCCTTTATTATTTGATAACATGACACTCCAGAAGGCTATGCTGGAGACTATAGGCTGCAGGGGCCAGGCCAGGGAGGGGGGAGGGAAACAAAAAAATTGAAAGGAACAGAGAAAGAAAGATAAAATATAAATGTCTATGTGACTCCAGTCCTTCACCAAACAGCTATTCTGGATACTCTCCCCAGTAAGAACAGTAGTTCTGTGTCTCAGTCCTGTCCTAAGAACTGCTCAGATATTTTAATGATTTTAATGCAAGCAATCACAGTGGAAACTGGGTCAGAAACTCAGATCAATACATATAGTTTGAATAAGAAATTCTGGTCAGGACCTTGGCCTGGCCTGCTCCCTAAATATACCTCTTGCTTCCACGTCATCAGAATTTCAAAGTCAAATGGCTACCTGGTTTTTATGGCAGACTACACTCAGGCTGGATACACAGTCTGTCCACCTTGGTGACTTGTATTCACTTTTCTGACACCTAGTGTTTGAAGCTTTTAAGACTAGCCATGTGACCTATTCAGGACAATGTTTCCAACACAAAATTATTGCAAGGTCTGATGAATATTTATACTGGAAAAAAAAAATGTCTATGGGCTTTGCTACTGTCTCCATAGTCTAAACATCTGATGTATAAGATCTAGTAGGTCAAGATCAGTCTCATAAGAAAGCACAATGCAAGCAAGTCTTCCCAGTGCTATGGACACCTGGTGGGTGCTGTAAGCAATATCTTGTAAACTCATGCTCCCCCACTGCCTTTCTCTGGTTCAAGGGTTCTCAAATTATTTTTCTTGTCAAGTAGAACAGCTGCAGCAAGAGGGCTGGTAGCCTGGTGGTTGAGAGTATGAGCCAAGAAAGAGGAACATGTGGGCTGGCTCTTACACTGCAAAAGACAGAGAATTTTTATTTTCTCATCCTGAGCCAGTCTCCTACCCACTAGACAGAAGTAGGCAAACCACTTTTTAACTTTCTTTTCCTTTTTTTTTTTTTTTTTTAATCATCATCATCCGCCACTGCATCATTTTGCAAAGCTCCATCTGGTGAACATATCACAGGGAGATTTGGAACACGCTCACACATCACTGCCCTCAGGAAAATGAAGAAAAATATCTGGTTTCAGAAACCTTGTTAGGCTTAAATACAATTTAGGTAGAAATTCAGTAGTTCTGTGAAGACTGGCCTGTGAAACATGCTGAGATAGAAAATTCTGGGAGGAGATCCTTGTATTAGTTCAACCCCTCCTATCCTTAGTTATAACCAGATAGTCTGAGCTGGTTTAAAGTCATTGTATGCATTGGGAAGCATGGTTTCTGCAACAGTTGCATCAATATAGAGAGGCCCTTATGTTGACTTTCACTCCCAGCAAAGCCAAAGCCTGAATAAACCCATAACTTCAAATGAAATAATGATCCTATGACTTTTCTATTCGCTGAGTCCATCATAACTTGTAGTGCACATACATACACACACACCTTTATATACTTATGTGTATGTATGTGTGTATGCATGTATAGACAGACAGATCATCACAATTACAGAGCAGGATGTCTTTACTGTGCTTCTGTATCTTAGAGAAATAATTAAGATGATTTTACAGCACATAGCACAAGTATTGCAAGAAGGGTATCTACAGTAATACATTTTTATTCTGTAGAAAATTTGAAAATGCTCAGTTCTGTTTTGCAAGATCTACAATGTTAGATGAGGTAACTAGTTTTTTAATGTGTTCTAATATAGCACAAATACACCCTTAACCAGTGTTACTTGCATAGTCATAGCAACAGGGAGATAGGAGATTACCAAGTGGGAAAATGTAGAAGTATCCCAGTACCTTTTCCTATTTCAAGGCATTTTCCATATTAGGAGCAAACCCCTTTCTATTCAAAGAGCAGCTATGATGCCCAAGTCAATTTGCTTGTGTTGGTTAAATATGGGACTTTACACCCGAAAGACAGGTATAAGTAGGAAGCTCATTGTCTTAAGCTTCTAGAAGTTGCAGAGGCAAACAGGAGGTAAAAGATATCAGATAAGGAAAGGAATCAAGGGAAATAGACTTGGGTGCTCTTTGACCTCTCTGATCTACCGGATAATTTGCAGGGAATAATGTAAGATCTGGTTATTCAATCTGTGTATGGATTGTAAACTGGGATGCATATGCTGAAATTTAAAAACCCAGATTCATTGACACGTCAGTGCTGCCTGATCTCTCACTTTACTACACTCTCAAAATAAAAGAGTAGGAAATTTCCTAACGAACCTGATCAGGAGTAGGTATTTCCTTAAAACACTTAGAGGCAAGCCTCTTTTCCTAAGGTACATGTTTCCAAACTTAATTCAAAAAGATGAGGAAATCTAGAAATTTAATATTATGGCGCTGAGAAACGATAGATTAATTTCCTGACCCTCACACACCTTTCCTGTGTAACTTGACTTACAGCACCAAAACCACAGATGTCAAATCTAAAATGGATGATGCCTCTTTTCTTCCTCTGTGACTTGTCTTCTAGATGCTAATCTTTGCATGGCAGATGCTCTCTCAATACATATATCATATATGAGACATTAATTTCTCAATATAGTTCCAAAGTATACAGCTGAAAACATAATGGGTTCCTTGTCTAAATACTCTTTTGGAAGTTACTTAACACCCATAAATACTCTTTCATCCTCTGGCAAATTTTTTACCTTTTTTTTCTTTTCCCCTTTGGAATTCTAAGGCTCCAGATGGCTTCCACTACTTCCCACCTCTCAGTAGATCCCTTGGAAGAAGCAGGCAATTTGTCCTTCATGCTTTGACAACAGGTCATTGTCTCCTGCCTCTTATCTGGTTCATATTTATTTATTTAATATCTTGTTAATGTTCAGCTCCTCTGGTTGCATTTTGATTGTTTTTACGGTGCCTGAGCAATTTTAATAACACAAAGGTAAAAATGCTCAGAAGCTTTTTTCTAAGGCAAAAGGAGAACAAGCTCTTTAGTCCTCCTGCCCCACATCCCACTGAGTGTTCACCAGGCTGCAGATTTTCAGCCTTTCTTCCCCTGAGCTTTTTACTCACGGAGATCTTGTCACTGCTGCTGACACATGGTGAGTGGGTCCCCTACCCTAATCTTCCCCGACCCTTACCCCTTCCCCTGACTCTCCCGCCTGCCCCCATGGAGTTTCCTGTGGGCTTCCCTGCCTCCATTTCCCCTTGCACTTCGAGGCTGCAATTTGTCATCTACGGCAGGTTTCCAGGCAGCCTAGCACCGCCCCTCCTCCCCCCACCCCCGACATCACCGAGGGACAAAGTCAAAGAAACCGTCAGGAGAAATGAACTAATGCGCCTCAACGTGGCGCCAAGTTTCCTTTCCCTCTTTTTTTCCCAATGAAACCACTAATATATTTCTTGTGGTGCTTTCTGTCTCCGTGGCATTTTATCTCTTCTGGCCCGTTTGTAATTTATTGGGCAGGCTTTTCCAGGGCCAGGATTTCTCTCTTTTTTGTCTGTTTCGTTTCCTTCTCCTGTCCCATTTCCCGCCCCCGCTTCCCCCTCCCTTCGTAGTCCCTGCCCACCGTAACGAACCCAAAGGCCAGATCTTCGTCCTGGGGAACAGAAATGGCCATAGCAACTGTTGTAATTTGTCAATGGTGTAATTACATTAATTTGATAAGATCATCGTCGGCAGAACGTCTAATTTACTTGCAAGCGGCAGCCAGGGAAAAGCTTTGACCAAATTAGCATGCCGCCGAGACCAGGGGGTGCGGGCTCCATATGGCTCCCTGGCTTTCCCTATAAATAACCCTCCTCCAGCCCACCCCCGCGGTTACATCCCCCCCTACCAGTATGCCGCAAAGTTCACCAGCGGCGCCGGACGGGAGCGGTACAGCCCCGGGCTGCAGGAGGCACCCGACGGCCAGCTGCTGCTGCCTCTCCCTCTCCCGCCCCTGCCTCCTCAGCCACCTCCTCCTCCTCCTCCTCCTTCTTCTCCTCCTCCACCTCGTCCTCCTCCGCGCGATTTGACAGGGCAGGGGGAAACGCGGGTTTCCACTTGCACCACCAGAGGTGCAACTGGTTCTTCGCTCGTAGGCATCTGAAACACATCCAAATGATGCAGAAACTTTTGTATGCTTGGCTCCTTTCTTTAAGGCCAGGCACCGATTTTCCGCTGTGTAATCTCTTTTGTCAGAAGGGTGGGAGCTGGAAAAGGCGGCAGGGGGTGGGGTGGACGAGGAGGGAGTTCGAGGGAGGGGGGCGAGGGAAGCAGGCGTTGTATTTCCACGGAGAGGATATTAGGAGCATCCCTAGAGAAATATCTATTCATGTACATAAGTGCATCTCTAATTTTTATATATAGATAAGAATGTCAAGATGCACAACTGTCAGTTTCATCCCTCTCCTCCCCTCCTTAAGGGAGACACTATATTCTGTGGGAACAGGTGGCGTGAATTGCTAACAGTGCAGCAATCCCCTCCTCCCTACTCCCTTCTTCTCTGTGATCATTTAAATTATAAAATATATCTATATTTATAATGCAATAATCCACGATTCAACACTGCATAGAGAACGCCAGCAAGAGACCAAACCCAGCATGAAACACTATAGACTGCAGGGGAGGAAGAAATGCATTTAAAGCAACGATAAAAATGGCGTGCAGAATAATTACCTCAAATTGCTACTCGCTTGACACCCTGACACTAATTCTGTTCAAGCCTTTGGGAAATACAATAAGGCAAACGCACCTTCCTCGCCTGCTTGTGCAGGTGTTAGTGCGTGAATAGGGGCAATAGGGAACTGGTCGGGAGGAGGGGAATGCTAAACTTTCCATCTGAAAAGAAAAGAAATTAATTAAATAATCCATTTAGGAGAAAGCATCTAAATAGACCGACAGCTTTTAATGCCAACGTTTTTAACGCTTGCCCTGTACGTGGATTGATTTTTTTTTTTTTCCTCTCCAGCATTCCCTCAGCAGATGGATTTTTGCCACTGCAGCTCAGCAGAGGGTGTCAGATCTTTCAGAGTGCACCAGGTTGAGACGAGCAGAGCCTCTTAGCAACTCTCCCTCTGCGTGCATGTGAGTGTGTGCGAGCGTGCGGCTCGGCAGCAGCGGAAGAAAAAGGAAAGAAGAGCGAGCGGGGGAGCGAGCGAGCGAGCGAGGAGGGGAGGCAGCGCGGCCGGCGGGGC
>JAOXJK010000001.1:162622171-162634085 GCA_025774025.1 Xenus cinereus
GCCGGGCGGCCAGCGCCTGAGAGCGGGGAGAGGCGCTTTCAGCACCGGGGGCGCTGGACAGCGCCCGGCGGGCGAGGAGCGCGGCTCCGCGGCAAGGTCAGTCCGGCGCGGAGCCGCGCACAGCCGCAGCCTCCGCGGCCAGCGCCGCGCTCTCCGCCTGCGCCTCTCTAACATGCAGCGGCGGCCGGTGGCTAGCAGCACCGTTCCCGTGCCGGTGAGCCAACCCGGCCGGCAAACCTCCACTTAGCCGCCCGGAAGGCGTCAGGGAGGGGGATCGAGGAGGGGGATTGTTTTTTGCCTTTTTTTTTTTTTTCCCTTCTACTTTTTTTTTTTTTTGTGCGTGCCTTGCAGTACGTGCCTGGAGAGTTTGTGGATATAATTATTGACTGGAATCTGGGCTGTTGCAGTTGTACGTGGGGGGGGGAGAGAGGGAGAGAGGAGAAAAGAAAGGGTCCCCCCCCTCCGCCGACCCTCCCTGCTCCCTCTCCCCACATTTTTTTTTTTTTTTTCTCCCCCTTTGGTGGTGGTTCGGACATTTCATGTATTGAATGAACTGGAATTGCTTTCCGTGTGAGGAGGATGGTTGCTGTTACTTTGTGATGAGATCGGGAATGAATTGCTCGGTTTAAAAATGCTGCTTTGGATTCTGTTGCTGGAGACGTCTCTTTGTTTTGCTGCTGGAAACGTTACAGGGGACGTTTGCAAAGAGAAGATCTGTGCCTGCAACGAGATAGAAGGGGATTTGCACGTAGACTGTGAGAAAAAGGGATTTACCAGCCTGCAACATTTCACCGCCCCAACTTCCCAGTTTTACCATTTATTCCTGCATGGCAATTCCCTGACTCGACTTTTCCCTAATGAGTTTGCTAACTTTTACAATGCAGTCAGTTTGCACATGGAAAACAACGGTTTGCATGAGATTGTTCCTGGGGCTTTCCTTGGGCTGCAGCTGGTGAAACGCTTGCACATAAACAACAACAAGATCAAATCATTCAGGAAGCAGACTTTCCTGGGGCTGGACGATCTGGAATACCTCCAGGCAGATTTTAATCTATTGCGGGATATTGACCCGGGAGCATTTAGGGACTTAAACAAGCTAGAGGTGCTGATTTTAAACGACAATCTCATCAGCACCTTGCCCCCCAACGTGTTTCAGTATGTGCCGATCACCCACCTCGACCTCCGGGGAAACCGTCTTAAAACCTTGCCTTATGAGGAGGTCCTGGAGCAGATCCCAGGCATTGCTGAAATCCTGCTAGAGGATAACCCCTGGGACTGCACTTGCGATCTGCTGTCGTTGAAGGAATGGCTGGAAAACATACCCAAAAATGCTTTGATCGGCAGAGTGATTTGTGAGGCTCCCACTAGGTTGCAGGGCAAAGATTTAAATGAGACCACAGAGCAAGAGCTGTGCAAAAAGAACAGGGTGGATTCTAGCCTAGCTGCTCCCCCTGCTGAAGAAGAAACCTGTGATCCTGGTCCCATTCCAACCCCCTTTAAAATACATGGCAAAGAAGACCCTGCCACGCCAGGATCTGGTCCAAACGGAGGTACAAAGATTCCTGTCAACTGGCAAATCAAGACCAGACCCACTGCTGCCGTGTCGACAGTTAGTGCCAAGAACAAGCTACCGGCTACCGTGTCCTGCCCGCAGATCTGCAGCTGCGATCAGATCCCTGGCTCGGGTTTAAAGGTTAATTGCAATGACAGGAATGTGAGCAGCTTGGTGGATTTGAAGCCCAAGCCGTCCAACGTGCAGGAGCTGTTTCTTAGAGACAACAAAATACACACCATCAGGAAATCCCACTTTCTGGATTACCGGAAACTTAATTTACTCGATCTGGGCAACAACAACATCGCCACCGTCGAGAACAACACCTTCAAGAACCTCTTTGATCTCCGATGGCTCTACATGGATAGCAACTACTTAGACACCCTGTCCCGGGAGAAATTTGCTGGGCTGCAAAACCTGGAGTATCTGAATGTGGAGTTTAATGGGATCCAGCTGATCATGCCTGGCACCTTCAATGTGATGCCCAAACTGAGAGTCCTCATCCTCAACAACAACCTGCTGAGGTCTCTTCCGGTAGACGTGTTCGCTGGAGTCTCACTTTCGAAGCTGAGCATACACAACAATTATTTCATGTACCTCCCGGTGGTGGGGGTGCTGGACCAGCTCACCTCCATCACCCAGATCGACCTGCATGGCAACCCGTGGGACTGTACTTGCCCTATCGTGCCTTTCAAACAGTGGGCGGAGATGCTGCGCCCCAAGGTGATTATGAGCGACCTGAGGTGCGAGTCCCCTGAAGATTTCTTCAAGGAGGATTTCGAGTCTCTCTCCAACGATGTGATTTGCCCTCAGTTAAAAATCTCGCCCACATTAACTTCTCCTAACAAAACCAGCACTGGGTTGACAGAGACAGGTACTCACTCCAACTCCTACTTGGAGACCAGCCGGGTCTCTATTTCGGTGCTGGTGCCAGGGCTCCTGCTGGTTTTTGTGACCTCTGCCTTCACGGTGGTTGGCATGCTGGTGTTCATCCTGAGGAACAGAAAGCGGTCCAAAAGGAGGGACGCCAACTCCTCTGCATCTGAAATCAACTCCTTGCAGACGGTCTGCGACTCGTCCTACTGGCACAACGGGCCCTACAGCACCGACGGGGCCCACAGGGTTTACGACTGCGGCTCCCACTCCCTGTCGGACTGAGGCGGGACGAAGGGGGGCCGCCACCCGGGACCGGCCCTTCGCGCTCCGGCCGGTGGAACGGCTCTGCACCTCGACTACCTTTCCTAAGAAACAAAACAGACGCACGCACGCCTCTCCTCACGACCCCCATAGCAAGCACCGAGGTCCGGTGCGTGGGGGGGCAACCCGGCGCCGGGGCGCATCCCTGCAGCTCCGCGCAGCCCGGCGCGGTAGGCGCATCCTCCTCCCGTGCGCTGCCGGGACAAGCGAGGACCCGCTTCCTTCGGCTCCGGCGGGGCGAAACTCGGCTCCTGGGTTTGTTGGGCTTTTGTTCTATTGTGTTGGGGTTTGTTTTGCTTTTTTGCCCTCTTTCCTTATGGACCGACCCCTCTCCGAGAGGCCGGGAAGAGGAGGGGGGCGGAGGAAAGGCTGGTGTCGGCCTCTCCTGACAGCAAAGCAGGAGTGGAAAGTTGCACGAAGGCATGAATGTAATGTAAATAAATGACTCTGACTCCGAAATAAACAGACAAATGGACAAAAAAAAAAAAAAAAAAAGTGCTGCATGGCTCGCATGGATACAACGCACCCCAGGGACGCTCCAGCCCCCAACTGGAAGCAGCGTCTAGTTCACACCATCATCCCTCTTACCTGATAAGTCCCTTCGTATCAAACCTTCTATATACGAAATACAGTATGATAATAAAAAGTGCCATTTCGCCATTTTTGTGTGATCAATAGGCAGTAGAGATCGTACTTTTACCGTGGAAAAAATTGTAAAGGTTTTATTTAAGACATAGTTGCATGAATATTCTCATTGGATTTTTATTTTTTTTTTTGAGGAGGGAATTTGCTGGGAGACATTTGCTTTGTTGATGGTAGGTTGTGTTTCTTTTTTTCCTTTTTTTGGGGGTGGTTGGGTGGTGGTTTTGTTTTCTCTCTCTTCTTTTTCAGTATACATATTCAGTATTGCCTTTCCATCTGAATGTAAAAATTAGTACCCTTGATTTCTATTACGGTAACAGTGTAAACATACAAAAAAAAAAAAGTCCAAGGCAGTTAAGCATGACCAATTAATGTCACTCTAGTGCTTAGGCTGCAAAGTTTAATGGTAGAAAATTCTGTGCTGTTGTAAATCTTACTATAACTTGAGGAAACCAGAACTGAGGAAGCAAGTAAAACTTACTAATTCTATTCGAGGATTTTATAATGGCATATTTTTTCAGTATTAAAGTGAAAATGTTTTCAACTCCGGGTCCTTACCATTTTTCCAGCATCAGCTCTTGCAAGTCGGCTATTTGGGTTTAGGGGACAGAGGCTCCTTTCAGTGCTCTCTGTGTGTGTTTCTCCCCCCCTCCCTCCTTCCCTCCCTTCCTCTCTCTCATTCATTCACACTCAGAGGCACAAACACCCTTCCCTCACCCCTTCCCCGGTGTAAATAACACAATAACACACAGAAGTTTCCGGCCTCCTTCCCTCTCCCTCGCCTCCTTTTTTTTTTTTTTTTTTTTTTTTTTTGTAATGCGGCAGTGAATCTCTTTATTAATACGGTGAATCTCTCGCTGCTGCCGCCGCTGCCGCCGCCGCCGCCTCTGCTGCACACACTGCAGATATATTAGGGATGTTAGTGGGAATTTGATTTAATTGACTCTGCCTAGCTCGGTCTCATTAAGCCGGAGCCGGATTTCACCGGTCAGCACTTCAGGCCCGTAGGCAGCTTGCCGGACCGCCGGCGAGGCGGGGCTGCTGCGGGCGGCTGGGCTCCAGCAGCTGCTGCAAGTGGGAAAACTAATTAGCGAGGGGACTTTCCCATCCCTGCTGTGGGTAGCTGCACCCTTTGATACTAAATGCTGAAAAAAAAAACAAAAAAAAAAAAAAGCAACTCACGGCGCAGTGCTGCAGCTGGACTTGGACTTCAGGCAGCTCTCATTTGATCCCATTCCTGTAAGGGAAAGTGCCCCTAAACTCAGTAAAACCTGTAAAGGAAAAAGGCCCTGCAGATCACTTGTAACTCACAGCTCGAGTCCCAGAGGAGATATGGAGAATTTCAGTCACGTTGCTTCTGGCTTTCTCCAGGCAGAGAATCATTTTAAAGAGTAAAACACCGTAAGGGACTTGCTGAACTTCAAATACTGATTCGGTTTGCTTTATAGAAAAAATGCCCGTGTTTGGGATATGTTAGGAGAAAACAGACTTACACACATACACATTGCAATAGATAGGCACACTCCTGAAAACGAGGTAGAAGCCTGATTCTGGGTGTTCATGAAGTATTAAGCGTGGGCAATAGATCATTCCTCCAGAATCCTTTGTCACTGTGGAAAGGTCTGTAGTCTCCTAGAAAATATCTTGAAGTTTGATTGTGTAGCTCTGAAAACGGGATGTCCTGGTTGACTATACAAACCGTTCCTATTTTCAGGGCCCATCTTTATCCCCCCTTACTTCTTTGTTAGACTGATTGTTCTGCCAGGACATTCTGTGTAAAACAAAGTGATGGCAGTAGAGGCACTAGTTGTGCACTGTGCAATCTACCAGATTGAGAAGAAAAGGAAAATGCATTTACATGTGAGACAGTAGTTCTGTCCTCAGGAGGCCATCGACTTTATTTTAGGCATAATTAAAAAAAAAAACCAAACATTTAAGAATGAGCTAGTGCACCCCTAGATGACTATGTAAGCCTTGCTGCCTTCTCCACGATATTGTGGTGTTAAAATTGAAGAACTGAGGACATTAAGGATACATCCCATGGTAACAAAAAAAAATCATAGTTACGTTACAAGCACTGTTAAGGGAGTTAAAAGATATAGTAAATTAAAGTTGTCAAATCACTGACAGAGATCAGGCATGCATACATTCCAGAGAATATAATGCTAAATATATGTCATTTTGATCTGTCATCATTTAGAAGTAGCATAAACTTGTAACTTTGCTCATTTACTTTCCTTAAAGTGCTATTTCATTGTCACACTTAAATAGAAATGTCGTTCAATAGAACTGTTGAAGATACGCATTTATCACCCTGGGCTGGGGGGAAATAACAAAATGACCCTTTCTCTTTCTATGTCTTTTTCTGATTTTAACATGACATGATTCTTTCTTCCATCTTCCAGGCTCTCGCCCTTAAGACACATAGATCGCCTAATTCTCTGAGATGATATAATTACTATGCTTTGAATTACGATGTTTATCTTATTTGCATGTTTAGCACTTCCAATGTAATTTTTATAGAAAAACCTCAAACCACTCACCAAAGAAAAAAATAAGAGAAAGAAAAGGGATGACTGGGGATGTATTAAAGGAGAATGAGGTGCAAATATGTTAAATATGTTTAGCTGTACGGCATTAACAAGAATAACAAAAAATTAAATATTTTATTCATTTTGATAAAGCCTAACTGTGATCATACTTCTAACATTGGAAAACTATATAATATCCATGTTGTGTCAAAACGTGCATATTTTCTGCTAACTTAATTTCATAACTTTAGGCATAATTTATATCACATTACATTACTTCTTATCGCTTCTGTGTCATCACAGTAAAGAGATTTCTGTTGTTTCAGACAGGACAGATAGAAAAGGAACAGATAGCTTGTTTAGTTAGGTTTAATTTTTTTTTCCTGCAAACATTTCAACTAAGAATAGCCTAAAATTTAAACTGTTGCCATAGAAATATATGCTTGTATTCATGATAGCCTCTTGCATGCCATTGCAGAAGACTGAATGGAACTCTAGGAGCAACCCGATAAAAATTTAAATTAATACCTATAGGGGTTATGTATCATTTTGAGCAGAAGTGTACTGTTGGAACTGCAGAGGAATGCGATATTATTGTTTGTGCCAGGTTATTTTATAATTGTGGTGCAGTTGCATTGGAAATATACTGTTTCAGATTGGCTTGCATACTAAGGTAATATAAACTTTTTTTTTTTTTTTTTTAAAAGCAAGAACGGAGTCAGATTTTATCTGGTGGAGAAGATAAGGCTTTGGGTAGTACTGTTTACTCGAGTAGAACAGCCATTAACTACTACAAAAGGTGAACATTTCACACTTTCTTAAACTGGTGGCAAAACTCATTAGGGTGAAAGTTAAGGCAGCAAGAAGCTGCAAAATGCTTCTCCTTCCCAACAGAATAATCTCTACCTTCCATTACCCATGAGAAGTTTTGTAGGTCTCCCAAGTATGAAAGTCCCCAAAGACAAGTAGCTGTTAGTAAAGGGGCAACCTCTTTATCTTCGTATTTTTGTCAGTGGCTTGTTCAGTTGCAAAACAAAGCAGGATTTTGTTTCAGAGTTTAGTGTAGCTGTTTATACTATTTGGATCAGCCAGAGTGGGTTTGGCTACGTTTTTATTCACGTGTGATCTAAAGTGAGCATTCTTAGAAGATTATGGACTTCAGTAAGTAGATTCTTTTGTATTCAGAAAAGTTTCCATAGATATATATGTGTAGTAGCAGAGTTTCTGTGGCTGAATCTTATTCCATGTGTTTGAGCAGTTCAGTTTTGTGGGAATTCTATGTGATTCATGGTACAGAAATTTCCAGGCAATGAGCAGGACTTCTGAGCTGGCAGTTGCATAAGTACATTTTATTTGGTATTTGGTAACAAGTCAGAAAGTGAAGAATTAATGGTTTCTGTTCATAAGCTACAGTTGCCCCAAAATCATCCAGGTATTTGTATGATCTGTTTTAAATCTATAATGTATAAACTGTTTAAACTGTATTAGGAGTATGGGCATGGCCAATCAAAATCACAAGAATCTTTTTTTATTGTCCTCAGCTTTTCCCAGGCAGATGAATATTAGCAATGGGAAAAATGTGGACTAAAAAATGTTGCAAGTATTTGGTTACATTACATTACGTTCATTATGATTGTGTTTCTCAATGGTAGCTTAATGGGTTAACCTGTAACAGAAGACAACATAATTGTCTGAGAGTTTCAGAAACTTTTGTATTATCTTATAGGTGGAGAAATATAAATGAGATCCATCAGTATTACTTCTAGAATATTAATTACCAGGTCAATTTATATATATTGTCGTGATGAATGGTTTCATTTACCAGCTAAAGTTTCTGAATCAATTACGGTGTATACTTCTTAAATACATTTTTCAGTTATGTGAGAGAGGAAAAAAGTCAGCAGAAATTCCCCTGAAGGAAATAGCAGTCTCCTGCATCAAGCACTTGAAGGTTAAGACTGAAAATTCACAGCAGAGGAAAGAATGGACAGAAACAGCCTAGTGTAGAAGACGCTGAGTTGACTTTAAGTGAATGACTGCTTTAAGTGCCATTGTTGTAGTCATATTGTTTCAGCACAAAGTGCTCTAGCTTTTGCCCCATAGAACTCCGTCTCCATCTTTCTCCCTTTCCATTAGGTAGCAAGATTGATCCCCCTCAGACAGCTTCCAACTAAGCCAGTGGAACAAATTCTCTTAGCTATTAATGACTTTTATTGTTATCATGACTGTTCAGAAAGACCCTTCAAGCTTTGGTCTCAAACCATGTCTAAGCATGGTTTGTCATGCTTGATTTGTGTTACTTTACTATTTCTGAATTGACTGCAACTCTCTTGCAAATGGAAAGTTTAGTAGCAAACAAGGTGCATTAAAATGTGACTTGAAGAAAACAAAAAAATGGGAAGATAATGGTTCTTTTTTTTTTTTCTTTCTTTCTTTAAATGACAATTCAAATAGTAAAAATAGTAAAGATGGGCTGGGAAGCCACGATGAAAACTTTGGAGACTGGTGGAAAATTTAATGCGGAACAGCTATGAAGAAATTAAGAAGCAGTATAGTCTGCTGGAAAAAATTAGGGAACATGACTCATTTTCTGGATCCCTATGTGACCTAGAGTGTAGGTGGTGTTTGTCTCACCTAGCTTGAAGGGCTTGAATGAGCTCCCCTAGCACAAACCAGTAGTGCTCTAAGACGTGTCCTGGAGTATCTGAGATGTGTGTATGAGGCTGGTACATACAAAATAGGGACTGAGGCACAGTAATATATTTCTGGGGTGGCAGCTGGAGCCTAGGTGGGATACATTCAGGCATCTGAAATAGGAGTAGACACCTGGAAACAACTGAATTGAACTCTGGATCTACACTAAGAGGCTGGTGGCTTGATTCAGTAGGTCCACATCAGTAATTTGAGTTACAATGGTGTCTGAACTGTCTGCATGGTGCTGAGAGAAAAGACTCAAGGCTTGGAGAACATGTGGGCAGTGAGTGCCCATGCAAGGTACTTTAAGATACCACAAACAGCACTGCATATCTATGAATGGGCAGAGGATTTGAATCCTAAATGTAGCTCCATTATATACACCAACACTGCAGATAATTAAATGCATGTGAGAAACAAATCAAACCCTTGAAAAGAAATTATAACGGAGATGGTTGGCTGCGACATGACAATTAATTTTTAAAGGACAGCCGTTAATTTTTAGAGGCTATCAATTAGATCAGATGTATCCCACACACTTTTTCCATCTGTTTTCCTAACTTGGATTTTATTTTTATCTTTTCAAATTTCTAGCTCTTTGACTTGGGGATTGCATCCTAATGTTTGTTTTTGGATGGGACTCATATTTCAGCCAATGCCTTTAGAAATTGCTACAGTACATAATAACTGTAATAGAAATATCATAAAGTAATAGAAGGTTCAGGAAACAAAAATGTAACAACAGCAAAAAAATCCTGACAGTTATTGCTGCAGCCATAATAGTAGATAACTGGCTCTCGGGTAAAGCTTGAAATATAAATGAGGAATACAATACTCCAGGGTTGTAGTCACTATTGAAGTCATTAAGATGATCACAATGAGAGATAAATGCCACCAATGGATATGAAAATACAGTGGAAATTGTCTCAGAAAAAATCTGGTTTACGAAAAGATGGTGCCAAACTGTGTTTTTTCACAGGAGGACTGAAAAGGGAAAAATATAATTTAATTATGGACACACAGTAACAACCTATTCACATGAGATATCTTAAAGGGAAGACAGATGGTAGGAAAGATTTAAGTGCAGGGTGTAGAATATATGGCTAGACCCCAGAGACTATTAGTCATAATGTAAGTGGATGTATTGCTTTGCCCAGGATAAATATGGCACAATAAAGTTGGAAGTATTGTGTACTGGGCACTCTGCAAGCAACATGGAATTTTAGAGAGAAGTGTCAGAACTTAGACTGGGTACAAATGGAGATAATGAAAGCATAAAAACAGCTTAAGATTTTTTTCCAGTGGTACAGTTCAGGAAGCAAATGTTTCAAAATTAGTTACTGTGGTTATAAAGGTTATTTTATCAGGTGTCTTTGTTGTGGATTTTTCTCTGTTTTAGTTAATATAGTAAAAAAATATTGATAAACAGGATCTACTCAAAATACAAGCATAGTATTAATTCTCTGGCATGTGGTGAAGATCATGGTAGTCAAAAAATAAGCATGAATGAAAAGATGGTCCTTTCTTGGAAATATTTGTCAAAAAGCTAGGTTGATGGATACCCCTAAACCACTGAAACAGAAACATGCATATCCTATAGGGAGAAAAACACCCAAACCTACTTCGTCTTTCTCTTTTCCTTTTTTTTGGTCTTTTTTGTGCTTTAATATAGATATACATAGTTTTGAATGTAAGAAGATGATGCACAAACAAAATATGACAGTGTAAGAATGAACAAGAGGAGTGCTCTAAATACAGGTGCTAGCCTCTACAGATTTGCTGAAATTATTCAGGAAGGAGAACTGCAGATCTGAACAGCAGAGTGAAAGATGTTACTGACATTGGCTAAAGGTGCCCATGGGAACAGGAAGCACTTACATTTTTGAAAGGTCTTTCTATGACTACACTGCTATTAATGAAAGATGATCTTAACTAACTAATATTGTAGTATAAGACAATAGTCCTCTGGAACTAAATAAATGAGAAAGTATATTTAGGATAATGATTAGACTGTTGATTTGGGCCCTATAATAAGGCAATATTGAAATTAAGCTCAGAAGAAAGTGGTTCTTACTACAGATTCATAAATTACTGTCTGCCCTAACTTATTAGCTCAGTTGCAGACATGTATATTAAATTAAGCCCATTTGTGCTTTGAATAATTTCATAGTATTCATAAGCTCCAACCTGAATAATAAATGTAAGGATTCTTAGCCTCATTTCGTATTGTATTTGAGCATGTCCATTATGTTACATGGATGAAATTAGGAATGAAATAAAAGCGAAGAAAAAATTTGCTAATAAGGTTTAAAAACGTTGCACATTTTAAAGGATCAGTTCTGGCTACTAGTGTTACATCACTAGCAGAGTGTTGGTCAGATAATGTTGAAATATGGTTCTTTTACCTGGATTTTACCAGTGCAGTTGGTTATTTGAAATCGATACATTTCTGATTATGAAGCAATAAGCTTATGATAAAGACATTTAGTAGAGAGTGCTAAATTTAAGATAATTGCTATAGAAGGGTTGATAGTACTGGTATTAATGGAGCCGTAATCGTATCTAGCATGATATAGAAAACAAATGGAAATCATCAACATATATGTTTCATCAGAATATATATTTTTTTTTACACTAAATCCCATACACAGATAAGTTTCTGTAGTTTTCACTGAATTAACCATTTTTTTCCAAATGTCAGGGTTTACTAAATTCAGAAACAATTATTCCTGGAGAGAGAAGAAAGTTAGTTGCAAATCCCTGCTCTGTCTGCATTCATGAGGAATCAGTCTTAATCTCTCATGAAGGACCAAAATGTCAAACAGTAGTGAAAGAAAGAGAAAATTTAGAAAACATAACTGTGTGACGTAGATCCTTTTTGCCACTCAGTCCAATGCAAAGTGGCACATACCTCTTTGGCTGGAATGGGGTACTCTATCCTGCTAAATTAATAAAACCAGAACCTGAGTGAACTCAAGCACTGAAGCTATAATCCATAATAGATAATCCATAATGGACCATCCCTATTGAAAAACTGTTATATCATAACCTAGCTTTTTTCAGACTTCTCTGCTAGCCCTGTACAAGACAAAATTGCTACAGTGGGGACTAGCCCTTGGCAATGTGAACATGAGCCAATTTGTACTCGGACCTTGAGCCTAGAATTTAAGTCTACTTGCTCATTTGTAAGTGTGAATGTGCATTTTCACACACATATAAGTGTGTATATGCACATTGTATCTCCCATGGGCTCAGCATTTGGCCCAGAGGTTCATTAGTGGGCTTAAAAGCTGTGAGG
>JAOXJK010000001.1:162635355-162654092 GCA_025774025.1 Xenus cinereus
TCTCTTCTCTTCTCTTCTCTTCTCTTCTCTTCTCTTCTCTTCTCTTCTCTTTTCTTTTTTCTTTTCCTCCAAGAGTGTCCCTGGGTTGTCTTCAAGAGAACATCCTCAATTTAGTACAATACGAATGGGATCAGAATAAGGCAAAGAATATCAGCTAACTTACTTTCATAATATCACATTATGCTTAATTATGAAATAAATAAATAATCATTTATGTCATATTGCCCCCAATAGGCAGGGTAAAATTTTGCTCATTTTAATAACATTAGTCCAGTAAAAAGATAATCAGCAAACAAAGGAGAAGGATGAAAATAACGAAGTTTGACTCCTTTTTAGAAAAGTAGCCTTAATATTTAATTCATTAGTGGCTGCAAGTCAGAAGGCATGGACTTTGCTCTAGTATCTGAGTTTGTAGAAAAAGTCTAATTCTAGGTAGAATCCATAAAACACACAGATCAATATAACCACAATTGACACTAATTGACAAGCCAAATTGACAGTATTAGGGCAGAGGCCAAGAAACCAGATACTAAAGCTTTTTTTTTTTTCTTTTCTCTCTATGATGACTGATTCTGACAAAAGATCTAAACTTCTTGAAAATATAGATCATACATTATATGCATCAGATTAATAGATGCAGCTATTAAGATTTTTTCATCATTAGCTGAATTAGCTGAAGCTGAATTTTGGTATGCTCCTTCTGCTGAATTTCTCACACCTGCAGCATAGAGGCGTCCTGCTGAGCAAGTCACCTTTGGCTTTCTGCATAGTCAATGGGGGAAAATGGGAACTTTTAAGGTTCATGTCACATTTTCAGATGCTAAGAAAAGTTCAACTGTGGACTGAAAAACAAAATTTAAGTGACTAAGTAGTGTGGTATGGGTGGAAACTCTGTGTCTAAACTCTTATTACTGCCACCAAAGATCTAGTGAGTACAGTCAATAGAGAATAGAAGGTGTTTCAGCTCAGTTTAGATGATGCTTAACATGGAACTCAGCTTTTAAATGTAGTATTATTTTGGGTTTCCCGGGGTATCCCACCTGGCCTCTAGCTGCCACTCTAGAAGGTTGCAGTTCTTTCACAGGTCCTGTGTCATACCTTTGAGTTCCACAAGTGTCCTGGATGTCTGAGATATCCCAAGGCATCTCAAATGGTACCAGTCATTTATGCTTCAGCCAAGACCAGGTTTTCCATTGACTGTATCTGGACCTTAGATAATTAGTTCACATTTAGAAACCTGTGTTCAGAAGTCTAAATATCTAAATAAATTTTTCTTTATTTAGGAAGAGATAAAGCATGTTTTAAATGTTTTATTTCTTTCCATTGACTCTAACAGGAATCTAGGGTACCTAGTCTAAATATATATCTACAACCATAAACAGCTGCCTTTCCTCAAATTAATTTCACGCTTTCAGTCTTTCATTTGCATCATATATTCCTTTGCTATAAAATGGCATGGTTTCATTGATCTTCCTGAATGGAGAGGTGAGGATTCAGGTGTCTGGCCTTTCCCTCTTCCCCCTCCCTCCAGCAGCTGGCACATCTGGAAAACACTGGCACCACAATACATCTGAGCTCTCAGACCCCAAAGGGACCGTGTCTCACTTAAAGTAGCCTGACTCCATGAGGAAACAACCCTATTGATCACAGACATCTTTGCTCTGGATTGTATCTTTGGGGGTGTGGGGTGTGCAAGGGGGAGGCATATGGAAGTTTTAGCTCTGAATATATCAGTGATACTAAAAACACAAATGAAAATACATAGAAGTAGTTTGCTGCCTCAGGAAGAGCTCATGTATGCAGAAATGTCATGTCGAATCCAGAAATCTTGCTGATTGCCGATAATGAAAGTATTATTTTCCCCATTCATGCATCTATGTGGTATTTATTGCACAAAATTGCATACTATTACACAAAAGTCCATGATGAAGAAAAGTTTGAACATGCCTCCTGAAAAGAATGTTGAAGTTATGAGAAGGACTAGTGGAGATCTTGATGGACGGGAGCACTAATTGTTAAGAGAAGTCAAGTTCCCTTGCATGGTTGAGAAACAAATTATAAAATCCATTTATAAGTTAATGTCACTAGAAATATCTTTGGATTTATAGTGATTAACTATATGGCCTGTTATCTTCAGTCAGATTTAAAAGATTCCAAGTAACAGAGTTAAAAAGAGAATGAATTGGCCTAAGTTACTTAGCTTCAGAAACATCAGTGATGGTTTAAATAAAGTCAATGTTGTCATCTGCCTTATGTCCCTCATGAGCAAGGCTGTACAACATAACTACCATACATAATTCATAGAAAATGATTTGGGAAAAAAAATAATAATCAGCTCCCCAAAAGTCTGCATTGAAATAGAATTTTCATTTGAAGAGAAGTCTGAGGAGGGTGAAGCAGAATGAAGAATTTCATGCTGGATTTTTCACTACATTAGGCAGCCTGTGTGTGACAAACAAAAACAGCTCAAGTTTTCATTCCTAATTGACTCTGATTCCTTGCAAATTATGCATATGAACATAGTTCTGTAAGCAAGTTTTAATTATTTTTCATGTTAATATAATACTTCAAACTAGATATTGTACATGACTATTATGTTCATCATCACACTATCTTGCTCATCAGGTTCAGTGTGTTACTAAAACTTTCATTGAATTGCCCTACAGAATGGTAGAACAGTTTCAGTTCATTAACTTTTCTCTCATTTCTCCATCTATCAGAGTAAAGTTTCAAGCTTGAATTCTATCATATAATTTGTGTAACAAGCTATTTGTAAATGACTGGGTAGATCCTGGTACAGCTTTTTAATTCAAGTGTTATATTTTCAGCAGTTTCCCAGTATTTTGAAATAGTCACATGGAAAATAAATTGCAACATGTAGATAAGCCTTCAAAAATATGAAGGAAGAATTTTGCCTTGTCAGTTCAACTGACATTATGATAATAATGCATTAATGCAAAACCTGAGAATTGCTCTACAAAATGGGAATCTTTGTTTTGTACTCAAAGTTTGAGTGGTTTCTGAACTTTCAGACCATATGCATAGACAAGGCTTATTCAAAAGCACTCTCACTTCTGCGTATCTGTGTTTTGATACTGTGTAATAGAAAATCAACTGAAATAAATACAGAATTTCAATTTGAAAAGAGTAATAAGGTTAATAATGGAGTGGAGAATAGCGAATGAATGACATTGTAACCAAATTAAAAAAAAAAAAAACCAGATACTGTGGTACTGTGTAAATTGCCAAACACATGAAACAGAATTTAACTTCTTCCATAACCACTTACTTCCTCCTGATCTTTACATAAGAATGTTGTTAACGTGCCTTTAGTATATCACATACCCACCCACATAGAAAATATGATAATCCGATTTTACTTTGATGCATGGTTCTGTAAGATGGCATTCAAATCAAAGAGTCTGAGAATCTCTAATAGTAGAATTGACTTAAGCCTATTTATGGTATTTTAAAGTAATGGAAAAAAATCAGTATAAATGAGGCCTAATCAAAGTTAACACTGTTTTCTTGGCCTTGTTAATACTATAGTCCCGTATTCATTGCACATTCAAAAATCCCATGTATTCAGTGCAAGTAATGCAGTTATGGTGGGCAAATCTTTGACAAATAGATTTTGTTCTTAGTTAAGTCCCAGTACCAAATTATATTAATATAATAACTACAGTATATGCTTTGAATTGGAGCCAGTACAATTATGAATATTCTGGTTAGTTGAGAGAAGGGTCAAGCCACTCTCCATCATATTTCAAAAGCCATGGCAGTCAGGCAAAGTCCCCAGTGACTGAAAAAAGGAAATATTGCACCCATTTTTATAAAGGGTAAAAATGAGATCCCTGGGAACTGACCAGTTAGCCTCATCTCTGTGCCTACTAAGATCATAAGGCATATCCTGCTTGAAGTTGAAACATATGGAAGACAGGGAGGTGATTAGAGACAGTCAGCATGACTTTATCGAGGACAAATTGCACCTGACCAATGTAGCGACACTCTATGATGGAGCAACTACATCAGTGGACAAGGGGAGAGCTACTGTTGTCGTCTACCTGAACTTCTGTAAAGCATTTGATACAGTCCACCATCCTTGTGGTAACATCTTTGGGTAACATCCTTGCCACTAAATTTGAGAGGTGTGGATGCGGATGTGCTGGTTTAAGTAGAACAAAATCAGTTTTTCTTTCAGTAATTTTACTTTTCAGTTAAGTCTCTTCTAACTACACTCTCAGTGTCTGCTTCTGGCCCTCCAACATGGCACATTTGGCAGACGGGCTGTTAGATGGATAAGGAACTGTTTGGATGGTCATGTCCAAAGAGTTACAGTCACTGGCTCAACATTCAAGTGGAAACCAGTAACAAGTGATGTCCCTCAAGGGTCCATACTAGGACCAAAACTATTTACTATCTTCATTGATGATATAGACAGTGGGTTTGAGTGCACCCTCAGCATGTTTGCAGATAACATCAAGCTGAGTGGCACAGTTCATACTTTTGAAGGAATGTGTGCCATTCGGAGAGACCCTGAAGAATGGCCTAGTGCAAACCTTATGAAAGAGGTCCCTGACCATGGGAGGGCAGTTGGACTAATGATCTTTAAATGTCCCTTCCAACCCAAAACATTCTGTTCTATGACTCTATGATTCTAAGATTCTTACTCAGGACTTAATGGGTTCTTTTTTTTCCTATTTTTTCTCATGAATTAAGCATTTATTTGCAGGCAAACTACATACAGGAATTTTCTTTTCACCTCATGTAATGGAAAATATATATGAATTTCAGGTACCTTCTTTTGTGTCTTATAATTGATCATAGTAGCTTTACTTTGAAAGCTTTGAGAAAGGTAATAGTATCACTCAACATATCGAGGCACATTTACAAAAATGTAAAACCAGCATTAATTAAAGCAAATACTTTTTTGCTTTTACAACAAAAATAAAGGAGTCAGATCTCAAAAATATGAAAACTCTTCCTTTATGTAGCATACAGGCTAATGACAAAATGTATTAGAAGTAGAAGTGTATGCAGCTTTAAAATTCATCATGAGGGGTTAGTGGAAGTGAAACTAGAGTTTAGACTCTAGCTAATCTTTTTAAACCTTTGGGATGAATTCATAGCAAATAAATTATGACACCTATCAAAGATACCTAAACCAAGAATCCAACTTCTTATAGCTATTTCCGTGGTCAATTCAGAGTAAGAAAATTATTACTAAACGCTGATTTTACTGGAGGTAGGATCTTAAGTAAGCAGAGGTGTCTAATGTTAGCCTGGATGAATCTATGACTTCCTATTTAAAAGTTTAGGATTTTCTGCTTAATTACATAATTATAAGTATTAATTTTAATTTTCTTTTGAAAATGCTAGTTACTTTTACCCTCACTGAAGCATATATGTGTAGGGATGCAATTCTTTTGAACATTAACATACACACACAAATATACATCTAAAAGTCAAACATTAAGCACTCAGGTTTGAAAGACGTGGCTTTCGACTTTCAGTATTACCTGTATAGGATTTCTAGTATATTGTGTTTTTCTCTGGCTGCAGGAACTCTTTTGCCTTTTATTAAAGTCTCATCTAATAGTCTGAGTGAATTATTTGTTGTATTAAATAATTTTTCAAGCTGATGCATTTTCTGTATTCAATTGAATACGCTTTTCTACGCTTTTATTTCCAGACCCTTTTAATTCATTACCTGGATGTGACATATTTTAGTGCAGTATAACTTATGTCTTACATATCTTTTTGTGTGTTTGTAATCTACATAACAGTTTTTAATGGTTTTATATTCTCATTTGTTTGTTCTGGGATAGATTTAAAGGTACATATAAGACAGGCAGAGAGATAAAATCTCATAATTTCATAACTATCTCAGAAAAAAAAAATCTGTCTAAATGTCAGGGAAGTTCTTAAAACAAATCTTGAAAGCCATGTTCTGTGTTTATTCTGAATCCTTTCACAGGCATTTCAGTTGTCCACTGTGAGGCATTTCAAATTATACAGTGTAGATTTTTCCTAAAGAGGTAAACGAAAATTCTCCTGTTAAGAAACTATTGAAATACGAGCTGGCATAACTCTTTCTCCTTTATTCATTCATTTATTCATTTCTGATCATCATGAAGTATGAACAGATCCACTGTAGTGAAGGGGAATATGGGCAAAATGCAGCATACACTGCTGTGTGTAAACTCTGTAAACTCATGAAACAATCCCAGAGAATTTACCTTTTCCATGTAAGAGTTCAGGGAGAAGTTGCAAAAGACAGGCCCAACAACAATTTCATCTTACTTCCAAGGTGTTTGAACTAAGTAAACACACCTGTGAGTGCTGTTTCTGAGATTTAAACACCAACTTCCCTTTCTGCTTTTGAAAGCAGGAAAAAAGCTTATTTAATTCCATGTGCTCAGGAACAGTTCCTAAATTTCATCAGACAAAGATATTGCTATCTTGCATGATGGGAAAGAGAAATCTTAACAATATTTTTGTTGTATCATTAATAATCTAATCTAATTAGAAAAACTATGTATTCTTATTATTAGACATTATTGTTATAAAATATTTTAACACTAATTAATGTATTAATTAACTAGCAATCATTATTAGGATATTATTTTAAAATACTAAAAATAATGAAAAGTAGAAAAATTATGTATGCATCCTGTCTATAACATGCCTATTAAATCACAGAAACATAAGATCAGAAGACAAGTATCTACTGGTGCCTGTCGAGATAACTAGTATATTTATAGACTAAAAAAATTAAAAAATTAAAAAATTGAAAATCATTAAAAAGGAATGTTTAGCTTTCACAAACAAAATTCTATCTAGTGAATTCTTGCTTGATTATATGTTTGGTTCTGAGAATGAAAACATGATAATAGAATTTTGGAAGAGCTTTGACAAATAAGTAACATTTGTAGATCAAGAACCCAGAGGGTATTTGTACAGAAGGAAGAGAATGGTTCTCATTAATTCATCAGGGATATACACAGAGTAAAGTTTGTACAGTGTGGCAAACTAATTCCAGAGAACTGAGAGTTTACAGAAACAGTGTTTGTCTGTCTACCTATCTTTATCTGTTGGACATCACTAGATGCAGTGTGCTACTCTAATCCCTTATCACTGTTCACTAGACATTACTCAATGCAATGGGCTGGTATATTCTAATATGCCATTTCAGCTCTCAAATGACATGTTTGCACTTCCTCATGGACACGAAAGGGGTGGAATGGTGGTATGTCACGAGGAACACCCACACTGATACTTCTAAATATTTGAACCAGTTTTACCAAGGTCCCAGTCTAGTGATGTATAAATGAAAAAAGGACGTTAGAGTAAATATAGGATTTCAGGATTTCACCATTATTGGACACATTTATTTTATTTCATATTTTGCATACTAGAAACAGTGAGATACTTTTTAAAAAGGTGATAATGCTAGAGCTTGGATAAGTTCATTCATATAGATATTTAACACAATATTATTTTCAAAATTTCCACAAAATAATGATTTTTTTTTGGTCTCAAGTAAAAAAATGGATTCTTCATTTTAATTCAAAATGCTTGTCCTAGAAATCTTTTCTCTGGGTTAAAGTATGGCATATGTTTCACTGCTAAGCAAAATTTTTGACACAGAAAAGCATTAATTTTTATTTTATAGACCTGCAAACATAAGGGAAGATTACATTTTCAGGTGGATTTCTGAATTCAGCTAACCGAAGAGCTTCATTTTATAGTACGGATTATAAATTGTACTTCCAATTAATCTGTAATGTGACTAATACTTTTTATTATCTTAATAAAAAATAAAATATGTTTCACATCCTCAGTGAAAAAGCATTTCAGGAGGTTTTAGCATAGGGACTCAGCGTGCTCATGTGCATTCTCCTACACTTATCTACAAGTTAATACCTTGATCTTGCAATAAATGTCATGCAGACAGAACATGGCTTTTAATCCTTCTGCACAACTGAAAACTTATATCTATAAGGGCTTATTTTAAAGGCAAGTGCTTTATTTGACTACCTTCACCGCTGAGGAAATAAGCAAAAAAAAACCCACCCCCCCGCCCCCAAACCCATGAACACGTGATTGATCCAGGTAATCACCATTTTTTGTTAGGCAGAAAAACCTGTCAAGAAAAGGAAGTGAGTTTTTTCAGTATTTTAATGAGGACTCAAGTTACAGAAGCAGGCAAAAAGTAGTCCTGTCCTTCTGGCACTTTCCAGGAGTGTACAGTCCCCGATAACTGCACAATTGAAATCTTATCAAAATGAATAAATGCAAGTATTGGGCTAATATTTATTATTAAGCTGGCTTGTAATAATTATTTATAAGGTCACCTGTGTTCATCTATGTTGGCTCACTACATTTCTTCACAGTTAGCTAGCTGAAGTTAACAAAATAATAATATAAGCCAAAATGTTGATATAATAATTGCTTTTAAAAAGTAAACAGGTATCTATAGTTGTGATTGTGAGTGGAAGTGAGAAGACGGTGGCTTTATTAGCTACTAAATGTGCCTCTTGAAAAAGCTCTGTGGTAAGGGTGTGGAAACCTTACAGTTGAGTATGGATGGTATAAACATGCTAATTTCCAGGAAAACCTACACAGAGCTTTTCTCAGAGGAATAGAATATCTTTCTATCTGAAAACTGAAACACATTAAAGTATTTTTTTAATATTTTGGTTTATATTTACATTTGAATTCTTTACTAAGTAATTGAACAACTTTGTTTCTTTGGTTAAAAATTACCTTTGCAGGGAAGACATTTGATTCACTTATTATTTTTCTACCACACAAGAAGAATATCCTACAAGTAATCTTTTCTCAAGAGCCAAATTTTTTTTTTCTGGGTCAAAAATAAAAGTTTTTTTCCAGGTTTTTTAGCAATGAGAAAATTCAGGTGCACAAACTTCAACAAATATATCTACTTTCAGATCATTTGATGAACCTAGAATTTTGTTGGGTTTTTTCACTCCGTATGGTTTTTTTGCTACATTATCAGTATGTAGCAAATAGTTAATACTTTGTGCTATTATTATTGGCCACAGAGCTTTAAAGCATCAAAACACTGGAGTGAAAAGGTTTGTAGAAGTATTTTCTGTTGTCAAGGTGTGTTGTTAGGTTTAAGTACCATCATACTAACTGTTCCATAGTAGATAAATCAAGAATTCTATTTGTGATTTAATTCAGTTTTGTATTCAATATATTACTCAAAAATACTTACCTCAGAACATCTGCCCTGACATTCTGTTGCCTGGACACTTACACTATGGAAAATTGGTTTGAGTTATTAATTTATCAGATGACTTATTTTTCATGCATTTGTCTAAGTTGAAACTTTTTTTAATACCCTGCAATTACTATATGTTATTACCTCAGATAAATAGGTTTAATTTGACACAATTGACTTGCAGGATTTAAATACTTGTAAATACAGTAAATGTGTCATCTGAAGCTTAAAATCTTTTCAGATACCATCATTTGTTCTTCTACTGCCCATTCTATTTGTAAATGTAATTAACTAGCTTTGTTCACAAGAGAAACTTGAAATATGTTGAATATTTCTAGCTGCTGATAACACAATGTTTCTCTAGCTAACTGAACATTGTACATTTTTTCCATTCAGCATTATGCCAAGTTCCACAAATAGAAATGAATTGACTAAGGGATTTTTTTTTCTTATTGAAAAAATGTTTTTTCCTCTATTGGAAAATGTCAGTTTCCCTTTTTACCTGTACTATATTCACGTTCAGAGTGATTTTTTAAATTGATGTGTCCTTGCTATGCTTAGCTTAGCTGCTTTTTTCTAGGGCATGATTTCATATTCTCCCGTGAATTTTTTAACCCATATTTTAGATATACCATATATCTCAATAAAAATTCTAGCTTTTAGCAGCTAATGGATCTTCCTGAACAGTGACAATATTCTGCTATTTCCAGTTTTTAATCTTTTTACAATACTTATCCATAAGCCAAATTTCTAACATCATAGAAAAATAGATAAACTTTGATCCGGTGTGAGAGAAGTTCAGATGTGACTGTTAGAAGGAAAGGGCTGTGAAATTTTGTGAGTTTTTTTTCTGCAAACCTGGGATATTCATTCACTCAAGTCAAGAAATAGACATGCAGTAAAAGGCAAGATAGGCCCAGTGAGGAGTGAAACCACAATTTGTAACATAAAATAGTTATTATTTCTATAATATTTTATTAAAACTTTACTAATACAATGGAGTTGATACACATATACAATTTAAATTTGGTGAGTAGACACATGTAAAACTGTGAAGGTATAGGAAAATACAAAAAATAAACTGAAATAATGCTCTCATGGGGAACCACTTCAGTGTTCTTCAGAAAAATGAAATTTTGAGGAAAACACTGATAAAATTAACCATTAGAAAAGGTTCAGAAATGAAGGGAATTACTTTCCACTTTAAAAAATCTTGACAATTCAGATATGTCAATAAGGGACCAACAGTTGATTCTTATTGAATGAAGACCTATGTAAAAATAATTCTTCAGTGACAGTGTTGACCAACTAATTTTAAGTAATTATGCAAGTTTCACCTAAGGCTTTACTTCCTTTCTTATTCCACCTTAAGAGTTTCTGTTCCTTGTATTCTCTTAGGTTTCTTTAATTTTTTTTTCTTAGTTCCTACTAGTTTATTTTAGTTTCAAACTCTAATCACCGTAGCAATATTAAGATAGGCATACTTTGTTCTGTATTGTGTAACATGTTGGGCCAAGAGGGAAAAACCCAAGTCTTTTAGTCAAAGCATGACTACCTTCATGATGTGGAAAAGAACAATCTCTCAATTAAGAGGTAGAAATATTCAGTTGTCCACAGATATGCAGATCTGAAATACCTTATGGTAGTCTACTATAGGCCCTGCAACCTGCCTGTGCGCTCTGCAGGTTCCTCCAGTATGCTTGAGTACTTCCAGTGGTGTGGGATGCCTGCTGGTGGGTAGTTGAAGCACACCTAGATATGTGTTGGATGGGTGATATTAGGCACCTATTTAATCTGTAGCCATCTACATGGTAACACTTAAATTTTTTGTGATTTGAAAGCTGAGTCCCAGCCTAAAATGTCTAACTCAACAGATATATGGGAAAAGCTATTTTCTCTCTTTATCTGGATTCTTAACATGAGGATACATCCATGGGTTTTCAGCTGCTTGCAGAATGATGAGGAGTCCTCCAGCAGAAGTCTTCCTCTAGAATCTCTTGCTCCCAACAAAATAAGTGTACTTATATTTTAAAGGTATAAGAGTTTACATCATGATAAAAGAAGGCGAATACTGTACATCTTGGTTAGTATCAGGGACAGGGAGTTACATAATAAAAATGACATCTTAAAGAGTCTATTTGGACTTATACAGGTGGTGTTTGGTGATGAAAATAAAAATAGATGTGAGCAATGTGGTACCTTATGAAAGCATTTTAAATACTTGATTGTGGATGACTGCATTATTCCTAGGAAACAAATATCATCCCTAATGCAACCCAGTTACACCAAAGATTTTAGGACTTTCCTCACAACTGGGAAAGTAGGATTTATCTAAAAACACATACATTGTATTTGTAAAAAAAAAAAAAGTAGTTTTCACGTGTTCAGCATAAATGGCTTAGCAGCAGTGTTAAAATATATTGTAAATACATCATAAGCTCAGTCAGACATATTCATACAGATGTACACTCGTGCTCTTATATTTGTGGTTAAAATGAGAACAAAGAGTAGAAAGAATCCATAAAGTGCCTGAGGCTTTCACATTATTATGAATTTGAGGAAAACAAAGTGGTCTGCTGAGGAGATCTGTCTTTCTGTTTCTGTGCAGAACCATAACTCTTAAACATGGAAGAGAGAGTAGACCTTAGAGACATGGTTTAGTGATGGTTTTTGTCAGTGTTAGGTTGACAGTTGGACTAGATGATCTGAAAGGTCCCTTCCAATCCAGGAAATTCTATGATTCTATGATCTCAACAAATCTCCTAAGAATTTGGCTCGTGTGTAGGAGAAAAGAAACACACATCCAAGTCATCTTATTGCAATTTGCTACTACAGAAATTGCTTTACTTGTAATTGGCTTCCACAACAAGTAGCTTTACCTGCTACATTGGTTAACCTACTGCATAGCCAGGACTGAGAAACATCTTTGCCAGCTTCAGATGACCGCAGAAAAAATCTACTGACAGGGACTTGTACGATGCCCTGTTTCAACGAGAAGACCATATGTTTAAATAATGCTTTCTCCCTAATTTCTCAGGGAATGAGGTTTCATAATGATGTCAAAAATAGGTTTGTTTCTTTTAAAAAATATTTTTATTTTCCAAAGCACCAACATAATACAGAAATAAATTTCATTAAAATCAGAAAGGATGCTTCATTAAGAAACACCCTAAGTGTTAACACCATGAACATATTGATTTTTCAAAGACATTTGTGAAAGTTTTACCAAACCATTTTGTGCACTACTTTGAAATGTAAGGGTGAAAAGTTCCACCTGACACTTCCAAGAATAAAGAGAGGGTTAATTGGTGAGCTCAAATTTTGTTTCTTCATCTGGTTTTCCCATGTATAATGTCTTCTCTTTAATATATTAGGTGGGTGACACTATATAAGTAGGAGAAAGTACATTTTTATGACTTCAGGTACAAATGTCTTCTGATATTTACTGACAGGTTACATTCACAACATTTGTCCTGTGTAATTAGACAGATGTGTTAGATGTGTGAGAATGGGCTTTTGCAGTTGACAATGGGGAGTGTACCTCTTTATTGTCAAAGTTACAAATACTAAGTTTCACTGTTGATCTTTTCAACACCACACATAATAATTATTGCATGTATGTAATAGAGACAAAAGTGTAATATGAGCCTGTTCCACTATGCAGTGCATGGGGGTGTATGCAAAGAACTTTTCAGGTATGAGAAATATCAGAATTTGGAACATCTGAGTTTAGTATACTTTCTGATATCATGAACTTAAAATGCTAGATCAAAAGCCATTGAAGTTAATAGCAGTCTTTCCAGCGTTTACAGCAGGTATATTGTCAGGTATATTTTCCAACATTCACAGTAGGTATATTATCATATGTACAGATTATATGTATATTATGTACAGAATTTAACTGATTCCCAAATCAAACCTGTCTTTATATTTATTGAACTATTCCAGGATACATTGCACTCAGTCTGAAGACTCTTATCACTTCAATGAAAAATGAATGAGATCAGTAAATGGTAGAGATAGAATGTTGTAACATCAGAGAAAACAGTAGTGACTAGCAAGACTGTAAATGTGTTTTGTATGTGCAAAGAAGTACTGCTACAGAACTAGATGCTCAGACTAATTAATATTGTTGGCCAATAAATTACATTTTTAATCACTTGGGCAGTATAAAGAGTATGCTTTTTGTCTGGTTTTCGTCAATTTTATCTACAATTTATACCAGTCTCATCAAAATGATGCTAAATGCACGTATTTTTTTTCCATCACATAACTGTGAATTTTAAAGATGTTTGTTATTTACACATAATTAATAATATCACATACTTTTAATTTTATAGTGCTTACTAATGACTGTTATTCTGTTAACAAGATTTTATTCTTGTATTTCTGTTGTGATTACTGTCCTAGGCAAGTGCTCTTTTTATTCATTTGAATTTCACTAGCATATGCATTCTGAAATGATCACCATATACAACTATGCACTTTCTTTGGTAAAACCTTAACCCATAGATAAATATGGATAAATCAATGTACAAAACCCCATTTTTTTATTGTACTTACCAGGAAAAACCAAAACAAAGCAAACAGAGAAACACTACCATCCACGTAGAAGTTAACAGATACTTAGAGAATTTTTCAAGTTATTTATTAAATTTTCAAAGGATAAATAAACTAGAATTTACAGTATTTATATTCTATTAGTTTTCTACTATAACATTAACTTTCTTACTGTAAGAATCTGTATTATACATTGTAATAACCTTTTCTGGAGAATGTGAAGTGTCACTTGTAGGTTGCCACAAAATGAAAACTGCAGATCACTCTTAAAGGAAAGAAAAACAAATATAAAAGTATTGCCATTTGTGAAATTTAGAAGAACAGAGAAATTAAGTTATAAATGTAGAATAACCATGTGGACAATGGACAATATAGACCACAATTTAGAATGTGATTACACTTCATCATGTACTAGGACATTAAGGAAAGATGACATGTAAAATACAATTTTTAAACCATATTATGGTTCCCAAATCAAAGCAGATGACAGTGAGTTTTATCTGAAAGGAAAAGGAAAACCACAGCCAGTGTCATGGCTTATGTTATTGGCATAAGATGGATTATATGGCAGCTGGCTGATATGTACATGACATAATTCTACAAAGACTGAAACTGTTAGCTTATAGTGGTCTAGAAGCAAAATTATCTTTAAATAATAATCTTTTCACTTTTTTTTTTTTTTGCATTTATTACAGGACATAAGTTTGCATAAAGAACATGAAACAGATTTCAGACAGAATTTAATTTAAGTTAGCAATGTTTTCAAAATGTAAAACACTTGAAAACAGTCAAAAAGGTAGCCTGCTCTTACAACAGGCTTTTATTTCATGTTTGATTTCTCATTAGTGGAATCTCTCACTATTAATGTTTGTCACTAAGTTTCAAAGATATTTTTGAGATATTTTCTTCTTTATGAACAGTGTGGTTACACAAATATGCAGTTACTTAACTTGCTATGGTTACCTAACTGGGACCTTACTTCAACATTCATCATACAAAGATGTTTTCTAAATTTACTGCTGGTTTGGGAAGTTGATTTTCCACATAATTCAATTTAATGTGCATTGATCTGAGGGTATAAAACTTGTTTGGTATTTTTTTAAAATGCAAATATACAACATGCTTATTTGAATAGCTGGTTTACATGCACAGAATTGCTGTATGCAGAAATAGAAGATACTAGTTGGCAATATTCTCTGTAATATAGGGAACATATCTAAACTTCATCATGCATTGGAGTTGTTCTGGTACTGAGATAATGTAGTGTACCTAGCAAAGCATCTCGCTACCTAGATGCTGGTTGTCTAGACTTTAGAGGTGGTTGGAAGGAATGAAGTTAGCATCTGAACTGCTAACATAAACCTGAAGTTCTGCCCCTGAAATCTGATATTTGACTCATACCAGCACATTTGATACATCTGCCCATTCATGGGAGCCCTTCCTCTGGTGAGAAAATGCACTCTTTTCGAAATATGGTACAGAATATGTATGAAGATACTTACTGTACCTACACATTTTGTTTATTTGTTTGTTCATTTAGAGACTTTACCTCAGAAATGGGAAACCTGGACTTACTGCTGATTTCAGGTTACTGAAATTCAAGATCATATTTTATAGTTTGCACAGGGAAGATGTCTATTTCTCTACACACAAATCACTGCATAAGAGCCTGATAAACTGATAGGGTCACGTGGAGATTAAGCAAGAATAAACACGACTCTGGAGTATGCAGGTCTGTGGGAAAAAAAAAAACAACCAAACCAAACAACACCAAACAGGTTTCTAGTTACTACTCCTGAAGTTTGCAGTCTTGTCTTTATGCATGGTGTATTAGTCACTGAATTAAATAGCAATGCAGAAAAGAGGAAATAGCGATGAAATCTGCTGCTTGCTAGGCATCATCGTTTAGATGTTTTGATGAAAGTTATGCAATTTTTGTTTCACAGCTAACAAATAAGCCAACTCCTGTGAGCCAATCTAGAATTCAATAGCCTAGGTGCAATATTAACAACTATTGATTTACCAGTCTAAATAAATACGACACATTGTGAAAAGCAAGTGCTTTTTAGACTAGATATTTACTAAACTGAGACCTTTCTGGATCGCTTATTTGGACCTATAGACTTACAATTATTCATTTTCAATATAAAGATCTAAAATATTAAATTTTTATCAGGCAGGTTCATTTCACCTTTGTGTCTTATTGCTCTGACTGCAACCATAAGGCCTGATTTGTAATATACTATGAATAATTTCTTGAGATTCATAGACATTCTGTGGTTTTCTTTGAAAGATAATACCAACAGTGATACTCCTAGATTTGAACAAGTCTGGAACTGTATTCATCTATACAAATGCCTTCAGCAAACAAGAAAATTGGATCTATGGCTCTATTTTTCCCTTATAATAAGGCATTATAATACATGTGTCGTGAAATAAAATCATTCCACATTACTCAAAATTAAATTTGTGAAAGTATTTACCTTTTTGCTCCAGTGAAAAGTTAGCATTTTAATTCTTCAGTGTTATAAGTGATTTTGTGGAAAAGGAAAGCATGGCATGCACCTTTTAAAGATGCACAAGTTCCTTGTAATCAGAGTGTTTCGTTGCTCTGATCCTATAGATATCCTAAATGTGTTTCTCACTGATCTCACTGGCAGAGCCACGTTTAGAGCAAAGGGAGAACAGACTTATTATATACCATGTCCTTCGTTTATCTTGACATGTTTTATCGAGGTGTGGGTACTATGTTATATCTAGCTGTGTATAGTTAAATGTTGGGGGTTTTTTGTTACGTATCTTTCTGTAGTTGGAGAAGTTTCCTTTCATTCCTTCCTAAAGTCATATCCAAATGTTACTTGCCAATGCATGAATTTAGTATAATCTGCATTACCACAAGTGATTTTTCCCTGATATAGTGGAAGTGATACCTCACACTTTCCTCTTAACTCATTTCTTTTTTTCTCCATTTGTTTCTATTTCTCAATTTCACTATTTATTTTGCCTCTTCTTTCTTCATTGATTTTCTTTTGTGTGATGTGGAGATACTCTTTTTTGTTGTCTTGACATATTGCAAAGTTCGTTTATATATAAATTATTTTATAATTATAAAATTTATAAATAATATAATTATTTTCTATTTCTAAATTGCATGTGTGATTTTTATTCTTTATTTTTTTAATGTAAAGGGCATATTTAATTACACTCATTTTTAAGTATAAGTATATAAATGTGTTTACACGCTTATGTACCTGTATATATAAATTCCTAGGCAACATACCTAGTAGTTGCTGGAAGATCTCTATTATTCAACAATATTTGATTGAAATTTACTCAGCATGTATATAAAGCATATTCTAGAAAAGTTTTATACCAAAGTTTTTCAGTTCTACTCAGTTTTCCTTAAGTGTTTATTTAACTTAAAATATGGTACCATTGACGGCAAAAAACTTACTAGGAAGGTTTACTTTTGCCTTGGAGAAGCAACTGTGATAGTCTCAGACATCATCCAGGATTCCTGACACCTAACCATCCCACACAAATGAGTAAAGTGTGCCATGCATTCACCCGCATTTCTATTTGGAGTTCCCAAACAGAAATATGGGATTCATGTTTGATTGTGATGGCTATACAAGTTAAATATATATTGTATATATATTACCGCAGATCTATTAAATTTGCTTTTTTCTAAATTATGTTTGCAACTTTAAAAATTGTTTCTCCGCAGAATTATATCTTTATTTATTTCCTCTATAGCCTTCCAGAATGCATCATGTCTTTTATCATAAGCAAAAAGAATATATTTTTTTAAACCTGGTTGCCTAAGAGCAGGCATCATCAAACCATATTTAGGGATTCAAAGAAATGGCCTGATTTTCTGAGATGATAGTAGTAATGGACACTGTAAATGAATCTCACACAGTAATGACAAGGTTTTATATACATTCCTTTTTTGTTATAACATAGAATTATTTGTATATTAAATTTATTTCTATGATTTTAAGATCAAACCCAGCATTCCAAAAATAGTAAATGCTTTTCTTGTTAAGTCTTTAAGTAAATGGGGTAATTTTAGAAAGGCAAAATGTCTGTTTGAAAGCTAAGGTTATCTGCCTTCTTCCTTCTCTTTCAACCTCCTGTTTCCTTTCACCATTTACAAGCTATTAAATTTTTCATTGTGCAGGTTCCTCATCTCCTGTCTGATCACCTGCCTTTTCTGCTGTCAGTTCAGCAGTTTCAAAAGCAGGGCCAGCTAAACAGCTTGCACTTGTACCAGTTCTGTTTCACAACACAACAAAGCTACTCAAAATCCATTTTTGCAGGTAACTTAGCAGAAGTGTTGACAGATCTTCACGTAGCTCTTGAGGCCAAAAAGTACCAATAGCACTGCTATTCTTTTCACAAAGTAGTGGTATGATGGATCACAGTTGTTTTAAATGATCCCCAAGAAGTATTGTTTCAACGCAGCAACCTATGATCACTTAACATGCTCACAGCACATCGGTCCAGTCAATGCCAATTCAAGAGAAATGAAAGAGTTCTGCTCTGTTGTTGTTTTATGTATGTATTTTCCCCAGTAATATTGAATTAGTTGTTGAAAGCATTCCAAAAAAACACAGCCTGTCAGACAGACAGACTGCACGGTTGTGCATATACACCCACAGAAATGCCTACCTTGGTTAGGTTTCATAATATTCTCTGCTTCAAGATGTGGAAATCATATATTATATAACAACTTTTTTTTTTTTCTCTACATTTTTCACAGCATTTCAAAGAAATTTTTATTTAATACTCATCACAAATGACAGACAGCTCTGCAGGTCAGCTTCTGCTGTTTCTGCAGAGCTCCATAAAGGGATACCATCAGTCTGAACAAACCTATACTCACTAGAGTATACAATTCTGATAAAAACATAAAACCAGCATC
>JAOXJK010000001.1:162671349-162687678 GCA_025774025.1 Xenus cinereus
CATTTTTAACACTATTTTAATGATCTGTATTTAATTTAACATTACTGGGAAAAACTGAAGGAACCTTTGGGAACAACTGGAAAAAACAGAGGGAATTTAGTTTAAATAAATATTTATTGGCACATTTTGTCTTCGCTTTCTTAGGGTTCCTCTTCCCCCAGATTTATCACAATTTATGGGAGTCAGACTCAACAGAAGAATTCACAGATAGTTCTGGATGCTAAGGCAACACAGGGTAAGATGTTATGAATACAGATTGCTTAAGTCCAGCATTTTAAAGATATTTTAAAAAGAAGCCTATAAGTAAGGATCTGTTTTCCATAGGTGAGGAACCCCAATTGTTTTGATTTATTGGAGGAAGAGATTTCCAAGACAACCTGGGACATTTTTGTCCCAAATGAAGAAAACAGCTCTAGAGCTGGGAACACAAACAGCTGTTTTGACTCCTAATTGTCTCGTTTAACCATCATCCTTTTGCTAATAAAAATTTAAACTATATTCAGCAGGATAAGAAGTTGTGTAAGTGTTCAGATGTATTGGCATTGGCAACTAAATGACTACTGGGATATTTGATACTACATGTTTTATGTTCCTGCTGTTGAAAGTTTGCTGAAATATCTGGATTAACATGCCCTCTCATACATGTCATCTGGATTTGCCCAACATATAAATTGAAAAGTTTTATTTGCAAATAGTATGGTAAGTAGATCTGAGGGACTGGGATAGTTGAAAAAGGTCTGCAGGTTTCACCTCACACCCACATTTTATCCTTCTTGCTCCAGTCTTCCAAGCAGACATCCATTCACTTTGTGAGACTTTCCTTTTTTAATACAATGGCATCCAAATGTAAGAGTTAATTCACTCTTGCAGCCAAGCACACAGACTATTACTGTCATGAACAAGATGATACAAATTCCACTGGTGACTCTAAATATTCTTTACCATATATACCTAATTAGCTCTCAAGTTTGTAGTCTGGTCTTTAAGAAATAAATTTTTATATTTTTTTTCTTATTCTTCCAAATTAGTTTTCATGCTGTAACCAAAACTACTTTAAGGCCAGAGAATTGAGATCCTTATTATTTCCTTTATTGTACCTACCCACCAAATCTCATTTCAAATGCCTTCCCCTGCAAGGCACTTGGAAGTGCTTTCATCTTGCCATGTATGTCATAAACTTTACTTTCTCCTTCAGCTCTTGACTGAATTCCATCAACCATGAACTTGGCAAAGTGAAGCATGGAGAGTTCACCAACTTCTTTGTATATTGATGATACAGCTATCTCAACCTATGGAAAAAAAGATCAATATATTTTCTTAGAACATTAAATTCACTCAGCTCACCTCATTTTGCAAAATTCTGTCTTTAAAGGTTGTCTATAGCATATTTTATGACCTGTAATATTTAAGGCCTTTGACCTGAATGAAGTTAACTTTCTTTTTAATCACTACTCCCTTACCGTGTGTCAAGTCTATCACTTTTCCTCTGAGTGCTTGTTGATGATGATGAGCCATGAAACCTTGGATCCAAACATAGCTGGTGTTCCATCTGTTGTTATAGAAACCAATTTCATCATCATTATTTTGCGTTTAATAACATACTTGAACTCACCATAATTATCTTCATCTCTTGATTCTTCTTCATTATTTATGTCCTCGAAATATCTTTGTTTACATGGCTCTACTTGAGCTATCCCACATGCAAATTTTCCAATTTAAACCAATTTTATATACATCATTAAATATTCTTTAATCATTACCAAGTATAAACTCTGTTTTTTTCTCTAAAAATATATGAATTGTATGGCTTGTTATTTACATAGTTCCTTGCTTCTTTGGGTTATTTTTGAAGGAGACATTTCCATCATTCTTTTGAAGAAAACTGTCATCAGAAAAACATCAGCATTCTTGAAAGATGCTTCAGTACTGATTTTCAGTTTTTCTTGACATATTTTTAAAAGAAAAGGCTTTCTTTTCTTCTGGAGACAAAATAGTCATTATTTGAGGAGTACTACTTTTGGAAAAAGCATCATCTGATTTTCAACACATTATGATGACATTAGACTTTATCCTTTCATTTCCTTGTCCTTCCTTGCCTTGCCTTTCCTCATTAGTAAGACACAGTAGGTGTTTATATTTTCAGCAGTAGTTCTCAAACTCACTTCCCTGCTTTCCTTCAAAACAGCACACTTATATTTACTGTTTGAATTCAGAGGTCCATGAATCACAACTGTATGTCCTTTGATTAAATTGAAAGTAATATTCTTTCCATCCCAGGTCTTTGTACATTTTATTTACTTTTCCTCTATATTTCTTTTTTCCTTCTTTACTTGTTGTTCTCATCCTATTCTCCTGCTGACTACTGGGCTGCCTCCAACCAGGATTGCTGTTTTAAGCCACATATAGGAACTTCCCTACTTTTATTGTCTGCTGAATGGATTCCCAGGGAGAGTGTGAGGAGAGGAATGATGCCACTAGTTTTCATCTCCCTTTTTCTCTTTACTATTCTTATGCTGAATGGATAACCATTTCAAACTTTCCAGACTGCAGCAGTGATGGCTGGAGAGTTACACTCTCAAAATAAATAGTTTTAAATTAACTGCTGTCATGGACACTTGAGAAGCATCCATGGTGATTTGGTGATTTTTTTTGGATGAGGGGGAGAGACTTGTAAAAGAGGGAAGGGATTAAGACTGTGTTAACCTATATAACAATAAAAATTTTAATATCACAGAAAGGATTAATTTCCCACTGTAGCTCAGTGATCTAACTGAACTTTATCCCTATGATATGTCTGAGAACAGATCAAACTTTAATTTAGCACCTATACTATATTCTTATCTGGAGCTGAATTCACCTCATCCAGCTTCAGCTTTTTAAAGCTGAAGTCATTCCAAAAATAAACACTTAAATTCAGAAGAAAAGAATTAGCTGGTATTGGTTTCTGATGATTACGTTAAAATCCAACTTTAAAGTTTTACCACACTCTTCCTTTCTTCCTTCCTTTTCCATTCTTGGACAATTAATTTGACTTAAGGACTCAGGAAAAATAATCAAAATTCCCCAAACCTTTAAGATTAAGTCCACAAAATCTATGGATAATTTTGAGCAATTATTTTCTTGATTGTCAAAGGCTCTATTGTGCTGTATTTCTCTCCCTGAAGTAGCATTGGGGTTGGGAAATCAGTGGATTGAGGATATTGAGATTTCATAAAAGCGTACTAACAACATTATCAGAAGCACTTGAACTAGATCCAGAGTTGAGGTTCCCAGTGCCCCAACAGAATCCACAATAGTCACTCCACAGTTTCTGCCTCGTGCCAGTCCAAAGGACTTGGCTGCTGCTTCTCTTGGTTAAGCCTGGCTGAGGTGCATGGCAGCTGCTGTTGCCCAATGCAAGGAACAGGTGGCCATGGGATAGCAGGACACCATCAGCTGGCAATCTCTCTTTTGCTCTGTGCAAGGCAGAGCTTGAGCAGCATTTGGCTGCTGAAGCTTCATTTTCTGCCTGAACAACCAGTTCCTGCCTTCTCCAGGGACAGACAGTGAGCCGAGTAGGAACAGTCTCTAAGCTGGATCTGCACAGAGGACACACGTGGTTAGCTAAAGCAGAGCATTTGAGGAGTTCAACTGTGTTAAACTCCAGCAACTCCAGTTGCTGGAGGCAGCCATTCTGTATTTAATGTTCCTCACTACTGTCAAGACTTTTTCTCATTATATTACAATTAAACTTTTGCGCGCCTGAGAACTTCAAATGTATGTATATTAAAACACTCTTTCAGATTTTAGATATGTATTTCAACACCCATAAATGTGAATTACAAAAAACTTGGAGGACTGCATTTTCTGTTGGCTCTGAATCATAATGGAATTGATTTAGAGGGGAAGAAGAGAATCATTCAGTCTCAGACAGTTCTACCACAGTACAAATAAAATATAGATGACTGTACACAACTTCCTTTTTCAAATGGTCCAAAGAGTTTAATTTTGCTGGCAAAAATCCTGTTTTCAATTACATAAATGGAACCCAAATCAATTTCAATAAGTTGAAATTTAAAGACCTGATCCATCTCTGAAATAAATGCTAGTTATGTCACTGGCTCAAAAACTTCATATTAGCAACTGAAGCAAATGTTTGAAAGGAGAAGGCACAACAGCTTTACAAAGTACATGTTCATTTCAGAGTTTAACTTTGTTGTGCTCTTTTAGAGTAACTGACCTGAGATTCTGAAACATTTCAGTTTTTCTTTGTAAAGGCATACTTACAGTATAAGACATCTCACATAATTTTTACTAGTTTTGCAAGAAAAGTATATACGTTTTGCACAAGTAGGTGGAACAGAGTGAGGCTGCCCTACTCATTTAAGCATGAAGATCTCTGTTTTTTATTTTTATTAAACAAGTATAGCTATGCTCTTTAAAAAGAAAACCTAACTCTCAATTAATATTTGTGTTTCCTTTGATATTTAACAGCAATCTCAGAGGTAATAAAATAACTATTTTTTAAAAATTTCTATTCTTTTCTGGAACATTCAACTATGTATCCAAAATCATTGGAACCTGCTTTTAGAGAACAATTAACATATTTTGGTAGTATGTAAGTATATGTTTGTGTGTGTGTGTATGCAAAAAACTAAAGGAATGGTACACAGATTTCAGTCACTGTGACACACTACTATTGAAAGAATCTTTATTTCCTTAGAATGAATGTCAGGCACATGACTATAAGTGCCTTTGGATTCCTAGTAGTTATGAAAAACAAGAGCAGCTTGTGCTGAGGCAATTCATACTAAAATTTTATGTTCACTAAGCACAGTTTAAAATGCATATTGCACAACAAGGGCTTTGTCACAATGACAAATATGTGTGCACTCTTTGTGAACCTGGAAAAGAATATAAAATGAAAGCACCCTAAATCAAATATCTGAACACACCATGGCTTGCCAGTTCATCAGTTCAATCATGTTTATCCATCCTCTAGCTCCTTGAACTGCTCTCTTCAAGGGTGCAGTAAACTTATAATTTTATGCATTTCTTCCATGCAGCATGCAACCAAACTATTGTGTTCATTAGAGACACAAAGTAGATTTACTACTACTATTTATTCTACTACTACTGCTAGCTATTATTTATTCAAAGTCAAGGCAAACCTGGCCCTCCTGAAATTATTTCTTCTGATGCAGCGGTGCAAAAGGATCCTAGCATTTCTATAAATAGCCAACGCAAGAATGAGATTTAAATTGGAGCTGCAGGGTTTTGAACTATTTCAAAATAGGGCCACATATTCAGATGTCTAATTAGGAATTTAAGATTCTAATTTCAAGCACTTGTAATTCAATGTCTTGTGTTGCAATGACCTTCAGAACAATGGAATACTACAGGTAGTCTGTTTTACATGAAATGTATAAAGGTAAAAATAGTATTCCAAATGTACTTTCAGGTTTCTAGTTCCCTCAACATGTTTATCAATATTCTATTCCTTAATCAACCATCATTAAGATGTAAATAAACATTTAAGAGTTGTCTGACAAGCTATTCAGCTGCCATTAATCCATTCCTTTCTTTAATTCTAACGTATTGGTGGAGTTCCTTTTACTTCTTAATTGGTCCCCAAACTGCAGCTGATCTGCTCCCATACATCTGCTGCTGGGATGAGCACTGGCTTAGAAAGTTGGCTGGACAGGTAGAAGACTTTATTTTCCTCATTGCCTTTGGGATACTTTATCACCTAACAATATCTACAAAAGGGAGACAGCACTTACAAGTGTATACACTCTTACATTTTTCCTAATTATGGAAATGAACTTATAAAAAAACACAGTAACCTTGCAATAAGTATGCATTTTCTAAATAACTAGCACCCATTTAATCTGAGATATACAAATACTTAGACTCTACCCATTGAAGTTTGCAGATAATTATGAAGGTAAAGGAGATAACCAAAGTTTAGTTAAGGTGTATTTTAGGTTCAGTTATTCAGCTTTATAAAAATAGGAAGGAGGGAAAAAGCAGATAATAATTGTTCGCAGATACATTCCTGGAATCAGCTCATTCTTGCATTCAGATTTTGATGTTATAATATAAAATTAAAGAATGTAAAATAAACAGCATTTAGGAAGAACATCTGCTTGTTCCTGTAAGTTAGAAATTGAAAGATCAAAACAATAGATTAGATACTTTAACATACTGAAATTTTATTACAATGTTTGTTTATTCTGAACAGTTGAAATTCAACAAAGGCACCCCTGGTACTGTTTTTGTTATCTATTTCTAACTTCTGAACTCTATACAGTTAAAAAAAAATTCAACCTCTGATTTACAAAAACATATTTATCTTTAGAAAATGTTTGCTTTTTCAGTACAGATATGCTTTACACTGATAAGACAGCTTCTATATCTTGAATTGCAGCTATGATGTAGCTCATTACATTAGCACAAAGAACTCAGGAAATATATTACTAAAGTGTATTCAGCCATGGCTACAGATTTGATAGTGCCTACTCTGTAGAAGATCCATCATTCAAGAAAGGTTTTCTGTGCTGAAGGGACAAACTTCAATGAAATTAAATTCCTAAAATAGAGGCACACTCTTCTGCATCCCAATATTGGATGCAAAAATGCAAAGTAACACTGAATTGAGCACACTTCAGTAATCAGTACTTTTAGTTCATGGCTCAGATGTAACAAGCAGGCTTATGAAAACAGTATTTAATGCTTTAGGGCTGCTTCAATATAGAACTGAAATATATTCACTTTCTTTGCAAGGTTATGAGACAAAATATGTAGGGGTATGGTTCAGTGGAAAATAATCACTGAAATTTAGGATTGATTTATAGCAAATCATAAATGTATGGAAAAGGTGATTAAATTACCCTTTTTTAAACATCCTCAGTTTAGGTTAGTACACAGTGTTACTTTATCAATAATACACTTTTCTACAGAAACAAGAGAAATGCTGAAAATTATTGACTGAGCTAGTATATCAATATTATTTTTTTTTGGTAATCAAGTAAACTTTTTCAGTCTAATACCTACTTTTTATGACATAAAAGAAACACTGAGGTTTAATTTGCAATAGTAAAATAACAATTTAAAATACATGTATAAAGATGTTGAATTCAGCCTTGGAATGCACCACCTTTTAGCAAAGTGTTACAAAACTAATTGCCCTGTTCAAGCAATTGATTAATTATGGGGTATGATATTGCATTACAGAGAGCTTCATTTGGTGAAGCTGTCCTGAGTATACATAGTAGCTAAACTATTTCACTCGATAAAAGTTGTTATTATATAGGCTAACTATGTATTTTTTTGATACTGTAGGAAAAATAGGAAATCATTAAATGGAAGCCTAGGAGTTGCAGAGCCTTGTCTGTTTCTCTGTGATACTCTTGGATCTCAAGTTCTGTAGTGTTCATAGGGAGGAAGGCAAGGAAGTTAAATTACCCTTAAATCAGGTCCTTAGGCCACTGCAATCTATTGTGATAGCTTAGAGAAACCCAAGGTGTAGATAAGGGTTAGGACAAAAAGGGTGAATAAAAGGGGTTTTTTACTAATTAAAAAGAAATTTATTTTTTTTTCCTTATTTCTTTCTTTGTCACACATTCGTATATATACACATAGGCACGCTCTACCCTTTGCGAAATGGATAAAACATACACAATACATTGGCAAACATTATGCTATTATTATAGAGTGGGATTTGAAATGAAGCAGTTATCCACATATCTGAGATGTGTTTTATATGATTTACTATTCTTGTAAATCATGTCAGCAGAAGCTAACGTCCATGGCTAATCTGTGTATCAGGTAATATATGCTTATACATTTTGCTGTTGATTTTCATGCACATCTACAAAATATGTGAAAATCTGCACTTCTGGAGATACTCTTCCCCCCACACACACACTTTTCCTTATTTAACTTTGGTTTCTTTTCTTGGGAAGAAATGTCACCATACTATATCACAGTCTGTGGTTTCCAAATTAGGATGACTATATTCTCATCTAGGCGCTTCGTTACACACATACAGAAAATATGTCTTTTCACAGTCTCACACAAACATGTTTAACATGCATTTTCTGAGAAAAAAAAATAAAATGGTTTGTAATACTGATACTTGCAAGAACTTGTTTGACTCCTTTGATCCTTTAATATTAATTAACTTATTATGGAGGGCCCATGGATGTGTGCAGTTTTTACAAGCTACTGTCACCAAAGATGAGGGGAAATAAAATAAAGTTGAGTGATATAGGAAATGGTTAAATATCTGTGGCAACAATCGGGGAAAAAATAGTTTGCAAACTAAAATTGGTAAACTGATACAGAGAATTTTTAAGTACTTTTAAAACTATCTAGGACATCATTGGAGTGACAGAAACACAGATGATCTAGAAAAATGGCTGGGTGTGTAAAAAATGGGTTAGAATTTTTATGGGAATGAGCAGTAAAACAAAGCAGGAGGACTGTATTATCAAGCTTTTTGGAGAATAATATTGAGGATGAAGGAAAAGATACAAAAAATATCTTGGCTGACACAGCATAGCTTTTTTATAGAGAAGCTGAGGACAATTAAAAGAAATCAAGTAATTTCTGGTTAGTGCTAGAGAGCTTCAGGCTGTTAGAGGAAGTAAATTGGCAAATGTTTTCACAACTATGCAAAGCTAGCAAGAAGAGTTAGAATTTTAATATGAGGGGATACTTGCTGGAATAATCCCACAAAAAAAAACCAAACCCTGAAGTGACAGATTTACATGAACAATGAAGAGAAGTTTACTGTTTCAATACTGCATTATTTTCTTTCTTCAAATTATGATTTTTCCTTGAGAAATAAATTCAAAATTGAGCAACATCCTTCAGGTGACAGATCAAGGTTTTTTTTGTCCTGCAAAATACTCTACAATCCATTCAGTTGATCATACATTGTAGATGCAATGACCTGTCAGCACGTTTAACAGACTGACCTCATGACTTATTCCTTGGTAGAAATTGGATCTAACACAAAATGCTGATCACCAGTTTTTTAACTCTTTTCTATTTTTTTTATGTTGAACTATGGAGCAGTCTGGATCTAGTGACTTAAATAATGACTTTTAAAGAAATGAGTAGGGAAAACACACACCTAAAGAAAAGTATTTAATGAACAATTGATTTGCCATGCAGTGTTGGGTGGGAGACATCTATTTACTTAAAATTTGTGAAGGGGCTTTTGCAATGATAAGAAATGGAGACTGGAAAACCATAGTGATGGATCACACAGCCAACCATACATGCACACTATGGTCTGTGTAATACCAGAATATATGATTCTTAAAGTAATTCGTAGGTGTTTGAGAAAAAAATTATTTAAATGGATCAAGTATCATTTTACTTTCTTCCCATTCATCCCTGCCTGTGTTGATTAATTCCTTCTTCCCATAAAATAATAATCCATTGGGATCTTAGAAAATACAGGTTCCTTAAATGATAAAATAGAAGGTCAAGGAGACATATTCTTGTCAAGGAAAATGTGAATTATTTTACAAAAGCATTTGGTACCTGGGAAGATTATAATATAGGCCAATTAGGTAAGTGGACAAGAAATAATAAAAAATATTGTATGCATCACATAAAACAGTCATGCATCATATCATTTCCCCCCAAAATTAAGACATTATTGTAAAAAATTTATTGAAAACATTAATCCAGTTTGTAGCTGTAGTTGAAAAAGTAAAGAGGATCATAAGATGAATAAGCAAAAGTACGTAATACAAATTAAAAGAATCATGACATATACGCAATGAGTTGGTTTAACACTTATTTAGAATAGTATGCTCAGTTCCTTCCATTCACCTTTTTACAAGAGCATTATTGCTCTGGACAGAGAATAACATAAGATGAGAATAATATAGTTCAACAGTCTATAGAGTAGTGAACATGTGTGGATTTATTTGCTTTAGGTGACCTAAATAGTGGCATCCAGAGTAATGAAGTTCTGATATAGTGAAATATCAAACTGTTCAGACTGTAGAAATAGCAAAAAAAATAAATTGAACAGTCAAAAAGAGGAAATTTGGGCAGAGACTAATTTACTTATGTAGAGAAAAATATGAACTAAGACACCTAGTAGACCAGTGAAGCAAAAAATATAAATAAAGGGAAGAAATAGCCAGAGATTTATATCTTTTGAAGTGAAGGAAAATATTAAAGGACACAGAGAAAAACTGGAATGTGAGATTTAGATAAACTTAAAGGAAATATTTATTTTAACTTTTTATGTGTGTGTTGTGTGTTTACAGCTTTATGTTATTCTATGCTAAATTATCTTCCTTGTCTGCTTTTAAAATATGAATATTCAATATTTCTTTTATAAGACCACTTGTGCAAAAAAACCAAAATTTAAAATTAAAGGCTTACTTTTATTTAGGACATGCATTTACCATTGGAAATGGGATGTCTGACCATGATGTTACCAGAGGAAAGGAGGACTGCAGGAAAACTGGGTCAATTCAGTATTATTTTATACCACATAGGAATTAAAGAGGCAGAAGCAAAGGTAGTAGGATTCCATCTGACCAAGCGAAGACATTTAAAGTTACACAAAAAGTTAGATGGGATGAATTCTACTGCAGTGACTTAAAATAGTCTTTTCAGAAGATGGATTTCATCTTGGATTTAGATGTCTAGATCATTCCTGAGTTGTGCTCCAGGACCTTATGTCCATCTTAATTTGGACTAAAGTTTATTTTCTAAGCTCAGAGGTGACCAGAAGTAATTTTAAGATATCTTCAGTAACATGTTTCTATTACAAGAGAGGAAGATTATGGAAGAATGAAGATGATGTTATGAACAATATCTGTTAAACCAGGGTGAAAAGAGAGGATCTGAAAAGCATCAGGGATGTTGGAGCATTAATACAAAAGAGGGAAAGCTTTGCTATGTTTTTAAAGTCCAAGGATATTGCTATGGAAAAGAAAATTAAGAATTCTTGACAAGATTTGTTAGAAAGGTAAATATGGAAGTTGCACTTTATTTGTATCAGGGATCTAACACAAATAAAGGAACAAATTAGATTATCTGCCATTTGCAACTGCTTACAAAGACTCCAGGGAAAGCTCAGTGCAGTAAGTGACTAGTGCCACTTAATTAATATCTGTGCCAGTAGTTCCTTCTGTTAGGTGTTGAAATTTCTTTCTCCCATCAGACTCCAAAAAAAGAGTTTTCTGCTCTTTCCTTGAATTCAGAAGCTTCAGATGTAATGAAAGAAAAACGATGGATTTCTTTTCCTCAGCCTCAAAGAATGGTAGCATTAGAACAGTAAGTATAGTTTGTCCCGAGGCAGACCTTGTACCTTATTACATGAAGCTAAGCATTCACTTTTTACAGTAAAATGATTGCAGTTGACTTCTTACTTCTGAGTCTGAACTTTAGACTTCATTAAGAAAGATTACAAAATTAAATAGAGAAATATGTACACCTTTGAATGTCTTGTTAACCAGCTCTCACACAAGCTCTTATATCAGGGAAGATTCCTTTTTTATGCTGTGCAATATAGTTAATTTCGTCTCTTATGGTCTAATTCAAAGACAGGGAGCATTTTCATTGACTCTAGGCAGGTTGTTAGTGCACAGAATAGTGTGTGATTATATATGAGGAAATCTGTTAAAGGATAAAGAAGTCCCTGCATATTTTGTCATTTTTATACCTTAGCATATCTACTTAAAGGCATCAGAATTTCTCAAAACTTTTTATTGACAGAAAGTAAAGTAGGAAACTGCCTTGAAAAATAGTACTGTGAATCATCTAAAATTAAGCAGAAAAAAATAATGCAGTCTCTGTGATGTCAGAAATCACAGCAAGGTTTTGTTAATAAAACAAAAGTCTAATGATCAAAAAATAATACTTTAAGTCAATAAATTGCTCATTACCAAAGAATACCTTTTTTTTCTTTCTGATTTTAAGAGGGTAAATTGATGATTTTTTTGCTATTCTGTATGTCTTAGTCAGCTCTATAGACACACACATCATATGGTGCACATTTCAGTAAACCCTGATTTTTTTCCCCTAACTAGCACTGCTTTCTATCTTTGTATTTCAGTAATATGGAATAGGCAGGATTACTCGCATGACCTATGCAAATTAGAATTTTGAAATGGATATCTGATTATGTATGTTTTCTTTTCATTGGCCAAACTGAATTATTTCTCAGTATTTATCTGTTAATCTCCCAGGTATTTAATTTCAAATATTTTAAAATGCGTGTGTCTATAGGTATATATTTGAAAATATTTTATATATGTATTTTGCAAAAATGCAATCTTTTCTCTGGCAAAAATATTACATACGTTCAATCCTTGTACTCTAACTGGAAAGTATTCATTCTTAGTTATGTGTTACAATTTACAGTATTTGGAAAACTCTTTTTTCTCATGTCGTCTACCTCTTGGTTCACAGTGTGAAAGTGGCATATTAAGTATAATGTCATGCCATTAATACTTTATCTGTTCCGTCTAAGCAGAGAGCAAGCAAATGTAGATCAACTGTACCCAATCTTCAAAAATAGCTGCTTTCAGCCTGAGAAGGTAGAGTCTAGAGTCATTGAGACAGATTTTCCAAAAAGCACTCAGTAGCTTCTGTTTAGACACTTAATTGGAGCAGCTAAGTTTTTCAAAGAAAGCTCCTGCTGAAGACTCCTGTAAATCTTGAAACAAAATTTTGATTCCTTAGTTACAGTTGTTCTTTTGAGAAAAGCTACAGTACAGAGGGAGATAGAACAAAATGACTGAGGGAGAAGAAATCTTGGGGATCGTGATGCTGAACTCATAAAAGTCCTGTATATATGGCACAACAGTTATCTGAATGCGATTCAGAAGGATTAGTCTAGATTGTTCTTCAAACAGGACATACTATTTTTGTTCATATTAGTTATTTCTTACCTTCTCTCCTCTTCTGTTTCTATGCCTTTTCTATTCCACTGTGTTATAGATGATTGTGATACAGTGAAGGGTCTATCTTAACTAGAAAGAAAGGTAATCTGGCTAATTTTTAAGCTGTTAGGACACTCAGTAGGATGCCATATTTCAATCGTGACCTTTAAATATGCAAGTTTATAAGCATGTCAATGAATGTGCTATCCATTAAGCAGAGTGTACTCTGAAAGCCAAATTTCAAAGGGCAGCCAATCTTGGGTCATCCATTCCATTGCTCATCTTCCTTTACCCTTCCTTTATCAGAGTTTTAAATAGATGTCAAAATCCTTCTGAATGATTCAAGTACATCTACTATTTCACCCAGTAATCAGTTTAGACAGTTCAAGTATCACTAAATGAAAAGAGATGTACTTTTTAAAAAAATAAACTACTGTGAAACTATCATTTTTTTCATTTGAATTTAGAAATAGACTTGTCCTAATTTTTCTATATGGATAGGGAAAAACAATATTGCTGTAAGAGGTAAATGTGGCAGTACACCATACTTGAAGAGTTCAAATTATTACTAACAACAGAAAAGAAATAGCCCATCATCTATCTGATAAGATTACTTCTACCTTCATTTTTCTGTGCTGCTATAGACTGTAATGCTGTTATGTACAGTGCTAGCTGGCAGAGTTTCCTTGAGGGGTTAATCATGTCTGTTCTAATAAGTTTTGGTCAATTACAGCCCATAGAAGTGTTTTCCGTATTTTGAATATGCCTCCCCACAAAAATTTTTGTGAAGGCACTTCTGTTTCTACAGACACCCCTTCCTTCTGAATATAGAAGAACACGAGTGATGAAAATGGGAAATTTTATAATTAAATTTCCACCTTTTTTATTTCATTTTGGAATATCAAAGTAGTTTCCGATTCATCTTTATTGAAACCGAAACAAATTTCTTCTTTCTCCATATTTTCCTCTAACCAGATGATCCTTTTTTCCTCTCAGAAAAATAGGACTTTCAATCACAAATTAATTCTTAAATTTTTCTTGTTTTAGCTTTTGCTGCTGTTTTCTGAAGGATGACCATAACCATTGAAGCATAAACAAGGAGACTGTACACACTGTAATTTCAGTCCTCTGCAGACTTCTGTTTTATTCATAACCATCTAGATGTTTCATTAGTTTGCATTCTGATGGTTTGACAATCTCTGTTTCCACCTCATCTGTTAAAAGTGAATGTTTTTCTCATAAACTTGAGGTAGAGAAGTTCACATCCCCTAGGACCCTGGCAGCTTTCAGCAGTTATCTCAACTACATACAGTACTGACCCATGCAGTAACTACTATTAAAAATAATTAATTAAATAATTAACTCGTATTCTTTCAAATAACAACTTAAGCTTTGTGGGATGGGTTGGTGGGTTTTTTTGGTTTAGGAAGTCCTTCTGATGTCACAGATCTTGTAAAAGTTAAAAGATACACAACAGAGAAATAAAAGATAATGATTAAGACTTTTAGTAAAAGAATGTTATTTTTCTAAATGAGTTTGCACATATTATATTTGCCATTACCTTTGTTATGGATTCTTCATGCTTTTGTATGTTTGTTTCTTGGGGGTTTTGTTGCTTTTTAGGTTTTTTTCACAGTACAGAAAAAAAATACCATCGGATGCTTTTTAAAAAGAACTCACATGCGCAGCACCATTTTTTCAACAAATAATCTGATATTCTGTGGTGCATACTGACAACCAAACACCTTCTTACCTTCTTAGTACATATTCTTGTGGATTCATTGTCTATCCTGTCTCACTGATGCAAAAAACTACAAAACCCTAGTTAGAGCATCCTACCACATAGACGTATACTCTGTTTCCCGAGGTCAATGCAAAGGGATTATTGGGAAACTTAGACAAGGTCTTTCTTGGTGTGTAGGTTTTTAACCTGAACTTCAATGTTTTAAACTGCAGCACTTCTTCTTGAAAAATATTAAACTATTTCAATGCTTTAACTATTATAAGGAAGATTACTAGTGAAAGAAACCAACCTATAGATTCTTAGAATCATACTAACCCCTGGAACTTCAATAAAATATTTAAAAAACAAAAGCTAACAAACAGAAAACCTGGTAAAAAACAACATCTAAAAAAGAAAACCTCTGCAGCATTGGCAATTTAGGTTTTTTTGTAATGTAGAGTTCAACAAAATATTTGTGATTTATTGGGTTGTTTTTCTTAATAATAAATTTTTAAAATACCTGGATTTTACTATTTTTATTATTAATAATAATAATAATGATGTCTACTCACATGTCACTCACTGCATTTGGTTCGCAATTTTGTAAAGATTTGTAAAGACCCTTGTAAAAGGGTCTTTTATTGTTCTACATACATATGTAGGTTTAGCTCATCCTTTAGTTTGTTCTAGCCAGCAGCAGGGCTCTGAAATCTAGCTATGTCCTTTATGTTTGTGTTACTGTTCACAAATCTGCTAATGAAATGCATTGGTTCCAAAAGAAAAAAATAAATGTTTTAAATGGTTATTATGTGTAGATATCTATGGGCCCATATTCTTTACAGGTATACCTATCATTAAATTAATAACTGGGTCAAATAAACATTTTCAGGTTATTTGTTACACAGATCAAAACCTAAAAACTGTTTTTGGACTTGGCACATATTCTAATTAGGTATCAGTGGACTGTATCAATAAATTTTTCCTTAGTGTAAAAAAAAGGGACAATAACATGGATTTTTCAACTCTAATGTATTGGGAACTGGCTGTTCATCTAGATGACCAGACAAAGATGATATGCTGGATATTTTATGTTCCTGGTGCTATCAAGAGAAGTTATGTCAAAGAGCACTGAATACAGCTCTGGCTTCTATAGTTTCAAAACAAATAAAAAAAAAGACTTTAAAGTTTGAGTTGTTACTCATGTTAATCTTCCTGAAACAGTATACTGGTCTTGGTCAAATTCCACTTTCAATTTTTATCATTTCACATTTATGGATAACTTGAAATAAAAAGCTGGAGAAAACAGTTGACTGTTGGTTGTACTGTTAGTAATACAGTAACTTTGACTTCAATGGTAGGAAATAACCTAATAGTTTATGAGAATTCTTTGATGGAAAATGGGATTTGTAATTTAACTTTGCTTCTTTATTTTCAGTTATCTTTTGTATGAATTATTAATATAAAGAAATTAAAACAAATACCATCTTCGACTTTAAAAAGTATCAGAAAATTATAGTTGGAGAGCAGTATTTTCTGACTTTTCAAATTATCAAATCTAATTATAGAATCATAGAATCATTGAATATTTCAAGTTGGAAAGGACCCATAAGGATCATCAAGTTCAACTCCCTGCTCCTCAGAGGACTGCCTAACACTAAACCGTATGACTAAGAACATCATCCAGATGCCCTTGAACTCTGA
>JAOXJK010000001.1:162732847-162751383 GCA_025774025.1 Xenus cinereus
AGTGTTCAAGGCCAGGCTGGATGGGGCCTTGAGCAACCTGCTCTAGTGGGAGGTGTCCCTGTCCATGGCAGGGGGTTGGAACTGGATGATCTTTAAGGTCCCTTCCAACCCAAACCATTCTATGATTCTATGATTCTATGAAGTCTCGATCCACTGCTCCACCACAAGGGAGAGCTACAGTGGATGAGTCTAAGAATCCTGAAGGAGCTAATGTACTGCTGGCATCAGCCTTCACTGGCCTTTAATTTTAAAAAGATAATAAAGGGATAAAAAGATAAAGGGATCCTATCAAAATTAATAGTATTAAAAAAGACAAAAGACTAAATTAGTTAGCAAAGATTCACAATCAAAATGCAATGATATAGACCCAAAAAAAGGCTATGAAAGGTTTATTTTGGAATAGACATTGGTCAATATGTCTCACTTCAACTGACTCAATCAAGTAAAATATGGCAGAGCCAAGCCTCTCCTTGGTTTTGTTCTACTTGTTGAACATAGTTAAGATGTTCAAGCTCGTTTCAAGATGAAAGAGCTTCTAATTTTAGTGGGCTCCCTGACTTGGGTGTCCTTCATGACCCTTTGATATTTCAATACCCACCTGAAAATGCGTTAAAGAGCCTTTCTATTGTGAAGTGGGAATAAATTCACAGAAGTTCAAATATTCCATTTAATTTGCCTGAAAGATTAATTTAAACACAAGTAATATATACATTTGAGTGTTACACCACCACTGAGATATGCTGTGCTGTGCATTTCTCTACAGTTATCTAAATAACATATATATAGTAAGTACAACGTGGAAAGGGGCACAAGAGCTAGACCGCACAAACTGTAACCAACAGAACAAGAAAACCCTGGGGTACAGCTCATCTATTTTGCATTATTTTAGACATCTTAAGAGTTTCACATTCAGGCTGATGTACACTGTGCACTAAGAATGACTATTTCTTTCTATTGATTACGAAGGGACCTTAGGATAACTCCAGTGGTCTAATTAATTATATCAATGATAAAGTATATCATGTACCACACACTGCAAGCTGGTTTTTTTAAGGAACATGATGACAAAAGTGATGTCCAGTGATGACAAAAGTTCAAATCAGTGAACTGATCTTTGAAGACATCCATGACTGGTTTTGTAACAGTTGACCTCTGCTAATTATTACTGTGTTACCACTTAAAGCACTATAACTGTCTGATATTCTTAGTCTGAATGTGTGTCACTCTTCTAAGAAGTTTTTGTGACTCCTCAGTGTAGTACTTCAGCATCTTTGAGTAGTTCACCAAGTGATATAATTAACATTGCAAGATACACTTCACTGTCTTTCACCTTTGTTCATAGTCAAATTATTTGACAACCATTTCAGATTTGTCAGTTTTCCCACCCTGAGCATGACATTCACACCTTGACTCCACTCTCAGGCTTCTCTCCCAGTCACTGGCTGATAAGGCCACTGACATCAGAAATCTGTGGGGTCTCTGCTTCTTCCAAACCCAACGTCCCCGAAATATCAATTGTATTTTTGATGATTTTCAAGAAGCTCAATTAGAAATACTGTACCTGACATCTTAACCGGGGAACTGAACAAATCTTCTCTCCAAGTATTACACTGAGTAGAGCTATATGTTAGGTCTGGTTCTTCCCAACACAAGGAGGAGGACCAGAATCAGCCCTGTGAATGAGAAGTAGGACCTATTTTAATTGAAAGTTGTCCCAGTCTCTGTGAAATGTGCAGTAAATATTGTAAACTTTAAAAAAATGCCAAATGTGGAAAGATACTTCCACACGGCATATAATTAACTGTTCCATTTCTAATTATTGTGTCAAGTGAGATGATGCCTTCAGTCCCTAACAAAGAATTTCGGTCATACTGAATTGTACATTTTAGAATAAAGCAAGCATAGATAATATCTGCCTTACTAAACTTGCCCTAGGTTAAGGACGTCAAGACTATCAATTTGCCCCCAGTTCAAAACATTCAACTATTGTAGAAAAAAGTATAACAACATTACAGGCCAATTAGTCTCACCTCTCTCCCTGGGAAAATAATGGAACGACTTGTTCTGGATGTCGTCTCCAAACATATTGAAGACAAGGAAGTTATTGGAAGCGGTCAACACGGATTTACCAAGGGTAAATCATGCTCGACCAATCTGATAGCCTTCCATGATGTTATAACTAGATGGCTGGATGAGGGGAGAGCAGCAGATGTCATCTACCTTGATTTCAGCAAGGCTTTTGACACTGTTTCCCACAACATCCTCATTAGAAAATTAAAGAAGTGTGGGCTAGATGAGGGGGCAGTGAGGTGGGTTGAGTCCTGGCTGTGTGACAGAACTCACAGGGTTGTCATTAATGGAGCAGGGTCAAGTTGGAGGCCTGTAACCAGCGGTGTTCCCCAGGGGTCAATACTCGGCCCAGTCCTGTTCAACATATTCATCAATGACCTGGACGAGGGGACAGAGTGTATCCTCAGCAAGTTCGCTGATGATACCAAACTGGGAGGGCTGGCCGACACTCCAGAGGGCTGTGCCGCCATCCAGCTTGACCTGGAAAGGCTGGAGAGCTGGGCAGAGAAGAACCTAATGAGGTTCAACAAGAGCAAATGTAAGGTCCTGCGCCTGGGGAGGAAGAACCCCAGGCACCAATATAGGCTAGGGGTGGATCTTCTGGGAAGTACTACTGAGGAAAAGGATCTGGGAGTCCTGGTGGATGGCAGGCTCTCCATGAGACAGCAATGTGCCCTTGTCGCCAAGAGGGCCAATGGGATCCTGGGCTGCATAGGGAGAAGTGTGGCCAGTAGGTCGAGGGAGGTCATTCTCCCCCTCTACTCTGAACTGGTGAGGACACAACTGGAATACTGTGTCCGGTTCTGGGCTCCCCAGTTCAAGAGGGACAGGGAACTGCTGGAGAGAGCCCAACATAGGGCAACTAAGATGTTTGAGGGATTGGAGCACCTCCCTTGTGAAGAAACGCTGAGAGAGCTGGGGCTTTTTAACCTGCAGAAGAGAAGGCTGAGGGGAGACCTCATCTATGCCTACAAGTTCCTAAAGGGTAGGTTGAAGGAGGACGGAGCCGGACTCTTTTCAGTGGTTTCCAGTGATAGGATGAGGGGCAATGGGCACAAGCTGGAACATAGGAAGTTCCACTCAAATGTGAGAAAAAACTTCTTTACAGTGAGGGAGACAGCACTGGAACAGGCTGCCCGTGGAGTCCCCTTCTCTGGAGATTTTCAAGACTCACCTTGATGCAGTCCTGAGTGATGTGCTCTAGGCAATCCTGCTTTAGCAGGGGAGTTGGACTAGATGATCTCTAAAGGTCCCTTCCAACTCCGATGATTCTGTGATTCCATGATTTGTTTTCTCATTTTTATTCTTCTCAGTCTAAGAATGGATAAAGAAGGCCTTCTGGAAAATAGGTTGTGATGCTTCTATTTTAACATGTACATTATAAATAACTGTAAATAAAATCTGAAAATAAGAGAAGTAGAAAATCACTTTTCCTACTCAACATTTTCTGTTCAGCACTGTGAATTTTACAAAGATTAATATTAGCTTCTAATACTGGCACTGAAGTTCATGTGCAGCTTTATGAGATCCTTGTGTGCCTACAAAGAAAGATTTATCTTCCTAAGAAGGAATAAAAAGGTAAAAGTTATATTCCTATGTTTATATTCAAGCGTGAATGGTGTATGGCAAGTTCACTATTGACAATCAGTCCTCTGGATACTATTCCCAGAAGAAATAGGAACGTATTCTTACACTGCGTGCATGGAAAGCAGCATCATACTGAAACTATTTTCTCACTTTGTTCACCTTAGTATTTGTGAGCCGCTGGCATTATTTTCCATTAACCTCATGCATTTTATTTATTTATTGCTCTGCTGTTATATGTCATCAGAAATCTTTATTATTGCCAGGATGCTGATGTAGTAAAGTGAAGATGAAATAAAGGCTCTAAGTTTGTATTTCAAAGTTTAGGCTGATTCAGTATTATAACTTCTATTTCTAGAGCTTAAACTTTTACTGTTTTTCACAGCCATGTTGAGGCTACTTATTTCTGTCAAAAAGTCAGGAGGCCTGGCCACTCAAATGTCATTTCTAATTTCCCAGCATCAGTTTAAAGAAACAGAAGGACAACAATAGTCAATACTATCTTAATTTTGGAAATAATAAATTTTAATCACAGTTCTTACCAGTAGTATTTTCAAACTGAAAACCACCAGTAAATATATTTTCCCACGCTTTACTTGCAGAAATATCTTAGTAATTTGAGTTATTTAATAGATTCTGATGTAGTTTTGGAAGGTGAAAAGCATGATGAACCTTCATAGGTGGTTGAAATACACACTGAAAAAACTGCAACAGTTTAACACAGCAGTTTATATATAGTTTATTGTTATTCTCAATATACAACATTCTGTAAGAATAATATTTTCCTGCATCCCTGGCTCTTTCTAAGCTTTGAGATTTGTCATGTTCTTGTGCAGACTGATGTCACTGTAATTTCTAGGATTGCAACAGGATGATGTTATAGGCATTTTCTACAGGATGGAACACAATGCGCACACAATAACTTGCCAAAGCCTTTTAAGTTCTCTGTGGTGCCATTTAAAAACATGAAATCTAAATTCCAGGTTTGTGTTGCTTCAGCACAAAGTACCTCATGTTTAGGTGACAAAGCTATTGCAGTAATGACTTCTTAATGTGATTTCTTTTCATGAAAGTGGTGGTGCGCCCGATTCTAATCTCACTTATCCCATATTTGTATTTGCTCATTATTTGTAATAGAGTTTTTCTTTTATCATTGTTCAACATCTAAGCTTTATAATACTACAATGTCATGATTCTAATGCACTTCACAGAATATTTATTAGTTATTTATGGAAAAAAAAGATTTTTTGGGGGCATAAAATTCTACAGTAACATAAGGATGCATAGTTATTAAAATGGTTAATGTTGTATCCAAATAATACTGAAAAAAAATCAAACATGTAAGGAAATACAGTTACCTTTAAAAGGACACTGCAAAGAGGCTACCTAGCAGAAATGTCATACAGGCAACCAATTTGAAAAATACACTGTTTAAATATGCTATTCAGTTGTGAAAAAATGGATTTAGCTGTTGAATCTATGTGATGTAGGATTTCAAATTCTAACTAAATTTAAATACATTGTTTCTAAATAAAAATTTGTTATAAAAATAAATAAAAGACTTTGATATCTTTATAACTTAACTTTGGGGTTTTTTTTATTACAAACCTAAAATGAAAGTATTTTGTACATGAGATATTTCTGGAATATTGGATCAGCTAGGAATTTAAGGTAATCCTCATCATTATATACCACATTTATTTAGTCTAATTTAAAATGCCCTTTGAAACCAAACCCCCATTAGAGGTAATCAAAATGATGCCTAAGTTGTTCAGTACTGGGATGATCAGAGTTTGCTGCTAGTGGTTTTAAATAGTGCAAGCAGTAGAAAGATGAAATATAATCTGTGTCAGAGTAGAAATGTGTAAGTATACACTAAAAAAGGCCGCTTCCTTTTACCTGTCTCCAAGATAAACCTTCAAATGCAAGGAAAAAGGCATAGCTCCCTGGGGGCTGCAGCGAGATATAAGTAGCAAGACTGAAAGAAAAAAACAATCAGTTTGAAATAGAAAAGTTTAAAGATGTTATTATGTCACCCTTCAAGGTGGGAACATAATTTTCACATGAACATAAGAACATATCTGAAACTAAGTTAAGTGTGATAAAATTCACTCAAGTGAACAAGTAGATAAAAAAGCAGAGAAACCCCTAGAATCTTTTGCTAGTTGTTGTGCAGAAAGAACAAAAACCCCATTTTTTAAAAATAAACTCATGGATTATATCTATATTTTACTTGAAAACCACCTAAAAGGTCCAAGATTAGCTTCCTGAACAGATTTGTCCTGCATTCTCACAACCTGGCTTTAGACATTTAAGCACATTACCTAGAGTATTTTAAAGTTCTCAGGCAAATATGCTTCACAGGTTAACATACTATTGAACATACACAGATGCACCCTCCCCAGGCAACCCACCAGTAGTGTACTGATGAGAAGCAGTCCTCGAGATACGATGTGATCGCAAGGCAGGTGGAAATGCTTGAGATGCTTACTGCTGTTGGTTTGAAAAATACTATTCAACTGAGCACAACTGTGCACCTGCTCCTGAGTTTGCCATAACATGACATAAACTAATTATATTTGCCATTCTTTGACTTTGAATTTAACTGAAATGGAGCTAGGAGACTTTTTGTTCCTTTAGAAAAGACAGAATATGGTTTTAAATTTGTACACAATTCATCTAATGTATAACAGCATATCAGAGGGGTTCAATGCATCATTGCATACCAGCTAGCTGATAATTACATTTGGTACTGTGAAATGCAAAGCTCGCATAACATGAAGTGTCGTCAGCTGGTGCCTGACTGGCCTAATCACTTTGTTTCCTAAAGAATTTACACTGATTTCTGAAGACACTTTTAAATCCCACTTTGAGACATATTGTGTTGGTGTTGTTTATGCCCTTTGTCAGTTTATGTTATTCCCTGACTCCTTACTATCATTGCTGCAATTTCAGATGACAGCAGTGATGTGTGTTTCTGTGAAGCACACAGGCGGTCCAGGAAGCTGTACCTTAGGTCAAGTCCTCAGTGCTCTTACTGTGCTCTAATTTTGGAAGTAATTCAAGAAAAAATTGGTCTCAATAAAGATTTACTGAAATACTGATCACTATTTTTCAGTTTAGGGGAGTCAGTATTTCAGCAACTTCCTACATTATGATGACATTTTCATAAAAGCACTGGAAAAATAACAATATTTTAAAACTAAGTATAGATGAGATTCATTTCACCTGTTTCTTTAAAAGTAAATTTTTTATGAAATAATCACCTATCGTCAATATAAAACTCCCATTAAAATATGTGGTGAATAGATAGCATACTCCAGCTTCCTTCTAATGAAAACAGAAAGTATCTTCTATAATATTTCTCTCTATGGGATATATTATATATCTCAACACTCGACACTTTTAATAAAAATATTTTATAATAAGAAAAATTGTTTTAAAAGCAGCCAGTGCTACCCTTCTTAGTGGTTTGTTTTGGCTTTTTGTTTTGTTTTGCTGAGTAGTGTACTGGTTTGGCCTTGAATAGAGTTAGTTTTCTTCGTAGTAGCTTCTATGGTGCTGGTTTGGAATTGTGACCAAAACAGTGTTGAGAACAAAGGGATATTTCATCTATTGCTGAGCAGTGCTTACACAGCATCAACGTCTTTTCTGCTTCTTGTACTGCTCCACCAGTGATTAGGTGGGGTGGGCACAAAAAAGCTGGGAAGGGACACAGTCGGGACAGCTGACCTCAACTGGCCAAAGGGATATCCCACACCATATGCATGACGTTGTGCTCAGCAATAAAAACTGGGGAAAGGAGGGTGAATGCTTGGAGTTATGGCATTTATCTTCCCAAGTAACTGTTATGCATGATGGAGCCCTGCTTTCCTGGGCATGGTTGAACACCTGCCCGCTGATGGGAAGTAGTGAATTAATTCCTCATTTTGTTTTGCTTGCATGTGCAGCTTTTGCTTTACCTACTAAACTGTCTTTATCTCAACCCATGGGTTTTCTCACTTTTACCTTTCTGTTTCACTTTCTGGTGTGGGGCAGTGACTGAATGGCTGTGTGGGGCTTAGCTGCCTACCGGGGTTAAACCATGACAACTTATCAAGGGGTTTGTACAGTTACCACAAAGATAGTTGAATACTGGAAAGGCCTAATGAGGCCAAGGACATAATCTCAGATTCTTTATAGTAATAAAATGCAAATATTGATTATTGCTATAAGGATATACACTCACTTTAGCTCAAATGTCATTGCCCTCTAAATGATATCTGCGTTTCAGCAACTTGTCTGACTGTGTGACATGAAAATGTAATTTATATATTTAAATAGAAGCAGAGACTTGTTTGAATCTATAATCTGCTCAAAGAGTTCTGTCAAAATAAAGACTTGGATAAATGTGCAGTGACCAAAAGTAAACTCTCAGACTGTTCCAGCTTTTGCTATAGATATAATAACATCATGGAGGAGTTTACACAGCCATCTCTTGGCAGCACAAACTTGCCAGAGGCAAATCTGGGTACAGAAATTATTATAGCTAATGTCTGAAAGGAGAGATAAGACAATGACCAAATAACCCATACTTGCCCAGTGATGCATGAATGTCATGTCTAAATGTAGCATGAACAAGTAAATAACCGTGCCCAGAGATTAGGACCTGAAAGTAACATGAGGAAGGAACCAGTAACAGAAGATGAAAGAGATAATGACTTGAACTCATTCAAAATAATATCTGATTGCAAAGCCTGTGTAACTCTCAGACTAAAACACTGGTGATATAAAGCTGTCACAGTAAAGCAAAGTTGATGTATACATTTGTATGTGTGTGTTTGAGAGAGAGAGATGGCGAGATGTGTGTGACGGTAGAGAGGGATTCTCCAAAGAGCCTGTAGGAATAGGCACAATCAGCCTGACTCCTGCACAGAGTAACTGTGTCAGGGGATGAAGCCTTACCCTACAAGGGAGGTAATGGAGCGTCATGTGATGTGTTATTATTCAGTATTGTTGTTTAAGTAGTATTTTGTTCAGTAGCATTACTTTAGTTTTTACTTGGAGTTTTTTTGCTGTGTATTTTGCTGACAAATTTGGCGACCTTCTGTGATGGAGTTACAGCATTAGCAGGTAAAGGACAAGCCAACTGACATCACCTACCTGGACTTGTGCAAAGCATTGGACACTGTCCCACACAACATCCTTGTCTCAAAATGGAGAGACATGGATTTTATGGGTCAACCACTTGGTGAGTAAGGAATTGGCTGGATGGTGGCTCGCAAGGAGTCAATGATGTCAATGGCTTGATGTCCAGCTGGGGACCAGTGATGAGTGGCATTCCTCAGGAGCTGATAGTGGGACCAGTATTATTGAACATATTCGATGGGGACATGGGCAGTGGGATTGAGTGCACCCTCACCAAGTTTGTGGATTTCACCAAGCTGAGTGGTGTGGTTGATACTCCAGAGGGAAGGGATGCCATCCAGAGGGACCTTGACAGATTAGAGAAGTGGGCCAGTATGAACCTCATGAAGTTCAACAAGGCCAAGTGCAACACCCTGCACCTGGATTGTGGCAATCCCAAACATGGATACAGGCTGGGCAATGAATGGACTGAGGGAAACCCTGAGGAGGAGGACTTGGGGGTATTGGTGGATGAAAATCTGAATATGAGCTGACAATGTGTGCTCCAGCCCAGAAAGCCAACCACATCCTTGGCTGCATCCTCTACTCTTGTGAGACCCCGCCTGTAGACCCCTGTGTTTAGCTCTGGAACCCCCATTACAAGGAAGACATGGAATTGCTCAAGTGTGTCCAGTGGAGTGCTGTGAAGATGATCAAGGGGCTGGAACACCTCTCTTATGAGAAAAGAAAATTGTAAAATTATGAGATAGGGCTGAGAGAGTAAGCGTTGCTTAGCCTAGAGAAGAGAAGGCTCCAAGAAGACCTTATAGCAGCCTTCCAGTACTTAAGGAGGCCCTACAGGAAAGATGGGAAGGGACTATTTATCAGGGAGTAGTGTCAGGACAAGGGTAATGTTTTTAAACTGGAAGATGATAGATGTAGATTAGGAAGATATCCTTTATTGCAGGTGTGGTGAGACACTGGAACAGGTTACCCAGAGAAGTTCCATCCCCAGAAGTGTTTAAGGCCAAGTTTGACGTGGCTTTGAGCAGCCTGTTCTAATGGAAGGTGTCCTTGCCCATGTCAGGGGGATTGGAACTAGATGATCTTGAAGGTCCCTTCCAACCCAAACCATTCTATGATTCTACTTTATTTTTTTCAATTTATTTTACTTACTATTGTTTAATTAATATTTTAATTAATCTAAGCCTCATATGTTTCCCTAGTTTAACCACACCCACACTATCTGGTTAGCTATCACACTCTCTATGTGATAATCAGTGTATAGCTACAAGGCATTGAAGGTATTGATAGCCAGCACCATGGCTATCATGTGACAAACATGGAAGCTACGACGTTAGAGAAACTGACAGGTATAAATATGAACAGATTGACTATAAGAAAATATATTATTTAAGTGAAAGGACAATAAGAATACGGGTGTGCTGATTCATCGGGGCAGTCTAGTTTGTAATTTTAGACAAGATTTAGTTTCTAAAAACTCAAGGTTAATAGTGTAAAACTTTTTCCAGTTTCACTCCATGGTTCCAAAGCTGGAATTTGCTTTTCTTGAAGGAAGACTTTGCTGTTTACTGAGTCATGAGTGCTAACAAAAAATTACAGATTTATCTTTTTTTATTAAGTTCCCTCCATCTTCATCACCTGCTCCATATATTAAGTGACAAAACAGAGTCAGCAATAAAGATTTTTTTTTCAGATAAATACAGAAATTTGCATCATTTAGTTTTAGTGGCTTTCTTTGTATGGACAAAAACAGTAAGTTGTGAAACAAGCAGGATTAAGAATCAAGGACAGCTGCTATGCAACTGAATATCATGTAGGCTAAAACCTTCTGTAGCTGTAGGATGACAAAGCTCATCACTGATGCATTAAAGCAGAGCCATATTAATGAAAAGGCAGCACAGCCTAACCCAGGAATCTTACAAAGAATTGCAAAAATATGCCTACAATTCAAGTGCGTTATGCAAAGCCTTGCAGAAACCTTTTAGTGGGTCTTTGTATTAGTGTTCCAGGCTATTAAATGGGTCATCTAAGATTAAAATATCTTGGGGTTTTTGCTTTCTTTTTTTTTTTTTTTTTTCCCCTTTAGCCTGCACTGTACAATCTGCTATCTATACAAGAAAGTGGATGTGGACAGTAATATCTTAGATTGCCACAGCTACATTTTCCTGAGGTTTAAGATACTACTATTACCATGTGTGCTCTTCCTCCACCTATGATAGATGTGGTTTAAATTTCAGCTGTTGTGGCTCAGTAATTTAATTCAAGTATTTCAAATTTCATCAATAAAGAAGATAAATTCTATTATTTTTCAGTATTTCTGAAAAACCAAATTATCATCATCATTTGATGATAATTTTCTACAGTCATGCTTATTAGATGTGACTCAATGTGCCACAGTTATAAAAATCAAACTTTTCAAAATTCTAATGATATTTAATTTATTTCATTTAGTTGGCTGAATTTGTAAAGCAAACTTGTAATTTTAACACAGAATGCAATCGGTCTGAAAAATCTTCTTTCCCATAAAATGGAGTCAAATATCACAATTTATATTAATACTCTATAATTCTTTACTAAATAAATTACGTATCATAATTTCCATAGATTTGCCTAGAAACTCGTACCAACCTATCTAAGTATTAACTCGACCAGCTCCCTGAAATTTTGATTAGTAGCACATTATTAGTAACATGTAGGCCCAGATGTGTGATGTAAAAATATTGTTTCAATTCTGGGTAGCTTGACAAGATTATACAAGTGCTTTGGATCATATAGCAAGCCCATAGTCTACTTACATTTGTAACTAGAGAAAGACACAAGCTCTTCATTCACTGAACAGCTTTTCTCCAGTTCCTTGAATGTGCTTCATGGGACAGAGGTAGAAGTCATTTCATAGAATCATAGAATCATAAAATGGTTTGGGCTGGAAAGGACCTTAAATATCATCTAGTTCCAACATGCTGTCATGGGCAGGGACAGCTCCCAAAGGCCAGGTTGCTCAAAGCAAAAGCAAAATCCCATCCCATCCCAATCAAAAGCTCATCCAACCTGGCCTTGAACACTTCCAGGGACGGGGCATTAACAGCTTCCCTGGGAAACTCTCTTCCAGTGTCTCACCACCCTTATAGTGAGGTCTAAATCTACTCTCTTCCAGTTTGAAGCCATTACCCCTTGTCCTATCACTACGTGCCTTTGTAAAAAGTCCCTCATCAGATTTCTTGTAGGCACCTTCCAGATACTGGAAAGCTGCTATAAGGTCCCCCCCAGAGTCTTCTCTTTTCTAGGCTAAACAACACCAACTCCCTCAGTCTGTCTTTATAGGAGAGGTGCTCTAACCTACTGATCGTTTTTGTGGCCCTTGTCGTGGCTCCAACAGGTCCATGTCCTTCTTATGTTGGGGGCTCCAGAGCTGGACGCAATACTCCAGGTGGGGTCTCACCAGAGCAGAGTAGAGGAGGAGGATACAGTGGGAAAAATATATAAATTGCCAGTGTCGCCGAAGGGGAGTGATCAACAGGTCTACCAGCAGAGGTACGTGTGCAAGTTCTGTTCTTCATACCTATGTTCAACAGTTTTAGGCAATTTGAGGCTTTCTAGCTATAACTACATTTCCATTTGTCAGGAGTTCCGACAACCTTAATCAACAGACGAATGTACTTAACAAGTGTGTGATTCGCCTTACAAAAAATGAATATCTGTAATTAGATACATACACCTGTGCTGAACACATTAGATGCCATTTGTCCTCCTTTTTGAAGCAAACGGACACCCATGAAACTTTACTATATATTTTCTATGAAAATTGCTAATATATTTTAGTTTTAGAAGCCTAGCACTAAGCAAAACTGCCTAAAAACATAGAAACAGAACATTTACAATAAGGAACATTTAACCTTGAAATTGCTTCTGTATAAGCATATTGTCACAATTTGCTGCATGTTTTCTGATGCTGGTTAACTAACTCCATTTGGCTGTGGTATTTTTCTCTCGAATGAGTAATGCAAGTGAGAAAGTGATGAGCCATCTATTTTGGCTCAATACCAAGTCTTGAGAATTTGTGCTTCATGTCTGACAGCTTTTAATAGAAACTGGATTTAATCCAATTTTATAAACTAAAAAGAAATATAGAAAACCTTTTTTTTTTTTTTTTGTTTGCTAGAGTTAGCACTCATAAAACCACTGTGCGAGCACTATGGTTAACATTATTGGCTAGTGATTTCTTAATTTTAGCCATATATCTAGAGGCAGCAGCCGTTTCAGTTTTGCAATTTGGCCCAGACTCTTTATTCCGGGGAGAAAAAAAAAAAAGCTCATAAAACTGAGAGGTGCTGAACTATCTCAGTGGTATTCAGCATGTGGTCTCTTTTACAAAATTGTTAATAGAAATGCTAATTAAAAGAATGACTCTGTATCAACAAGTCAAAAAAAATCCAGGTTATATAACTCTATCAATGACACTTCTTTGCCAACTCCCAAATATTTTAATCTAAAAATTAACTGTGTTGGCTCATATATCTCATGGCAGATCACTCCGTGGCAGGTGGTTTGTAAGAAATAAATCTGATGCAAGCTCCAGAGAGCAGAAGTTAAGTAATCCTACACACGAAACAGCAAAGCAATAGCATGCTGACATTGTTTCAAGCTTCTGTACAACCTTTAAAGACTACATTGCATTAAGGTAACTGAGGGGCAAGAAGTGCATGAAAAATAAAGATAGAAGAATGGAAAATGCTCAGAAATAAATTTGCACTACTAATACAAATACAGGTTACAGATGTATTTAAAAACCTAGAAGCTGTACCTGTCTTTGACTCTTCATGTCAAACAGGAAATGACTGTTTCAAATACAGACACCATTTAATCTTCTTCCCCTCCCTTCTGGTATCTCTCTAACTTGCCTCAGCTGAATATCAACTAATTCAGTCTTTTCCATTTCCAATATCAATTAGAAAACAAAGAACAGACATTTAAAGGCATGTAAATGCGAGTTAGCCATCCCAATATATTTTATAATCTGGCCTAAGATCTAGATCAAATAAAAGGTGATTCTGGCAGAGTAATGGTCACAAGTTATATTCCTTAGGTGAAAGTGTCATTGAAAAACAAAGTCATGAACCTTTTTTCACTATGAAAGGAAAGTAAGTACTTAAGTGCCAATTAATATGACTTCATGACAGCCAGTTCAATAAGCAGTTACTTAGCGAGGAATTGTGAAAAAAACAGTGTGAAAACTTAGATAACTAGCTGTAGCCCTTGTTTGTATGTGGAGGGCTGTTTGTCCATAAGTAAATAAAAGCAGAAAGAGGGCTAAGGCTTAATCCTAGAATCCAAAGGCAAGTGTCACCATCTAACTGGTGTTTACGCTTAGCATACCTCTAGTTGTCTCCAGAACTGCTTTGTCCTGGACAGATAAATAGGATGATGAGAGAATTACTAAAAATTGACATGGTTTGTGATTGACAACAAACTCAGCCAGTGTGCTGTTCAAAAAATTACTTAATACAAGAACCAGGTGAAACTCAAAAAACCACTATTAGGAGATCTGGTTAGAGCGGTTGAAAGGAAGTATTTTTTTACAAGTAGGTACTGAATTTTGAGAAACTTGACACAGGAGACATGGGAAGCGGATATTATCAGCAAATTCAAAAAGGAATTAGGCAAATGTATAGACTAAAGATTCATAATGGGTACGAAAAGGACTAGGCAGGATTATACCTTCTATTATTCCTAGTACAGTTCTGGATGCTGGAAGGGTATGAGAGGAAAAGATAGCAGGAAGTAGACAGACTCATATGCTTTACTTAATAGCATCTTCTATTGTCCCGTTGGAGACAGAATAGCAGGGTAGCAGAACCACTCATTTAACTTCTTAGAGCACATCTAAGTCTCTTTCTAACAGTCCTTTCTATAATTTTTTTTTTTAAGCACTTGGCCATAGTGCCTTCATTCAAGTGTGTTTTAATAGATTTCTGTTATAAAATGATGCAAAAATAATCCACTCAGGTATTACACAATTAGGGGTTTCATCCCCATGATTTTTTTTCTGTAGTACTTTGCTAACACATAACAGCAGTAAGAACAAAAGTCTGTTCTTCTAGCATCAGGCTTGGGCACATTTCAGTCCCCTTATCTTCAAAGTACAGTGCAGTTCACAATTCTTTTTATGTACACAGTAAGTATGGATATAAATGTAAACTATCATATAGCATAGATCAATATAGTATGTGAAGGTCTCTAATTCAGTAACAGCAGCTGAGAAATCTCTTGCTCTCATTCGTAATTTTTTCTGCTGTAGCTTTACTTTCCAATACTAAGACTGTTCCTGTCCATTATTCTGTCCTTTCTCATTCAGCTTTTTTATTTTCACTTTCCCCACTTTCCATTTTCCTTTTTTCTTACTCCTATGAAGTCATAACACAAGATGCATGAAGAGGAAATTAGAATTATAACTGTTCCACAGTTGCAATTTGTCACTGAGGAATGATCTGTCATGGAGGACAAGACGTTCCAACTGCAGAAAAGGTTAAACTGGTTTGCAGCAAGAGTGCCAGCAACAGAATGACTCCCTGTAAGGCAATGAAGTTTCCCTTGGTGATTAGGTAAGGAACAGCCCCAGCATTGTCTTGTAGCCATCCTGGAATGGGAGCACTCAAGGGCCACCTTTGAGCAGCAGAGCTGCTGCTGGGGGATGGACCCAAGGCCAGGCCGAGGCTCCCCAGACCACACTCATGCATCTTTGCAGACTCTTTGTAGAACCTTGTAGTTGTGTTTCATTTTTTAATACATATTTAAGCACAAACATTAATTTGCCTCAAGGAGTACAAGGAAAATTCCCCAAGATGTGTCTTTATCTTCCTGATTCTTCCAGTTTCCCCTCCTCAATCTGGCCTGTTCTGAAGTAGGATGCTTGAAGCAAATAATAACTCTCCCTTCAATTTTTCTCAAAGTCTGTGGATGTTCCGAAGTTAGATTCTTCTTTCAAAAAGTATAATTTTAATCCCATTCATAACAAAAAATATTTTCCAGAGTGACATTTGAATTTTGACATAAAAAATCGTCTAATTTCTATTATGCTTCAAAGCCATTTAAGTACAACATATTAGTAGTTATCTCACTTTGTTTGTGGTATTTTTCCTTAATTTAGAATTATTTGGTTAAAAATAATATGACATTCTGAAAGGATTGTATTAAGAGTAGCTAAAGAATTTGTCATGGATTATGCTCCAGAAATACAAATAATTCCTAGAAACACACTGACTTGTGTTGTCTATATGCTATTTTTCTCCTTTTCTTCTGCAGTATTTATAATTCTAGAGAATATTAGTGTCATTGAATCTGTAGGGTCTGTTGCTTAGGTTTTGAACTCTACATTACCTAGTTCTCCACCTGTGCTTGTTCTTTAAGTAATTTTCAAACCATAAACAAAGGAAAACTTTCCATGTGAAGATACAACTTCTTTCCTACTGTTGCCTAGTAGAATAATGGGCAGTTTTCTCAGTAAGGGAAGTGTTATAAGATGATGTAGCAAAATTACTGTGGGCTACCTGTTCCCTCATGTTTTTCTTCTGTTCTGTCTTCTTCTTTTTTTTTTTTCTTTTTTTTTTTTTCGTGTGTGTGTGTATGTGTGCCTGTGCCTGTGCCGGGTGTCTTCTATTTTTTTTTGTTGTTGTTGTTTTGTTTGTCTATGCATGCTTGGTGATAATGAACAGTCAGTCATTCTGGAAGTAAATGACTGTGTTCCGAAGGTATCCTTATTGTTATAGTCAGAATATAGCCTTGGTTTTGGACTACTGCACTTAGACAAATTTTAAGTAATAAAGGTTTCACTGGGTAAGCACTGAATTTAATCTTATTATTTCATAAGCACTAAAAATATCCCCAAATATTGCTCATTGTTTGCACAGTGGATAAACCAGAAAGAGCCAAATTTCTAAAGTTATGCAAAAAATTATTTATTTTTGTTATAGCAAAGTTGTATAAATGCTAGCAGTAGTTTTATTGCTAATTTCATGTACTGATGCAACTGAATTCTACTACCTTTTCTGCTGAATCCGATTGTGTCAGGTTTTAACATCTTTATTAGGTTCATGCTGCCCAGTCATGTGTGGACATTTGTTTAGGTCTTTTGAACAGTCACAAATTACAGATCAATGTGTCATATCAGGACCCATGAACTGCAGGATAAGCACTCCAGTTTCTCGCTTCATTTTGCAGCTGTCTACCCCAAAATAAGTCCATACACAAAGGTTCAGAACATGGACATTTTTCTCATATTTTCTTTTCTTTACTTCAATCACTTTGCATTTTCATATTTTCATCTGAGCTTTAAGGTATTGCAGCAAGAATGCATTTTCTTAGAGTATTATAACCTTAAATTGTATGGTTTTCTTTGAGTGTTATCGTTACATGTATGACAGCAGCGCTAACAACAGTGATTCTATCTCCTTTCCTGCTGTAACTCATAAATACAATAGGAAAATAATACTTACATATCTCTTTTATCTTTGGTTACCTAAGATAATAATGTCTGGAAAGCATAGATTTATATTTAACTTTCTGAAGTTGGACTGATGAAAAATAGTCAATTATCTGGTATATTCCTTAAAATTTTAAGGGCATTTAACTCCTTGCAGTTATGCAAATGCACACTTTTGAATGTGTATCCCTTAAATATCACATTATGTATAGTGTATTGTAATTTGCTTATGAGGCTGCACTCCTTGTAAAAAACAGAAAAGTAGGACTTAGTCACTAAAGGGTTCTGCTGCTCATTTAGTGAGTTTGAAACAGTAATTTCAGGCTCACCATTTTTCAGATTCTCGGGCAAGTATGACAGATAACAGAAAGTCATACTCAGCATATTTAGCTTGTATTTTTGATTTAACACTTTAAAAGCTCTGTGAATAGACACTCTAGCTTCCTGAAAAAACCCCTAATTTGTTCTGAATTATCACAATTAAGGAAACAACTTTATAGCTTACAACATTATCTGAAAGCTGCATTTGGATTCATAGTAATCTGCCTTGACATTTTCAAATTTGATAGTTGTAGAGCATTTCCTTTGTGTTGAAGTAGTAAAACCGTATGGTAATTGGTCATTGTTTGTACCGCTGTACTTAGAAACATTTCACTGCTGCCATTATAATTCTAGTATTTCTATCACTCTATAATTTATCCATGAAATTTTGCTTTGGGCTAAAACTTGGCATGCAAATTGTGTGTCCATTTTTAGATTATATGAGCTTCAAAAAAAATTACTGCTGCTATACACTTTTTTTTTGCCCTTATACTTGGTAACTAAAAGTAAGTCAATGCCTTGCATTTAGAAAACGGAAATGCAGTTATGGCTCTGGGACCAAATCCCATGAAGTGATGCAAACAGAAACTCAATATTTGAAAGAGGGCATGCATAAAACCATGTGCACTCTTTATTAAGTTAAGTTCAGCTCCCATTGTGTGAAAAATAGATTTAGCCATGCACGATCACAGAATCATCATGGTTGGAAGGGACCTTTGAGATCATCGAGTCCAACCACACAAAAAAACCACCAAAAAAACAAAAAACCCCCAAAAACCAAACACCACCCACACAAAAAAACCCAAACAAACAAAAACAAAACAAACAAAAAACCATCAAACCAACGACACACACAACACCCCACCACATCACGCCCACCCACAAACCAATAATCTTGGGCACTAGAGCATGCCCTGAAGAGCCATGTCTACATGTTTCTTAAATATCTCCAGGG
>JAOXJK010000001.1:162768301-162781294 GCA_025774025.1 Xenus cinereus
GTGGCCTCACCAGTGCAGAGTAGAGGGGGAGAATGACTTCCCTTGACCTGCTGGCCACACTCTTCCCTATGCAGCCCTATTTGACACCCTCTCTGTAGTTATATTTCCTATTTTCCATTTCCATCTATCCCGATAGAATAATGGGATAGATGGACTTCTGGTATTATCCTCTTTAGTGTTGGCTTTGTACTGCCACTTAAGAAAGTAGACATGTCAAGACCTCTTTTTTTTTTGCTTTATTTTACAGTCTAATTTTAGATCTACTCTAACAAAGGAAAGCAGCAAGCAATAAGGAACGGATGAACTGAAGAAAGACAAGGAATACAGAGCAAACACAGCTGCTCAATAAAAACGTGCACATCTGGATATCTCCATTTTATCTTAAAATACTAAATATTATATTTAGAAACAAATAACAGCAACAAAAATCAAAACCATTTCTCAGCACCTTATTCTCATTTAGCACATTGTAGGAAACATAAAATGCATAGATTATTTTATGGAAAATTTTAATGCTCTTGCTGAGTTTCTTCAGAATTTCAGATCATCAGATGGTGATGAATGATCATTAGAGTTCCTTCTATCAAATTCTTTAAAAAAAAAAACAACTGGAAAAGCCATGTGAATCAATACCCAAATTTATAAGTAAGGCAGCACCTCAAGTAGTTAAAAAAAAGTTACAGAAAATAGAAGGACTGGAGAGTATACCGGAGAATTTGTCACATGACAAACTAGCAAATTTGAAAACTAGCAGCCTGAGCAATAATTTAACATCTTTTTGTGTGTGTGTGTGTTCTTTTCCAAGTGAAACAATGCATTATTTGTATTTTCTCTCTTTACTCTTAGTTCTTTCCAAATGAACAGACGCGCCTCCAAGTTTTTTCAAACCTTTCTCCATGTCCTTCCTTTTCACTGAGGAAAGGATCATGACTGAAACTGGCAGCAAGATCTATAGTTAAGACTGTCTAACACTTTCCATTATAGGACCCTATCTTCAGATGCTTACAAGTGTATCAGAATTTCAGGGCTTAGGATGAATTTTTTTGTTCCAGATTTTTATTTCTCAAGCTCAGCTCTTGCTTTACCTAAACCTTTTACCTAAACCTTTACCTAAACCTTTTACCTAAAAAGGTTTAGGTAAACTGCTTTGCTTTTCCCATGTTAAAAAATTTGTATAATCACTTTGTTGATGCTATTTGTCTTATTGACAGAAAAGTTAAAAATGAGGTCACTCTCAGGTTAAAGAACAATGTTTTCTGTCCCAATAAAAAATCTGTCCTTGTCTGGCATATATTTTCCCAAATTTTCTTTTTTTTTTATTTTTTTTTTTTCAGTTACAAGGGTCTGGCACTAGTAGCAAGGTTACTGTCCATATGAATAAGTTTTCCAAAGCTAGAAGTGCAGTGGCAGGCAGAAAAGGAAGAAATAGGATAGAAAACAATATGTGGTGGTCCAAAGGAATGATATAGTTAAGAAATACAGCAACTGCTAGCAGGAGAACAAAATATGACAGCAACTGATCTTAACATACGTGTAAGAGGGACACAGCATTCCCCAAAATCTACAATAGAAAGCAAAAAGAATTATCTAGAATTCTCAATCTGCAGAAAGTAGTATTTTAGTAGGGTATATTTTCTGCTTTGCAGAATATATTAAATAATAATAATAAAAAGATAATTAGTATCACTACCATTTAATACCTTAAATGAAAGAACAGACATTGTCACTTGAACACTCAGTGGCAAGTATTTAAGCACAGGTTTCAGGAACAGTGGTTCATCTTTTTTAGTTTTTTAAAATTAGGAACTCTAGTAAAGCTGTGTAGGCTGTCTTTGTCCTCAAAGGGAAGGAAGAGGAATGTCCAGAAGATAGCTCACACAAAATTTTGTAGGCATCTATGTTAGGATAAGATGCATTATACTTTGGAAATCTGTCTCCTATGGAGTGAGGGGGTGATAGAATTCTACACTACAGTTCAGAGGTGGAATCATAGCTTTGGAGATGGGTACTTCACTTAATTACTGGCATTTAAGTGTGGCAATCTACACCTGAGTTAGTTATCTTAGCATTCATGCTTTGCAGAGGAGAATGAACATAAACATGGAGACGTTTATCTGATCCGTATTAATTGTGTTCTTTTTGATGTGAAAACCCACTTTTTCTACAAAATTCCATTTTTCCTTGTCAAGGGTTGCCAAATCCTTCAAGCCAATAGAGGCCTGGCTGCTGCAGCTCCATTCCTCCACGTCCAGCCAGTAGCAAGTCAGCATACCTTTCAAACAGCCGCATATGCAAGCACATGTATAAATCATTTAGGTAAATATATACAAAGCTGCCTATGAAGATCATTTCATTCAGTTCTCAAGGGAACACAGGCAATACTGACAAATTCATCCTGTTCCTGACTCTGGCTGATCAGGATGAATGTCCATTAGAGAGAAATATATGCATATATGTATATATACATAAATATGTATCCTACAATAGTTGATCTTGGACAACAAGCCTATCCAGTAGTGGGCCCTGGATCCTTTCATGTCCAGTTGCCTCACACACAGACACACACATGCAAATAAGTCTCTCAGTCAGTCTCTAGATCCTACAGTCCCTTTGGAAGTTGATCTGGACATCCTGGTCCCCCCAGTAGCCAAGTCCTCCATCTGTCTCACTCAGGGAGATACACATGTATCTGACTGACATACATATTTGACCCCTGCCTATGGCCACCTCAGCTCATCATTTCCAAGCCATTTACTTTTCTTGCTGGTTAGTCCATCTTGATATTCACTAGAGATCATGCACTGACTTGCATATCCTCACTTGCTCTTTATTTTCTTTAAGCAAGTACAGGAACAAGTTGTTCTGAACTGCTTTCCAGTAAATAAACAGCCACTATGTATGAAAGCATGACTCAATGATGAAAATACCGTCAATCCGAAAGCTGGAAATGGAAGTTATACAGTATATAGGCTGGGCTTCAGAGTATGCTAGAGCAATGAGTTATTAAGGAAATTAAACTGAATGAAAATGTCATACTTCTCAGTCTGACTAACTTTCTAATTCAGAAATACAGCAACAACTTCTTTGCAGGTGTTTTGGAAAAAAAGTAGGCAAATAAAAAACAGCATCCAAAATATGTTTCTAGAACTTCAGTACTGTGAATCCTTCAGCACAGAGGACTTGTAACTGCTACAAGGGGACACAGTTCAAGAAACTTTACATTTGAATTTCCGGCTTGGAGCTCAGCTATTTGTAGCTCAATTCAGTTGTGTAATCATAGGTCTTTAATGCCTTTTTACACATTCCAGAATAACCCACTTGGCCTTCTGCTGCTGATCATCTCCTAAGATCTATGTGTTTGTAAGGGAAAAATGAAACTGTCACTATCTTTCCTGCAAGAGAGAAGTGGGATTTCACATTGACACAAAACCAAAGAAAATCCAAGTTGTAGTACCTTGTAATACTTTCACCATCACTGGTCTGACAGCATATTTGAGAAAAAGCTAGTTAACCTTCTGTGATTCATGTATATTATTCACACAGAAAGGCAATGGTATTACCTGCCATTAAAAAGTTCTTTCGTATGCATGGAGGAAAAGCAGCACTTACTAGTTAGGCACTCTCAATACTGTTTATAGAGAGAACACACTCTGTGCTTACTACTCCGGGTATATGGTTTTCCCCAATAATTATTCACACTTTTTTACTCTAGTCATGGCTTCACTTCAAAGAGAAGTAAAGTCAAAAAAGAATGAATTTATAACAGTGTATCATGTTGATTAATAAAATGAAAAATAGAGCCACTGTTTAAAAAAATAGTCACAAACCCCCTTGCATACATGCTAATGACATTCTATACATTATTTTACATATTTATGCAAAAAATATTTACATATTTATGTACATACATGGTATTAGATAAGTGATGAGAAAAAGCAAATGCAAACCAGACACTTTTTGCTAATTTATATATGTCTTTACAACTGAACAAAGCAAACAACTAGGAGAAGAAACTGTTGAATCTGGATTACTATTTCTTACAAAATTAGTAGAAGAAAAGTTTCCGGGAGCACTGAAAAAATGCAAATGTCATAAATTTAAAAAATCCTTAGAGTACTACAAAAATTTAGCGACTAGTTATTCTCACAGCAATTCTAAGTCTTGGAAACTATTTTAAGAGTGAAAATTTGGAAAAATAGAGCTCGATTAACACAACAATTTGGTTGTGGGTTTGTTTTATTTTAAAGTAAAGGTCATACCTTACTAATTTGTTGGATTTCAGTGTAAATCAAACTGCCAGAATAATGGAGACGTGCTACAACTTTTTAGAGATCCCTTGTGAGGAGTCCATATCAAAGGCTAATGTTTAAAGTGATGAATCATGTTGAAAGAGAAAAAAGGCTGATACAATGGGCTATATATTATCTGAAGCATCATGGGAAGATACCATGAGTATGAACTAAAATCTTTTCAGTATACCATAAGAAGTACATCATAAGAATGTCAACATCTAGTTTACGAAAGGGATGCATGTTGGAATTTGGGAATATACTGGTAGTTGTGCAGCTCTGCATTATGTGATTTCCAAGCAGAAAAATCCTTCTGTGCACATACTTCTAAAGCAGCTGAGATACACCTGCTGATACCTTCATGGCTTTGCCTCATTTTCCTTGACCTTGCCATACTGGATCCTGTACAGCTCAAGCCTGCTATATTATAATTAGCTTCTCTTATGTTTCTTTCTTTTAAGCATGGCACTGTTACTAGTTTTTGCACTGCAGCAGAGAGAAGGACTGCAAACCCTGAATAGTTCCCTCTATTCTACCTAACTCTGGCTGCAATATTTCTTCTTTTCCCTGGCAAAATGTTGGAACAAAACAGAGCACTGGGAAATCAGTGTGCAATCAATAGATATTAGGAGAGGAGTTAATCTGTACTGGGATAGTGTTTCTCATACCAAAAGGATTCCTTTGGGGAGATTTTCATGTTTCTGTGCAATAGACTACAGCAAGAGAGTAACAACCCTCAGGGGAAGTTCCAAGCTCCCGTTCTTGATAAAAGATCAAACTATCTCTTCAGAAAAAGAGAAAGCAAGTGAGAGAGTGTTAGTAAAAAAGAGAAAGACACCTTCCCACTCACACAGTACCCTGCATCCTATTCATTGTCTAATATCTTTTATAGTATTTTGAGACTAGATCGTATTAGGACATGAAAAATTGTACAATATACAAAAGACTTAAAAGACTTTGCCAATTGCAATAAGTATCTCACATATGCTAAATGAAAAATTTCTCAAATTGAGCAAAATAGTTGGTGATTGATAAGGACTGATAGAAAAGTTAAATACAGAGACAGTGTTTTTATCTATATGGTTCAAATTATGACAGATTATGTCATTGATTTTACAACTGTCACAGAAAAATGCATACCACTTCCACTGCAAATGAACTGGAATATAAGAGAGACAGATTTAATCTGTTTTCCTAGATTTATTTGTGTATCACTAAATAAAAGAAGAAAATCTAAGATAATATCATTGAATAATCTATACCATTTAGATTTGAAATATAGGTGCTACATGTGCAACAAAAACAATAATTTTGTAGGAATTTATGTACTGGTCAATGAAATGCAGTCTCAAATTTGACAAAAGCCAGCAATCAGCAAATTTTCTTTGTCCTATTCTCTGCTTCAAACTAGAATTAAACTAGAAACCTAAACTTCAGGCTCTGATGTCAACTGGATGCTGTAATAATATGTCTATTAATTATTCTGAAAGTAGGCATGATTTCTGTTGGAATTCTGCCAGTACAAAAATTAGTTATTCTTTAGACCAGAAAGTAAGAAAGTTTGACTCTAATAACTGATGATGAAAGCTCACAACTGGAACTGTGAAACTGAACCTTACATCTGTAACAAAATGAGAAAAGAAAAAATGAAATTTTTTTCTTAATCTGAAAGATTAAGAAATTCAATTTCATTTGGAAAGTGGGTCATATTTTTTCTGTTACTCACAAGTATGTCTTCGTATTTTCAAGTTCAGGTTGTCTTTTTTCTTTAGTCTAAAAATTTGTTATTCAACAAATTTTTCCATGCATCTTTAATATTAAGTGATCTATTTTCCTTCTAAGGAGAACATACTGACTAGATTAACAATACAAACAAACAAACAAAAAAAGAAACCAAAACAAAAACCAAGTATATGACTTTAGGAAAAAGGTTTTGATGTCTGCATATGTTCTGCAGGAATAAAATAGTGCCATAACCCGCTGAGGTGCGAACTGCTGATTTAGCCACTGCTTATGTATTAGTTCACTACAGGCATATTTTAGTACAAAGATCAGATAATTCAGAGAATTCTTGTCTCCTGTATTTCATAGACCATGCAACAAGGTCACAGCAGCCCCTTCAGTTCTTACAATTAAAAGTCAGTGGAAACAGCAACTGACCAGTAAAAAAATCACCAAATGGGAAAATTATCTGCAGAAATAGAAAAGTATTGATAAGGAAAATAGTATCTGATGAAGTGATCAGGATTTGGGTATCATCAGACACATCATGACTATATAATGGGTTGTACAATCAGCCACTGGAGCTGGATTTTCAAGAGAAATGCCCTGGAGTTCCTGTGATCTACTTGAAAGCTTTGTTCTAGTGAACAACTAAAGAACAGAAAGCAACAGTAATAGATTGATTTGTCAGCTACAGTGAATAAGGTCATAAGCCTGAGTGAGATCTGACCCTGAAGTTACGGCAGTGGTTTTTAGAGACTGAAACAGAGATACACAGGGCGTCAGATGAAAAAAATAATATCTAATTTAGTATTCTGCCTCTGACAGTTGTCATTAAGGGGATGTTTCATAGTGAACTTCAAGAAATTCAGTGAGTGACAAAAACATGAAATCTCAAAGTTCTTTTATAATGGGTTTAATAAATCCCACTTATTTTAGCTTCAAAATATTATCTATTCACACTAATACTCCCCACATTTGAAAATAAATTCAATGTGGATTGCTAAATTTCACCTTTCTTCACTCTGATAATCACAACTGTCAGTAAGTAATGTCTTTTGTTTCCTAGATTTTTTCTCTGGATTTGTATATTACCCCCATCTACTAGAGGCATTTGCAGACCTAAGCAGTTTGCCTAATTATGTGCTGAGATTAAGGTTTTTTACGAAGCCTGAAGTAAGTTGTTTTTTATTTATTTATTTTTTAAATATATTTTGGATTTTCTTTACAGCAGTTTCGTATACATGTCACAATGAGACCTGATGATCAATGATTCTCTTCTCTCCTTTGAAGAGGTCAATGTGAGAATGTTTGAGCAACAATTCAGTAATGATCCATATGATCCTTCAGAGCAATCCTAAGTTTGAAGTACACTTCCTCCTTCCAACTAGCCAACATTTAAAAGGATGTAAATTTTCCATTTTATATTCCAGTATATATATTTGCATCATATAATGCAGTTAGCTGAAGTCTATATTTGGACCGGTCTCTCTTTTTCATTTAGACTCTTCATTCTGCAAAGTTAAACGCTGTCCTCTGTAACAGTACTGAGCCAGGAAGTTAGTAGTTGAATTATTTGCAGGGAGAAAAGCAGCAAAATTCTGGACTTGACCACAAAAGAAGTTATTAAATTAAATAGGGCCAGAGCCCTAAAAGCAAATGGCAGGGCACAGATCATTTTTGTGTGTTTGAAATCTCTCCTGTCGTGTGTGTTCATTTCACAAGACTTGCTTAAGCATGCTAGCAATTAAACAGTGCCTGCCATCACAGCATAGTCCATGAACCAATTCTGTGACCACAATTCATCTACCAGATGTAAGTCTGCAGGTTATCAAGCACAGAGTAGAGCGCTAACAGGTAGTTACTGTATCCTTATCTCACATTAATTTTGCATGTGAATTAGGTCCTTCTGTTGTATTACCATAACATGTGTCCTTTTGATCAGGAATCTTGAAGTAGGCAGACTTTTTTCCCAAATTTTGTTTTGTTTTATTGTTTCAATTTTTTTTTTTTTTAATTTAGAAACTCTTTTTAACAGATACAGAATAATATTTAGAATAAAACCATCAGGTCTATGTGTTGTAAGCCTGTTCAAATGTTCAAAAATTCTAAAAAGCCATCTTCTTTGGACAAAAAAAAAAGTAGTTACAATGATTGCTTAAAGAACTTACTGTACATCAAAGTTAATTATTGTATGACTACGTTTTTTTCATTCTTTCATCTAAAACCTTTTTAACATGTGTTAGCTAGGATGATTCCACTAGAAATATGTTTTTTAAAAAAATCTTTCATGCCAAACATATTTTTTAATGTTATTCACTGTCCTTGGATTTTGTTGCATTTCTGCTAAATTGCATAGATTAGATTCACTATTTAATCTTTCTGTTTAATATGTAAAACATAGAATCATAGAATGGTTAGAGATGGAAAGGACCTTAAAGATCATTGAGTTTCAACCCCCCTGCCACGGGAAGGGACACCTTCAACTAGACCAGGTTGCTCAAAGCCCCATCTGACCTGCCCTTGAGCACTTCCAGGGATGGGGCATCCACAACTTCTGTGGGCAACCTGTTCCAGTGTCTCACCACCCTCACATTAAAAAATTTCTTTCTAATATATAATCTAAATCTCCCCTCTTTCAATTTAAAACCATTACCCCTCATCCTATTGCTACGTTCCCTGGTAAAGAGTCCCTTCCCTTTTCCCCTGTAGGCCCCCTTCAGGTACTGGAAGGCCATTATAAGGTCTCCCCGAAGCCTTCTCTTCTCCAGACTGAACAAGCCCATCTGTCTCAGCCTGTCTTCATAGGAGAGGTGCTCCAGCCCTCTGATCTTTTTCGTGGCCCTCCACTGGACCTGTTCCAACAGGTCCACATTCTTCCTTTGTTGAGGACTCCAAAGCTGGATACAGTACTCCAGGTAGAGTCTCACAAGAGCAGAGTAGAGGGGTAGAATCACCTCCCATAAGGAGATCCTGTTTTACAAATGGAAAAGATGTATATTAAAATTAAAGTCATAATGGTTCTAAGCATTTTTGAATTCTTAGAAAAAGTATTGAGGCAGATCCTAACGTAGACACATACCATGTTAATTCCTAGTTTTAGAGGGGAATCAGTGTATGATGCAGAGCATAACTTAGATAATTTTGCCTTTCCAAAATAAGGCATATATGTCATCAAGCTAAAATTAACTCAGAAACTTTTCTGGAACAGAGGAACAAGTTCAACAATAGACAAAAATTTGGTACTCATCATGTTAATTTTCATACTGTTTAGTATTTGTCATTCTGCAAGAACAGTGAAGTAAATCTGCATAATAGAAGAAATCACTGAAGCAGTTTTGAATAGGATGTGCCTTTTTCATACTCCCAAACATCCCCCTTCCTATAACAGATGAAAGCGGGGCAAATAATCTCTTACATATCCCTTTCATAAAGAATATTGATAGCATATTAGTTCTTCAAATGTAGTTCTTCAAAATGTATGGGTACTTAAAGAGTTTGATCTAAATCTTGCAGCTGTCAGGGACATGCCTATTGCTCTCCGTGATTTCTGAACCCAGATCTACAGGCTTCCACATAGGTATACAATGAATACCTGTGTAATTCTTTCTTCTGTCCACTCCTCCCTGTGCATATGTTAGTGAATAGGGTACACCAGATAAAATTCATCTACCCAAATGTTTATGCATACACTCATCTTATCCTACTAAGTAAATTAAAAATTATGCTAAATAAAGCATAATAAAAACACTTGTTTCTCTCAATTATAGAAGGATTTTAGGGTGACTAGCTCAAACATAGTCTTTAAAAAACAAAACAAAACAAAACAAAAAACAACAATGAAATAAAAGCCAAATAAGCTGATGCCTCCTCCTTTTAACCATTGATAGGTTATCAATAATATTCTGCAGTTCTTTTGGAAGCATTTTTTACTTATAACAAAAACAAGTAAACAAAAGCAATGAATCATGACTAATATTTATTTGAAAGCTAACTTCTGGCTAGGAACATAACAAGTACATGGTGAATGCATCAAGAAGAAGTCCATCTTACCTAACTTCAGACACCTACAATTCACATCTAGGCTAAGGTAAATGGTTTCCTTCTAGTAAAGGAATAAGAGAGGAAGTGAAAAGAAGAGGGAGTCCATCTGTTTTTTGGAGTTGCTACAAGAAAGTATAAATTGCCACCTAAAGTTGTCTTCCATTGTCTTCGGAAGCATTCTTTATAACTAATTAAATATAGATGCCTAATTTCTAAGGGATTCAAGTTACATAAATTGCTTCTTTTCCAGGCCGCCTGTGTAATGCCTTCATACCATAGCTATCATCCAAAATGGACATCTCTATTGTCTTATTTACAATGTCATGGCAATGAAGAATGATATCATTGAAGAAAAATATAGTTAGCTAAGTTCAGTGTTGGAATTCCCTATAAGAGGCTTAAATAGACAAATTTGTAATTAAAAGCAAGATCACTATCACTAAAACTGTAAAATGAATGCTTTATTTTAAAATCTGGTGTTTTCCACTCATTTTTAATGGCAAAACGCATGAGACAAATTGTACACAATATAAATAGGTCTAATGCAAGTGGAACAGCTCCACAGTCCTCTTTGAAGATCAGAGTTACTTTTTTTTGTGGTCTACAGCTATTTAAAGAAATATGAAATTTCTTGGTTTATAGTATGGTCTTCAAATACCTAAGGACATACAAAAGTGCTATGCTTTAATAACATTCCCAGGTAATTAAGGTATTGTTAAACTACTCTTCCTCTATGGTCCTCTTAAAAAGAAGATAAAAAAAGATAAATCTTAAAAAGCAAACAAGAAAATAATTTCAAAAACCTTGAAAATTATTACTTGAAAAATAAATCACAGTGCTACACCAAGATTTCTATTCAGTGAATGCATTATACATCACTCTATGCGTACAAGATATGATTCAGCTAGTGATATAGGTATTGTACAATGTCTATTGGTCTCCTACACAACAACTTGCAGGATTTATTGGTATGTGGGAAAAAGCAGTTGAAAATCCTTATAAAATAAAAGCTCCTGTTATATTTGCTGTCATGTCCTCCTTTATATATTATTTTTGTGAATATATTTGTGTAGATTTGAACAAATGAACGTTGAGGACTATTAGACATCATCATAAGGTGATTGGAGCTAAAAGAATGAACACCTTTATGGAAAGCTGTTTATTATTCTATGAAACTGGACACTGTAACAAAACATGTTTGTAACAGAAGGAATTCTTTGACTGAAGACCTAATTATGAGATTTAAAATATTTCCATTAGATTTTCCAGAGCCCAGTATGCACCAACAGGCCTTACCTACCCTCATCAGTATTACCTGAGACCTCCACCCACAACTGCAACGGTGAGGGGGCTCAGGCTCCCATGTCTTGCCTGAGCTATATGATAAATTGTCCGGTTGCCAGTTCTGTCTCTAGTCCTATCTTCTGGTGTCCTGACTTGTTGACTGGACTTCTTGGGTGAACCCTGGATATGCCTTGTTTCCTCACCTTGTCCGAAGATCACTAGACCATTGATGGGAACCAGCTTTGTTTGAATACCCTGTGACTGTGTCCCTTACTACTCCAGTCACCACCCTTTCCCTTTGTTGTAGTCAGCCTCAGCTACTGGCTTGTCTTCCCTTGTGGAACAACTCTTTTCCTGTTATATCCCCACAAGCTTGCCTCTGCATCTGCCTTATCCTCATTGTCATGTGTCATCTTCCCAGGATTATCTTTCCATCTTGTCTAGAAGCTGGCCTCTCAACACCCCTTGTTCAGCAGTTTCATCTAAACTTTACATTATAAATTGCAGGCTTATTTCTTCTCCCCACCTTCACTATCTGAAAATTCACATGATCTTCAGGTTCACCTTCATTTTCAGTCTGAACCATTGATGTCTGAGTCTATGGCAAGCATTAGCATATGCATAGTAGGAATAGACTGTTTGCTACTCTTGGCTTTCTAATGAAAACACCACATTTACCATCACTTGGATTTATCACAGGTTAAAAAAGTATATGTAATTTTACTGTTTCATTGATATAATGTCTGGAATAACAAACAACTTTAACGTGGCCTTTGTACTGCCTACATATTCAATTATTTGCAACTGAAAAATACAGGTTGTTTGCAAATCATTTCAAAACAGAATTTTGGAATCCATCTCATTTAGAAACAGCGGTAATTGGCAGGGGAGTCTTATGGATGCTGGAATATGTAGGTATTAGCAAGACCTAATATTTGCATTGAATTTTAGCACTGTATGCAGTGATCCGATCAACATTTTGTGAACTGAAGTCTTATGTTGGACTAAAGGGAATATACTACTCTTTCATTACCCTAGCTCAGAGCTAATATTTTCTCCAACAAATGTATGAGAAGTCTAAAGGTATTATCTCCTTTTTGTTTCCTGCCAAATATTCTTTTCAATAGGATTTAGAAAATAAGATTTCCCCTGGACCTTGTAAGGTTTCTGCTGAGCAACAACCAGTTCTTCCTGTTTCCTCAACCCAAAGTAGCTACTGTGATTAGCGTGAAATTACTGCTGCATGGAGTCCTGTCTACACAGCCATTCATTCTGTAGATCACAACCAGATTATTATGGTATTAGATAGAAATTAATGCAAAAAACTCTTGAAAATTAAGTCAATTCCACATGACTTCAGAGGATCTTAAGACAATTTGTTTCCTTCTTATGGGCCACAGTCTTTTTTTGAACATTTGATAACTCTCATTTTTTCAGGCCTCAAATACAAAGGAGAGAAATAATTTCTTAATGATTCTGTATAAGCTTATCTACAAAAATAACTCAGTACTATTTCAGTGAAGTAATGGAACATTATTCCTTTATTTTCCGTAGACCTGTATTCCCATAAAACCAGTATGAAGAAGATTAAGGTAAACAGCATTGAAAGAAACCCCAAAGAAACAGAAGAGGAAAGAAAGAAAAGAAAGGGGAG
>JAOXJK010000001.1:162791240-162801792 GCA_025774025.1 Xenus cinereus
CACAGAGAAATATGCAAATAGCTACAACTCGGTACAATAAAAGCCAGTTACATCTGACCACACTTGTAGGTTTACTTCTCTGAACATTTTAAATTGGTTTGAGCTGTTCTTTCTAGCATCCCTGTCAAATATGAAATATTGTTTAACCAGTATCAAAAAGCATGTCTGTGGTCTTCCAGTTTTATGTAACGGATTCTGAGGCAATAGGTCATTCATTATCAAACACTTTTCTGAGAAAAAAACTCTGCAATTACAAGGTGAGGTGATCTGCCAAGTTTCTGAATAAGTCATTCCTGTTTTGCTAAGTACATTACAAAGCATATTAAAAGAAAAACAAACAAACAAACAACCTGCAGAAAACAGAAAGTTCAGAAAATGAACTCAGTGGTATAAACTACCACTGTACACAAAGTTACAATCCCTACATCTTAATGAAGTCATAGCTAACTTCATTAAGAAGGCTAAGTATCAGGCTGCTCAACAAGCGGAAGTTAGAATATCAGAATCTGGGTCTGCAGATACAGCCAAGCACAGTATTTTACTGTATGACTTAGCCCTTTCAACATCTTCAGTGATGTTCAGAATCTAAAAGTATCTGTCTGCAATGTCATGTTTATATGTAAACTAGATCAATTCTGTTGCCAAAACATAAACCTGTAGAACCATTTGAAATGTCCTGTGCCATCCAAAGCATCCACACAGGGCTTGAAAATATCAGATGAGACCTCTTTTTGCTTTGCCCCAAAATACCAGACTAACAACTAAAGGTCAGGTTGATTATCCTACTGCATCCCCAGTATCACTAAAAATTTGTTTTCTGGCACTTGAATGAAGTTTCTGGTCAATATAACAAGCAATGTGTAGAGGGACTGTCATCCATTCAAATAAAGATGTCTAGTCTAGGGTGAACTGAAAAGTTGGTCTGACTTGTATGAATGTGCTGAGTGGATCTTCTTGACTTTGTGAGAACTTAGGCTTTTGTGTGAACACCTATGTGCAGATGCTTAGATTCAAATGCCTCAATTTGGAGCTGAATATGACTTTTTGTAGGAATACTGAAAGGAAAAGGGAGGAAGATAACAGACAGAGAGAGGAGATTAGGATGGGGTGATGTGGAATGAGCTGATGTAGAGAAATTTTGCATATCTAACCCCTGAATTTGACAATGGGAGAACTAAAATTTTTTCCAAAAGTCTACCATGGATTTACTGAATTTTATTTTTCTTACACAATCTGAGCTGTGTTTTCAGCTGTACCTTTCAGAATAGTTCTTAAGACGTTCTATGACAGTTAATCTAATTGAATGTTTTCTGCACTGCAAAATCTGTTTAAGAAATTTTCACCACCTCTCGCTTTTCTTTCTCAGCTCCCTGTTTCTACAAATGCACTGATATGTGTTGATGGTGTAACTTTAGAGTCATGTTGTAAACTATCTCATTGAAATGGTCTGCATTATAATATTAGAAAGAAAACATATTTTTATTTCCACAGAAGATAAATATGAAACTATATCTCAGTCACATTGTTCTGATGATTGTTCTTTTGTCTTTGTTATCTCTGTGGTACAATGGCAACAGACAGAACAAAATTCCCTCCCTACAGTGACTTAGTTAAGCAGGCAACAGATAAAAGGAAATATGTTGATCCAAAGCTGTACACATTACTAATTAAGTTTCTGAGAGAGGGAGCAAGCGGGTGAGTAGATCCATTTAATTTTGTGTGTTTAACCTGAATCCAACCTAAATGTGTTTAACCTAAATCAACTGTTTCAATGGGTTTTGTTACAATTAAGCATGTTCATTGTACAGAGTTAATGATCTCAATGGACAGGTCAGACACTGGTCTGGGGAAGAACTTAAAACAAACATGTCAATAATACAGATTAATGGGAAATGGGGAAATACTAAGAAAGTTAGAAGCTCAGTGGTAAGAAAAGTGAAAGAAGCGATGACATTGAAAACACAAGTGCAATGGGAGCAAACAAGAAGAGGAATAAAGAGGCATGGAGTGAAACTGAGAGAAAGATGCTACGGGAGAAGAGACATGGGAGCAGTGAACCACGTATCACTGGCCAGTGAAGTCCTTAACAGCTGCAGGCTGTCATGCTCCTCCAAAAGCATGGTTTTCCCTGGGCAGCCCAGTGGAGAATCTTGGTTTCCCCAGCTATCCACATTTTACCTGAAGCCAGACACAGCAAACCTTACTTGCATACTTCATCTGCATTATCACATGCATGATCTCCAATATACTGTGAAAAAAAAGCCTCATCCCTTTTGCCTACATTCTCATCTCGTTGGATGGGACCACTCTGGCAGTGCCAGTGCTTCTGTTGGTGGTTCAGGTACAAGAAAATGCAGATCTTATACACATCCTGTAAAAAAAAGCAGCTCAAAGGTGTCTCTAGGCTTAACTACATGGTTTTTATCTTGTTGAAAAGCTCTTTTTCATGTGTGACAAAGGGAAAGGGACAGTGGCAGGTGACTGAAAGCATATGTGGAAGCTGTTATTTGTAGTACATTATTTGTCTTTTTTTTTAAGTTAGCTTGTATATATTTCAGCTCACAATATATTTTTTTAAAGAAGAAAACACAGAAAGGGCACAAATCATATAGTGTGATCGTAAAATACAGCTGTGTGTGTATTTAGGAATTGATCCAAGACTTACTGATGAACTTCAATCTTAACCAATTAATATGACTTTTATAATAGTTGGAGCAGATAAAGATTTTGTACTTCCCATGCAGACTAAGTGGCTGTGTACCTCTTTCTTTAGATTTATGAAATGAAGGCTTATATAGCTGCAATTCAGTGGAAGTTTTTAATGCTCCAGGTAAAAATAAAAGGTGGCTGAATATACTGAAGAATTTATTAACTGGGTCTGATTCTCTGAGGGTTTGTATCAGCAAGATCCACTGACAGAACTGAAAAATCTCTTCTGATGTATTATGGCACAAATCTTTTTTCCTGGAATACACCTTCTAAGATTTACTTTCAAAGCTTCCTGCAGCCTGACTCACAAGCTAACAATATTTAAAAGGCCTGAAAAACTAGGAGGTGATCAGTTCTCATTTAAATGAATCACCTCATTCTATCATTTTCTTTTAATCATAATAAATCATAATTGCTGTTAATACATTGTTAAAAGCACTGTAGAAAATAAGTGCTATGCTATTCTTGTACTGCTTCTTGGCAATAGATGGACCATTATAAATTTTTCTTTCCAAAAATTTTTGGTCATTACATCTGTGACATGAAACAGATCAAACAAAATGTCATGTTCAGACTGACAGCATAGCAAATAGCAGGCATTGGCTGAAAGAAAAGAGCTCTGGAATAGGAGAGAAGAAAAGGAGTGTTTCGTTTCCTTATAGTGTGTAACCCCAAATTTCTAATCCAGAGATAAGATTTAATTAGATCTTATACTAACACAAAATGGAAGACAAGATAGCCAAGGAGTTTCCTCTTTAGCCTGAATACGTTATGGTTGATCATAATAAAAACGCCTATGAAATCCTTATTGATCCCTTCTCTATCCTATGATGACACAATGACATGAGGATGCACGACTGCTGCTCGTCTACCTCTCAAGAGGAATACTGTGCTGAGGCAGTTATCTGTGATTTAGTTATCATTAGAAAAAACTAAGTTATAGGAAACCTGCCCCCAGCATACTCCTACAGTTGTAAAGACCTCCACAGGTCTCCTTATGAACCAGTGTGTTTGCAACTCAACAATGTGTTTCATAAATAATAAGTGCAAACTTTTCCAAAGGGATGTCTACCTTAAGGCAAAAGACAGAGACATCTTAGAGTTTCCTATCTGACATTTCAATCCATATTTGCTTTGGCATTCAAAATCCTTCCACTCCTACTGCTATTATACAGCCACCTCTGCACTGCTTAGTCATCATCAAAAGACGTGAGTGGAAGATCTACATGTAAGGGTAGTTTTCTCTAGCCTTCACACTTCAAATGTGCAGATATCCAACTAGTTTTCTGATTCTTCTTTTTCCAAGTAGATATGCCAGCTCTTAACACTTTTCATTTCCAGCCTTTTTCTGTCATGTTTTTGTTGTAATGCATTCACCCTTTGAAATAAGTTGCAAGCAGCACTTTCAGAGTATCAGGAAGAATAAGAAAACTTTCAGACTTGACAATAACTGCATTTTCTATGACAGGCTTTGATGTCTTCTGCGTTCACACCTATCTCTAATAAACACGTCTAAGTAATGACTACCAAAAATAAATCTTATTCTTTCTTCTACTCATCATATTCTTTTTGGCAGTCTAAAGTAGTATACATGCATTCACATTATTTCTCAGGTAATCAAGGTGCATAGGAACAACAACAACACAGAAGTGCAAGATTTTTTCTATCTTTGAAATTTTCAAAAGTAATAGAGCACCTAACTCATAAATCAGCATTATGAAACAATGAAGACTACTGCACATTTTGTTAAAATACTAAAGAATCACCACGACAAGCACAGATCAATAAACGTTGGAGAAATAGTGATAATAGATTTGCTGATATTAGATGGTGCAACAATTCAAAAAATTCTGTAATTGGAATTAATAGTCAGCACAAAAGTCCTACTTTTTATATTTCTTTAGAGGACTTCTGTATTTTAATTTGTGAGAACAAACACAGAATTATCTGCTTTCAATGGATATGGGTTATTAGTTATTTATTGATTTTATCAGTATGTCTCTCACCTGCACCCCAAAAATACGTCTTAAACTAAAAATATAATACTGCCTACTTTTCCAGTGTCGTGGTTTAGGCTGGCCTGGCCACTGAGATGAACCAGGATAATCCAGGAAGAAAAAGTGAGACACTTCCTCTAATCATGTTCCTCTCCTTGGAAATACTTATTGTTAAATGTACAGTGCCTTTTCTTTAATAGGGCAACACAGTAACACACATATGCACTCAGAGATCTATGATCTCTTTTACCTTGCACTCCATACAGGAACAACAAGTAATCCCAAATCAGACTGATGGAGAACTCTGCCAAACATTACTCAAGTCTTGTTGAAGATTATCCTCTGAGGATACCCTTTTCCATTTTGCGAGGGAGTGAGATATTTATGTTGGTGTGAATATGTCAGACATCTTGTCAAGGAATAGTCAAGAGCAGGTTGACTATAAAAGCAGTTCTAAAACTCTCTTACTCCTTACCCTTCTCAACCGTGTACCATATGCTGTATCTTTAAGGCATCTATGGTCTAGAAAGTAGGCTGAAGGAAATTGATAAACTAATAGCAAAAACGTAACCCCCTCTCCATTAAATGGTGAGAATGAAGCTTCTTTACTAAGTACAACTGTATCTATAAAAGGATAGGACTCCACTGACTAAGTGTAAACATTTGTAGATATCTACGTAAGAGCTTATGTTCCTGAGCTCCCTTTGCTGCTTAAACCTACATTTCTAGCACCGTTTAAGACACTTAGCTAGTCCTCTTACCTTCTTTTCTGTCCCTTCAAAAGGGTATGTTTCTGAGTCCTATCTGCCAATCTTGGGCAAATGTTTTGGAGACTATAATGTGGATTAGAAAACATAAGGTGCCTACATCAAGGGAACAGAACTGAGCCTCTGTGTTCTTTATAAACATATGACAAGATGTAGTTAACCCCCAGAATGGTCATTTCTCTTTATTATTAAAAAACAGAAACCAAGGATGACCATACACAGTCACGTTTTCTGGCGATGACAAATTCAGGTCATATGAGTTCCTCCACAGGATCTTTGCTAAACAACCCCAAAAGAATATAAAAAAATGAACAATAGTAAATAAAAAAAAAAATACTTCAAGAGCTACAATTATTTTTTTAAAATGTTTAGGTACTCATAAAGGAAAACAGAACTTCTCATGCTACTTATAAAATAATATTAGCAGAAATGAAAATAATACAAAATGGAAATACAAATGAAATCACAAATATGCATTTATCCTTTGTTGGAAAAGTAACAATCAGCCATAACCTTAGAATCATAGAATCATAGAATTGCCTAGGTTGGAAGGGACTTTTCAGATCATCTACTCCAACCATCAACCTAACACTGACAAAGAACATCACTAAACCATATCTTTAAGCACTATGTTTACCCGTCTTTTGAACACCTCCGGGGATGGTGCCTCTACCACTTCCCTGGGCAGCCTATTCCAATGCATAATAACCCTTTCAGTGTAAAATTTTTTCCTAATATCCAATCTAAACCTCCCCTGGTGCAACTTGAGGCTGCTTCCTCTTGTCCTATCCCCTGTTACTTGGGAGAAGAAACCAACCCTTGCCTCTCCACAACCACCTTTGAGGTAGTTCTGGAGAGACAACTACCTTTTTCTCCAAACTAAACAACCCCAGCTGCCTCAGCGCTCCTCATAAGATTTGTTCTCTTATGAGGTTAGGATGCTGTTGGCCTTTTTGACCACCTGGGCACACTGCTGGCTCATATTCAGCTGGCTGTTGACCAACACCCTCAGGTCCTTTTCCTGTGGGCAGCTCTCCAGCCACTCTTGCTAGAGCTTGTAACACTGCCTGGGGTTGTTGTGACCCAAGTGCAGGACTTGGCACTTGGCCTTGTTGAACCTCATACCATTGGCCTCGGCCCATCAATCCAGCCTGTCCAGATCCCTCTGTAGAGCCTTCTACCCTCAAGCAGGTTAGTACTCCCACCTAACTTGGTGTCATCTGCAAACTTACTGAGGGTGCACTCAATCCGCCCATCCAGACCATTGATAAAGGTACATGTTACCTTAATGTAACACAATTTATAATGATGTTAATTTAAAAGTGCATTTTGTCAAGCTCTTGCTAACACAGAAAATCTATTCTACTTTATTCACAGATGTGTTTATTAAATATTTTTTCTAAATGCTTGTTTAGATAAATGATGTATCATAAATAAAAGTACCACAGAAAATCATTTAGTTGCACTGTATCTTAACAGAGGTCACTCTGAAACCTTTCAAGAAAAAAATTACTTCTCTAGTTTTGACAATAGAAAGGTGGTGGCTATTGTAGTAAGGAATTTAGGAAGACTTTGAAGGAAAATCTTTGTGTCACAGTCTATTTATAATTTATATTCACAGATGGCAAGATATGTGGTGTGACAAGTAGAAATAATCACGCTGTCATATCCACTAAGCCTATTCTTACAGATGTGATGTTCACAATACATTTTTCAGCACTGTAAGAATACAAAGACATGGGGTTTTTTTACTACTTAGTCTTGAAGAAGAACTTTCTGTCTGCTTTGCATTACAGATTCATCTTTCATTAAGAACTGAAGTTTTTTGCTTCTTCTTCTTATGCTAGTGTTTTAATATTCAAAGAAATCCTTGTTTTTCAGGTTTACAAATATTGCTGTGTCTTAGATTGCTCCACCAGGGGCTGTTATTCATCAGCAGAAGAGAGACCTCTGCCTCAGAGTGGTGACCTCTGTACTTGTACATACTGCACTCAAAACATGTTATTCACTGTTACTTGCAAGACTTACACACAGAAAATGTGAGGGTTTTCTTTTTCATAATTTTCCTTTCCTACACAAGAAGGATCTTTTGAAAAGCTTATTAAACTGTTGCTTTCAAGGGCTATGCTATAACTTCATTATTTATATTCCTGAGAGTTATAACAATGCCTTATTTTTTCCTTTTTTTTTCTGAAATTTTGCTTCCAGTCATATCACAACTATTGTAATAATAATTTAAAAATCTTGTAATCCATTTGGTACACAGTACTGCTCTATTTAGTGAGGCAAATAGTCAGCTGATACAAACTGGAGTAGCTACAATCTAATGTGATATAGTGGAAGTTGTAAGGAACAAGAAAACAAATTTACTAGGAGTTATATGAGTAGAAAAATACTCAGGTGTATTCTATAGTACTCAGATAATTGTGGCATTCTTTGATTTTAGACAAAGAATCTGCTCCCAGACAGACCCACACAAAAAATACAACTGGATTGATGGAAGAGTTTTCTACCCTGAATTTAAGCCTATTATAATGTTAATGTCTTTTTGCTTCCCAGAATAGGCATTGAATAAATAATTTTCTTTACAGGATGCCTACACATAGTGTGGTAGCCATAGAAGTACTATTCTGCAAGGTTGAAAAAGTGAGCGCACAGCGTGACTTACTGAGCTGTGACAATCATCTTTACTGCTGAAAATATACACTCAATGCAACTTGTGTTGAGGTATTGCACAAGTATTTCCACCAACAGGAGAAGAGAAATTTAGGCAACATAATGATACATTCCCTGATCTGTGGTGGAGGAGTCAGTTGCTTCTTGCTATATCTGTTGCGTCACTAAAAGGTTTCAGAAAGCTAGGGCTGAATATGCAAGGATACAGGTCAAGTGGTGGAAGTATAAAATAGTAAGCATAAGATTACTGTAAGTACTGAAATATGCCAATGGCTTTGGATTTCTATGGAGGATTTGCATTTTTATTAGCATCCAGCAAGAGAAACTGCACAGTGAGTTTGGCAATAAACACTGACTTTTGACAGACAGCCAGTAATTCAGGGGAACAGAAGGCACCTGATGTAATGCTCAAATATTTATTTGCATTTTTGATCTACTTGTTTCTTTTCTGGAAGATGCTAAAGTTGTGTGTCCTATTGTAAAGGAATGAGGATCAAACAATATTTTTAATACAGCCAAAACCAATGTGTGGTTTTGGTCTAAAGGTTACAGAGAATGTCTGCTTTAACTGACTCTTATTTGCTATTAAAAAGATAAATAGCATTAGTCATATTGGTTATAATTGCCTAACACTCAGTAAACACTATAAAAACACCCCAGTTCAAGACTGTCTAAACATGGAGGTGACTAAACTTATTAAGTGTGTGATCCTACATCGAATCATAGAATCATAGAATTGTCTAGGTTGGAAGAGACTTTGAAGATCATTTAGTCCAACCATCAACCTAACTCTGACAAAAAAATAAATAAGAAATAGGAATAGAAATTACTAAATCATATTCCTGAGGACCATGTCTACCCGTCTTTTGAAGACCTCCAGGGATGGTGCCTCAACCACTTCCCTGGGCAGCCTATTCCAATGCTGGATAACCCTTTTGGTGAAGAAATGTTTCCTAATATCCAATCTAAACCTCCCCTGGTGCAACCTGAAGCCATTTCCCCTTGTGACTTGGGAGACAAGACCAACCCCCACCTCTCTACGCGCCCCCTTCAGGTAGTTATAGAGTGCAATAAGGTCTCCCCTCAGCCTCCTCTTCTCTAGACTGAACAACCCCAGCTCCTTCAGCCTCTCCTCATAAGACTTACTCTCCAGACCCCTCACCAGCTTTGTTGCCCTTTTCTGGACCTGCTCCAGCACCTCAATGTCTTTTTTGTGGTAAGGGGCCCAAAACTGGCCCCCTTATTCTGCTATAGTGATAATTTTCAAGCTCAAGCATACAACCCAAATACTCAGTTATTAACCATAATTGTGCTGGTTGGTAGTTCTTCAGAAATATTGTTAGGATAAATTGTATTTAGGAAATACAGACTTTTCAAACAGTTTTAAAAATTTTGCCCCTATAGGGTTATACCCATTCTGCAGTAGTATTCTGTTGCAGATGATTTTGCTGTACAGCTACTCTGAGTAACTTGCAAATACTGAACTTGTTAATGAATTAATTTAGAAAATGACCTTGAGGTAGGCTAAGTACTTTGGAAATAACATGCAACTTCTGTAATTTTCTCTGATGTTCTCAATGTTATCTTAATTTCCATAGGGAAATCTTTTGTTCTACAGAATGTTGCGGTTTAACCCCAGCCAGCAACTAAGTCTATGCAGCTGCTTGCTCACTTCCTCAAAACAAGGAATTCATTCACTGCTTCCCATTGGTAGGCAGGTGTTCAGCCATATCCAGGAAAGCAGGGCTCCATCACGTGTAATGGTTAATTGGGAAGACAAACATCATAACTCCAAATGTCCTCCCCTTCCTTCTTCCCCCAGCTTTATATACTGAGCGTGATGTCATATAGTATGGAATATCCTTTTGGTCAGTTGGGGTCAGCTGTCCTGGCTGTATCCCCTCCCAACTTCTTATGCCCTCCCAGCCTACTCGCTGGCAGGGTGGTATGAGGAGCAGAAAAGGTCTTGACTGCCTAACAACAACTGAAAACACTGCTGCACTATCAAGAGTATTTCTCATCCCAAATCTGGGAAATGTTGTTCCCAGTGTAAATCGGTCTTGCTGGTTCCCAGAGCACCATGCCATTGACAGCTTAGAGGAAGCCTTGAGCCACAAAGATAATGGAGTGTTGGTAGGCCTCAAACTTTTGAGGTCTTTTAGTAATGTGTCAAGAGGCTTTGACCACAAAAGCAAAATTCAGAATTTTCACAATTACCTGACTGGATCAAATGGAAGTTTGTCAAAACCATTCTTATCTTTCTTTAGCGAGTAGATGAGATACTTCAGGAAAAGGTAAAAAAATGATCCTGTTATAGATAATGAATATTCTTTATTATTACATCCTTTGTTAGTTCTTCTAGACTTTTTATCAGTCTTAATATTTATCAGCCTCAATGCTGTC
>JAOXJK010000001.1:162801892-162824479 GCA_025774025.1 Xenus cinereus
TTTCCTACTACACAAGATCCATCAGTGAACAGAGCACATTGTTTCTCATTATCTGAGAGTTCATTATATGGTGGGGCCTCCCTATCATGTGTTATCACCTCCTCTGCTGGAATTCTGGAATATTTGCCTTCAGTCCAGTTTGTGATCACTTCCACAATTCCTGGACGATTTGGGTTTCCTATTTGAGCCTGCTGCATGATTAAGGCAACCCACTTGCTCCAGGTAGCATTGGTGGCATGATGAGTAGAAGGAACTTTACCCTTGAACACCCAGCCCAGCACTGGTAATCAGGGTGCTAAGAGGAGCTGCGCTTCAGTACCAATTACCTCTGAAGCAGCTCTAACTCCTTCATATGCTGCCAAGATTTCTTTGTCAGTTGGAGTATAGCTGGCTTCAGATCCTCTGCATCCTCAACTCCAGAATCCTAGGGGCTGAAGCTTGAGTCTCCCCTGGTGCTTTCTGCCAGAGGCTCCAGGTAGGGCCATTGTCCCCGGCTGCGGTGTAGAGCATGTTTTTAATGTGTCTGTTCAGACTGGTCCAAGGGCTACTGCATGCAGAATCTCTTGTTTAATTTGCTCAAAGGCCTGTCGTTGCTCAGGACCCCATGTAAACTCATTTTTCTTTTGAGTCACTTCATAGAGAGGTCTCACAATCTGACTATAACCTGGAATATGCATTCTCCAGAAACCCACAACACCTAATCATAGAATCATCGGATCATAGAATTGTCTAGGTTGGAAGGGACCTTTAAGATCATCTAATCCAACCATCAGCCTAACTCTGATAAAAAAAAACCCACATCACTAAACCATGTCACTAACCATGTCAACCCATCTTTTAAATACCTCCAGGGATGGTGCCTCAACCACTTCCCTGGGCAGCCCATTCCAATGCTTGATAACCCTCTCAGTGTAAAAATTTTTCCTAATATCCAACCTGAACCTCCCCTGGCGCAACTTGAGGTCATTTCCTCTTGTCCTATCGCCTGTGACTTGGGAGAAGAGACTGACCCCCGCCTCGCTACAACCTCCTTTCAGATAGTTGTAGACAGCGATAAGGTCTCCCCTCAGCCTCCTTTTCGCTGTGCCAAACAACCCCAGCTCCCTCAGCTGCTCCTCATAAGACTTGTTCTCCAGACCCCTCACCAGCTTCCCTGCCCTTCTCTGGACCCGCTCCAGCACCTCAATGTCTTTTTTTGTGGTAAGGGGCCCAAAACTGGACACAGTACTCAAGGTGAGGCCTCACCAGTGCCGAGTACAGGGGGATGATCACCTCTCGGGTCCTACATGCACAAAAGTGTCTGTTTTAAGGAGACATGTTCCCATGCCCCACTCTTTGTTTTACAGAAAATGAAACGTGTAGATATGTACATGGACCCTGCTGAGGGGTGACGGTGACCTTCTATATAAAGCTGACTACCTAGATCACAAAACTATGAAGCGGGAATCTTCTTGTCTCTGTGTCTATGCTCTCTTTCCTTTCAGAACATCTTATTCAAATCCACTGTTAGCTTGAACAGGACTCCTGTTTCTGAAGTAAGATCTGTAACTAAGATTGTCTCTAAAATTCTCTATATCTGTCTGCACCCCTCACCCTCTGTCTCATCTCTACACTCTTGTGTGGTTAAATAGTATTGGTTTTTTGGCTTCTAAGTCCTTTAATAATTCCATGCAGTGGTTGACTGAATTAAACAGACCATATTGTACTCTTCTGATTATTTTTCACTTAGATGTGCATACTATTTATCCAAGTATTTTGCAGAAACAACACAACTAGAGTGTTAATTGCTTTACTTGTGAAATTTAGTATATTATAGTACAACAAGGTAGATAAACTTTTACAATGTGCTTCCTTAAGTGACATATATTATCTCAGTTTCTCACACTTACAAAAAAAAAAATTATACTCATAGTGTTTAATAATTATAGAGCATCTAAATCCAGTCTTACTGCTCTTGGTTCCTCACACCTTTTCTAACTTGGCGTCGTGGTTTTGACCAGATTGGTCAATCAGAATGACAGATGGCCCCTCTCTCCCCCCTCTAAGGAAAAGAGAGGAGAGGAAGAGATAAAAGAGACTTATGGCCTTACAAAAACACTAAACTACTTTAATGAAAATATTAACAAATAATGAAATAATAAATAATAATAAAAAAAGAAAGAAAAAAGTAAAAAAAAAAAAGTATACAGTATATACAAAAGTGTATCAAGCTCCCAGGATGATGATCATGTCACAAGCATGCACAGGGAAAAGTCCCAGACTGGACTTGGTGATGGACAGGAGCTGGATTTCACATCTGGAGTCAGGAAAGCTCAGATCAGGATCAAAGGCAGACGAACAGGCAGGGTCCTCCTTGGAAGTCATCCATTGAAGAAAGAAAGTTGATCCTTTGATCCCTCAGCTTTTATACTGAGCATGATGCAGATGGGATGGAATATCCAGTTGGTCAGTTTTGTGTCACCTGTCCTGTTCAGTCGTCCCTGCAGGTGCGACCCCTCTACACTTTTCCACTTCCGACTCTCCGACGGGGCAAATAATGAAGTTACCTGACCATGGTTGTTATAGCAATAAATATAAGCAAGGACCTCTCTGCATACCGTTCCTTGGTATAATCAGGTCTTATCACTATGAGCGTGAACAGTTTCTGAACAACATGCTGTTAATTTCAGAGTTTAGTTAGTTATAGGAGGCCCAGCAAAAAAAAATAAAATTACTGAACAGGAAATTAGTTCTGTTTTACCTCAAAAGAGGACACTTGGCTTTAAACTTTTGTACTACTCCTTATCATTGAAATTCTTACTTCTTTCCTCATTAGCCATAAATAAAAGCTATCTTACCACTAGACTTCATGGAATTTTTGGCATTTTTCCTTTTCATAGGTGAAAACTAAGGCTGGGGTAGAACATTATATCATGGGGTAGATGGTTTACTTTGGAGAACAACAGGAGTAAAACCTTTTGGGGATCTGAAATCTGTGATATAGAAAAACATTTTATGGTAAAAATATGAGTGGATTCTAGATCTGCCTTTGTGTGTTTATCTTGAGTAGGCTTTGATAGTATTGTGCATAGGATCAAATTGAAAAAGTGAAAAAAGCACACAAACGTATTTAGAGCCAAGAAAAGTAATCTGTGAAATAATAAAAAGTAGCAAGGGTCAGATAACAGAGTGAAAAAAACCAAGAGTTTTTCATTAATGTAGAAATTTATTTTTGCATTTTGCCATATATTGCAAGTTTACATGTATTTCTCTGAACTGGCTTCAGCCATTGTTCTGTGAAGAGGGTGATTATGCAGCAGCCTAGAATATCCTGCTTATACTGGCATTCAACTACAGTTCAGACTTCTGTTCCCCAAATTTTTGGTGAATCTTTTGGGTCTTTCTGTTATCAACTTGCTTCTCAGCAGGCTAGATAATGCTTGTCTCTCACAGAAGTCTGTCAAGTGCTTTGCCAAACCACATGGATGCTGACAGTTACCATTTACAGATGAGAGATGAGTACTGATACCATAGTTGCCATGGTGTAAATACTAAACATGAAATAGTACGATCCTCATCACAATAGACACATTGAATATCTCAGTGCTAATGTGGCCATATTTCCCAGGAAACCCCTGATTTTCCTTGTCAGATGCCTGTCATGACCTCCCAGTTAGGTTTACAAAAGCCAGGCTTTCTTCTGACTTTTGGAAACCTGTTCAGGGCTTGGATTTCTGCCACTTTAGGGAGCTGCCAGCCAGTGGAGCAGAAACAGTCAAGAAACACTATCTTTCTTACAAGAAATAGTCTCTTCTTTACCAAGCTGGACGGTGACTGTTGTGGCAAGAGTAATCAATTTACTTGCACATCCCAGGTTATACACAGCACAGGGAAACCTTTCATAAAATCACATCAATGTATGTGCAATGAAGCAGTAAGCAGTCAAGCACAGTGAGCATGTGCCTTATGAAGGACATAAGAGGAAGCTAGAACTCTCTGAAATTTTGCATTTAGATCATTTAACACAGCTAAACTTTCTAATGCTTCCTTTTATGTTCCTGCCATTTACTTTCCCAGGTTTGACATTCACATCTTTTTTGTCATGTGTCTTGTCACTTTTGATTTATTGGATTTGATTCCCCAAACTTCATTGCTGTTGTCCCTCCCAGAATCATCTTCTCCATCTGATCCCAAGTCTTGCTGAATCTATCAACAAAAAAATTCTAGAAAGTTCATAATATCACAGATTTAAGGCCAAAAGGAACCACTAGATCATATGTTCTGACCTCCTACATAGCAGAGGTTATTTCATGAGTTTGTATTTTTAACTCTGTGGACATTAGCTTAGTTTTTTAACCTTCAACCTTAATTCTTCATGCCTCCGTAACACTTTTTTTTTTTTTTTTTTAATAAGCTTTACCCTATGTAAAATCTTCAAACAGGCTATTATTTTTCACTAGTATTATTAATAAAAGTGTAAGTGTGGAATTGGCAGCCTTTTTATTGTGATCATTTATCTGTAGAGGTTTCAAAGATTCTCGTAATCAACACTACTCTATGACACCTAAAGGACAGAATCCTAATTGATCAGATCTGTCCTTGGGTGTTAGTCATAAGGGACATATTGAGAAATAAGTAACAAGAAATCCACAGTTTTAAAGCCAGAAGAATAAAGCAGCTAATCACTTTTTTTCTTGCAGTCCTCCCACACAACATCTAAAGACAGCTGAGAAACTCAGCTATAATATTAAATGCCTGTAAGCTTTTCAGAGGTGTTTAAAAAACAATTGTGCCAAGTAAAGAATGTTTTTTGTAATATTACTATCTTTTTTAATGGCACAATACCATTAGTCAAATATTCATTCACTGAATTTACTTGAATACATACTTATGGAGGAAAGTATGATTTTGAAATTCTTCATCATTTGGTTTTGAGTTCTTTTTCACAGCATATTGATAGCACACTGCATGTTTCATACCAGAGAAATGTCCTTGCTCTGTAAATTATGTGGTCAGAAGTACTTTCATGTTAACATTCCAACACACACAATTCAGTTAATCCGAAAGAGCATAGTGTTGACGTATTACGAACTGAGAACAAGTAAAATCATACTAGACTTTTTTCAGCTGTCAAAATAGAATGTATTGAAAACACTAGCCCAGAAAATGTATATGGATTTTCTAGAATTAAATCAATATGCATGTATATTACAGATACATAAAGTACAATTCCTAAATATTATCATGTAATAGAGACTACAGGAGTATATCTTCTGTAAACATGGAAGTCTACACTTTTATTCTTGAAATAGGAATGAAATCCATCATATCATGAAAATGGTACAATAACCTTTTATGACATGGTAGATTTTAGGTATAATATATTCCTATATTTAGGCTGCAAATGCTGCTTTGCAACTATTGAATTCTCAGTTTTCCATTCTGGCCTGGTCAAAAAAGGAACAGACTCTTATTTTGTACTCCATTTACAAAAGCTTCAAAATTCTTAAAATGTGAATGGTAAAATATATGCAGAAGTTACTGTGGTTTTGGTGTAATAGTTGCTTGAATAGGTCATTATTTTCTTGTCTATACCTGAGCAGTCATCAAAGTCACAATCACATATTTTAAGCAAGTGTTTCAAGTCAGTGTTTTGATTTGACTTCAGTCTTCTTGCTTTCAAATGAAGGATTTTAAATCATGGATTCCAAGACCATCAGTTGTATACCTAGTGTAGTACTTTGTTAAATGAGGACTTAAGAAACTGTGTTTTGACCTTTTCATTTCTGCTTTTCTAAATATATTCAGGAATTTAAGGGAAATCACACGTTTAATAGCCACAGCTGCTGGGAAGCAGTTATTGGTTTCTAAGTAATTTCGCATCTTAGTATTTCATTTCTTAGTGTCTTACATTTCACCCCTGGATAACTTGTCCTACCAAGCATTACGAAACAGGAGACATAATTTTAAATCTGCATCTGCATATAGCAAGAATGATATCCCTTTTATTCAGGACTTATATCTGAGATAGTTTTGTGTAGTCCCTTTATGTTGTTTCTTTGGTTTTGTTTTTTCCATTTGCTTTTGTATGTTGTTTTTATTGGTTTGGCTTTTTTTTTTTTTTTATATCTATGTTTCATGGTGTCCTAAAGCAGAAATTGGAAATTATTCAGATGAGTCTTTGAATTGTTTGTTTTTCTCTGTTTTCTAAGAGGAATCTAAAGGTTTGCTAAACTGCTTACTACTAGTCATCTGAAGCTAGCTGAGTGAATTCACCCATGATTGCTGTTTTTATTCAGCCATAAATTTCAGATTTCAAATGCAAATATAAGATTGGAATGTTAATCCACTCTTCACTTCCAGAGTTATTCCAGAGGTTCTGGAATAACTTCAGATCAAGCTGCTAAGGTTCTACTAATGTAGATAATGCAAGACCTAACCATGAACCTGTCTTTCCTTTTGCCTGGGTTCATTTGCAGCCATGTAGGACTGGCTTACAGGAACATCATAAGAAAGTTGATCCTCGTATCCTTAAGAATTTGTTAGAATTATACCAATGATCTAGAATTAAGAAAAGAAAGAAAAAGAAAGCAAAAACCCACACAATGAAAAAAAGAATAAGTGTAAGGGGGAAAAAAGTCCTATTTCTTTGGTAATCGTAATCATATCTTTACTTCTAAGATAAGCAAATCTAGTCCCAAGGGGTTTTCATGTGTTGAACAGAAATGCACATACATAGGCACTTTAGTATCTTCAAATGTGTGTTACCTTATGATTAAAGGGATAAGAAAAGATACATCCAAATTTGTCCTGTAATCCAGAAAACTGACTTGATACGGACAGGACACAGGATTATTTTAAAGGCGATTGAGAGAAATTCTAAAGGATACAGACATAAGAAAAAAGAAGGAAAAAGAAAAAGAAAATCAAGGTAGAACACAACAATATAGAAGACCTGTTCCACTTTTTAGAAATATTCATAATTTATTTTATTTTATTTTTCAGTTCATTTCAGTAGACAACAAATATTTTCAGCTTTTAAAGTCATCAGAAAACTGCTTCCTGAGAAATGACTTGATGGACTCAACTTATTTTTTACTAGATAGCTACTCATAAGTAGGCATAAAAGCAACAAGGGAAAGGACTGCCACAGTAGCTTCAGAAAAATACAGCCCCAGCAACTTAGGTGAAAGGTTATGCAGATGCAAGTGAAAAACAAACCACCGAATTGCAAATAGAAAGGTCCTTCGCATTACAAAGATTTATCTGTGACACTGTGCAACAATCCACCACTTGATTTTCCCCAGGGAATCACTGTTCAGGATGTCGGCCACAGACACTTCTCTCAGCACACAGGGTTACAACCTCATCTGTCATCCAGGGGAGCCGACCCACTCTGTGATCTGCTCTGGACTACTTCAGAGGTGAGAGATCACTTTGGATGTAATGCAGGCTTCCAGCTCTTTATGCTTTTACCAATACACAACAATACAGCTATAAACATATAAAGACTAACACTGCAGCAGATATAAACAGTATTAAGATAGGATGTAATGCTAAACATAATAGTCCAGAAGCTGATGGCAGTCATCTGACAAAGATCCAGTATCAATGGAAGATGTACATAAGGAGCCATGTACATGGTATGTACTAAATTAGTGGTTGTGCAGATAGTCATTCCAGTATGATGGATGACCCGATATTTGGTCCTACACTACTACTGCAATTAATTCATCAAATTCTGTGTCAATTGCCAGAAAAAAAAGAGTTTTATCCTTAAGTACATGATCCTGTACAGCTGCCATTGGTTCGGGAAAGTCTGATTGCATTCTGCTCATAATCGCTGATTAATTCTGTTGTTCTATGGTTTCAACAAGTTATCTGAGTATTATCTGCCACCACTCTACTGGCATTCCTGTACTCCATATCCGGGATGCACTCAACTTACACTGTCATCTTCCTAGGTGGGCATTGCACTCATAGTTCCATTACCATTATTTAATACTGTTGTAGATTATTCTAGCAGGGTTCATATGCACCTTATTATTAGGGTACAGTCATCATAGCCACACAAACCCTTGAGCTTGACTATGGGTGTATGTCACATCCATTGACGTGGCTAATATTTTTCATGCCCTTGATACCTATTAAATGGCCAGAACTGACTGTCTACTTTCCCACTGGGTGGCTTGTCCACTTCCTGATATATTGTATAGGGTAAAAGAATATATATAAAACGTTAGACAAAGGTTCAATTACATATTATGTTATTTACTTAGACCCTGAATACCACCTTATCTGCTCAGAATCTGACATTCCAAAAGAAAAAAAACATTAACGGGATAAAGGGGCCCACAGGGAATAATTTCAGATACAAATGCAGGTAAGTGCATGGAGGTCCTGTTTCTTTTATTTCTCATCTTTTTTTTCTTTCCTGGCAGTGATGCCTTCAATCTATTCTGTATAAGGTTGCTCACATTTTCTGCTTCTCTGTGCATTTTCAATGCCTTGTTTGCATTGACCTCACAGGTTTTATCTACACTAGGCAATTAAACTGCCTTCAGCCATGCCCTTACATCTTGAGGTGAAACTATTGAATTTATCTAACTTTTGGCAACAGTACAGTATTTATTTGGTTTTTTTCTGTTGATTTTCAATGGCAATAATGAATCATTTTTGTACTTCACAACATATGCTTGTTTGTTTTATCAACTCCACGCCCTTTGGAATGTCCTTCGCATTTCTGATCTCTTGTGAGGAGACATGCTGAACTTCCTCAGAGCTGAGAACATCTTCTAGGGGAGGAGAGACCTTATACACATCTGGAATATGGAGACAGGGCTGAGAAATATGGCCTAGCTTCAGGGTCAAGGAGGAAGGAAGAGAGGGAAAATAGAGCACAGGGCACTCAAGGTGACCTTTCACATACTGTAATTACAAGGAGGCTTATTGTTGTTGATACCACCTGTGGAAAATTATTCACCCTTACAGATACACTGATATGTCAGAACTGACTACGGAAGTGACAGGCTCAGCCATGATGAAGTCACCCTAAAGTTCATTTAGCATGCATACATTGGAGACATAGGACATAGCCTTAATACTAGTTTTCCTTTTTATCCTAGAAGACATTGGAATTCCGCCTTTTGTTTCTGCTCAGTGGTTCAGTTTGTTACAGCATAAAAATTAAAAGAGACCAGGGTGAGCATTGCACAGTAGTGACAATCATGGAATCACAGAATTGTCAGAGTTGGAAGGGCGCTCTAGAGATCATCTAGTCCAACTCCTCTGCTAAAGCAGGACTGCCTAGAGCACATTAATCAATACTACATCCAGACAAGTAGAAGTCCTTTTAAAAAGCTGTGTAACGGAGCCAGACAAGTCAAAGTTACTATTGTTTTTCTGAGGTAAGACATAGGCGTTGCACAGGTCATAGAAAAGGCTGAGGTACTGAATCTTTGCCTCAATCTTCATTAGCAAGACCACCTTCAGGATTCTCAGGTCCCAGCAACCAGGGGGAAATTCTGGAGTGAGGAAGATGTACCCTTGGTGGAAGATGATCAGCTTGGAGAATGCTTAAGCAAACTGTATATATATAAGTCCATGGTCCCTGATGGCATGCACCCACGAGTGCTGAGGGAGTTGGCAGATGTCATTGTGAGGATGCTCTCAATAATCTTTCATAAAACACGGTGACTGGGAGAAGTGTTTGAAGAGCAGAGCAGGTGCAACTCCTATCTTCAAGAAGGAAAAAAAAGAAGGACCCAGGGGAACTACAATCAATCAACCACACCTTGATCCCTGAGAAAGTGGTAGAGCAGTTAACCCTGGAAATGCTTTCCAGGCACATTAAGTACAAAGAAGTCATCAGGAATAGTCAGCATGGCTCTATGGTCATGCTTGACCAACTTGATAAGCTTCTGTGATTAAACGACTGGCCTGATAGATGAGGTGAGAGCAGTGGATATTGTCTACCTGGATTTCACTGAGATCTATGACACTGTGTCCCATAAGACCCTCATAGAGAAAGCGTTGTTGTACGGACTGCATGAGCAGACAGTGTGGGGGATTGACTGTCTGGGTCGCCAGACTCAAAGGGTGGGGTTGTGATCACTAGAACAAAGTTTAGTTGGAGGCCAGTAGCTAGTAGTGTACCCCGGGAGTCTATACTGGGCCCAGTCCGTTTAACTTCTTAATGATCTGGATGATGACTCAGAGTGTATTCTCAGCAAGTTTTCAACAGGAACCACATGAAGTTCAACAAGGAGAAGTGCAAAGTCCTGCACCTGGGGAAGAACAAGCCCATGCACCAATATATGCTGGGGCCAAACAGCTGGACAGCAGGTTGGCAGAAAATTACATGGGAGTCCTGGTGGACACCAGATTGAATATGAGCCGGCAATGTGCCCTTGCAGCAAAGAAAGCTAATGGCATCAAGGGCTGCATTAGGCAAAGTACTGCCAGCAGGCAGGGAAAATGATTCTTCTTCTCTACTCAGCACTGGTAAGGACACATCTGGATTGCTGTGTCCAGTTCTGGGCTCCTCAGTGCAAGATTATAATGGAGAAAGTGCAGCAAAGGGCCACAAAGATGATTAAAGGACTGGAGCACCTCTTCCATGAGGAAAGTCTGAGAGCTGGGACTGTTCAGCCCAGAGAAGAGAATGCTCAGAAGGATCTTATCAATGTACATACATACCTGAAGCAAGGGTGCAAAGAGGATGGAGCCAGGCTCTTTTTGATTGTATACAGTGACAGGACAAGAGGCAATGGCCCAAACTGAAAGAAAGGGTTGTCCATCTGAACATCAGGAAACACTATTTTCCGGTCAGAGAGTGACCAATTATTGGCACAGGTTTTCCAGAGAGATTGTGGAGTTTCCACCCTTGAAGGTATTCCAAAGCCATCCGGACATGGTCCTGGGCAGCTGGGTCTAGGTGACCCTGACTGAGCAGGGGGGCTTGGACCAGATGACCTCAGAGGTCTCTTCCATCTTCAACTGTTCTGTGATATTTAAATCCCCATGGCATAATTGAATTAGAAATGTGATGATGTTTGCTTCCAAGTTCAAACATTTTACAGAATAATTACCTTTTTTGAGCTAATTAGCAGTCATTTTCAAGTGAATAACAAAAAACAAAAAAACACCTTCAATATACAGAAACCTACATAGAGCATCATGTAATAGGTGTTCTTCTTAATTTGACATTTCATTAACTGAGTACTTCATCACTTGACATTATGTTAGACACCTTAAGACAGTTTTTTGAAAGCTCCGAGTTGTTTTCTCCATCATAAAATGTTCCAGTCGGTAGCTTTTATGCTTGCTTAATATTTTTATAATTCAGCATTGCACTCTTAATTGCAAGTAATATCAAAGCAATCAAAACAAGTGTAGTAGAAGAGTGAACTATGCAAGATATCCTGTCTACTTATAATCACATCATTTTCAAATAATGCAAGTGACAGGAATCATATTGTGAAGCTGTCATACACATTTTCTAAGTAGAAAATATTTAGATTGGGTTCATAGAATTATAGAATTGTCCAGGCTGGAAGGGACCTCCAAAGACCATCTAGTCCGACCTCCCTGCAGTCAGCAGGGACACACTAAAGGTCAACTTTACACTAATGTATAAAGTAAGTCTGATGTACAAATACATCAAGTCTTGAGACTTTTTTTGCCCAGAAAGCACCTCTGGTTTGTTTTTAGTGAAGATTGAGTAATAACAATTGAAATTGTTGTTCCTTGCTATTGCTTAGTGCTTTCATAGAGACTTTCAAGAATTTTAACTATTGTTGACTAATACTCTTTTTAGGAAGTTATCTTATTTTGCAGATGCAGAAACTATAATCCAGGGTCCTTTTCTTTTTTTTTTTTTTTTTTTAAGACTCACAGAGAAAATGTGTAATAATACTAAGAACAAAACTCAGATCCTCTTGGTGAAAATACCCTTAGCCTTTTGTAGTAAAATGTAAAAAACCTGTAAAGTTTGATTGGATCAAAATTTCAGCCTCCAACCTGTAAGCTTGCACTTTCACCAAGTTCATTTATCTGTTTAAAGGACTTTTGTTCTGTTGAAAGCCTGTACATATATATCACAAAGTAGAAATTAAATTCTTAATGTTTTCTGGATTTTTGAAGCAGAAGCCTGATGGCTGTGAATTACAAGCAGAACTGGAATATTTCTATTACCATTTCTAGCAAGCGGAAGTTTTTTTAAGAGAAATGCTTGCAAAACTTTGGGGTTTTTTGAAGTCTCTTATGATGATTGTGCACTTTTCCATACAATCAAATAATTTCATTTGTACACGGTTAGAACTCTGTTTAATAGAGTCCAAGTGCCACTAAAGGCAGAACAAAAGAGTCCAAGTGTCACTACAATCCAGAAAGGGATTGAAGAGGTTATTGCATTTCTGTTTTGCAACCATAAATGTAACCTCTTGGGTATTAGGATATTGATGAACACAAAACTTTATTTTAAAACCTATATTTTTTTTTTAAGAAATGTAATGATAAAATTTTAAGATTCCAAACAAAATAATGTCAAATCAAACCATGGTTCTGATAAAATAATAGCTTGAACTGTGCATGCAAAGGTATAAGCGTATAATGATTTTAAGGGCACATTTTAAGCAGCATTCAACAGCACTAAACACTCATTTCAGGTCTCTAACTATTGACAAATTTGTTTAAATAAGTACCCTCATGCCTTGCGTAAAACAATCTCCTATGACTTCTTTCCTGATGAGTAAATTTTATAAAAGAACTATAAAAAGCATGTTTGTTAATGAACATATTTGGAGATTCACATATAAATAAATATGTAAAACAATCAACCTATTTGATTGCACCCACCCCTCAGAAAACCCAGACAGATAGAAAAGGGACAACTAAAAATGGATTCTAGAGACAAATAAAGGAAGAAGTCTAGCTTTGTTTAATTCTTTTGCTATGTCTTAAAAATGATCTATTTTTTGTATTTTTCAATGAAATTTGCACTGGCTGTTGCTGCAATAAAAAGTTGATGTTATTAGAAACGTGGAAGACCACATTTATCGTGTTCTTGATTAATTTGTTTTACTATGATCTGTAAATGTTTTTATTGCAAGTTGAATACATTCAGCATTAAATATGTAGTTCTCATAATAAAATATAGATCAATAGTGTGTCTTATTTAATACGTATCCAATTATTGCCTAAATATGAATTTCCACTAAAAATGTATTTTGACAATATTTAACTTTTTGTCATTATAAATCTTTATTTTTTTGATATTAAAAAAAAAGTCTTAATGTAAATTAAAAGAAGATATATTGGGAAAACAAAACTTCTCAAACTCTGTAAGCTACAATAATTACCTTGTAATTAGCAAGAAGTCTCTAAATTCCCTGAAATGATTATATATATACATTGACTTCTATTGTCAGTAAGAAGGGATTTTGGAACTGAAAAAACATTTACATTAGCTCTCAAACTGAAACTCTTAAGAATCCCTAGTGACTCAATTCAGAAAGTGGCATTAAAACATCAGAATTGGGGACTCATTCCCTAAACTTTATGTGTTGGAATATATACTTTTATCTCTGAAAATACTTGTTCCTGGATTGAAAAATCTGAAGAAGGATCTGTGCTCAGAAACAGTCAAAAGTATCAAATAGAACAACAGAAATGATAAGAACTTGGAGGACATTGTTATGCCGCTGCATATATTTGTGGTTAGCCGTGTTCTGATTACTGAAAGCAGACCTCTTCTCTTTCCCTTTTCTCCATAGCTGAAAAATACCTATAAGATTTGGAAAAGGTGTACAGAAGAGCAAGTATGACCTAGGATTGTGGCAAAGATTGACTAAGAGAGACAAATGATGGAATAAAAAAAATTTACATCTTTGAAACTGTGAATGGTATGAGGAAGACATTTGTTTACTGTCTCTCCCAAAATACAGATTAGGAAACATTGAATGAAACTAGCAGATGGTAGATACAAAATAAACATAAGGAGGTGGCTCTTCATAAAATACATACTTCAATTGCATAACTTCTTGCCACAGCATCCTGATGAGCTTAAAAATCTTAAGGGATATTCAGAAGATGATGGATAAGTCTGAGCAAAGAAACCTATCAGAGATACTAAAAACTTAGAAAGTTTTGTTTGACAAGTTCCTCAGATGCAGACTGTTGGAGATGGAGAAACCGTTTGTGAGAAGTATTACCAAGTGCTTACCTTATCCTTATTCTCTGTTCCTATATGCTCTTACCTCTGTGTCATTGACCACTTTTGGAGACAGAACTCTGATCCAGACAGCCCTTTGGACCAAACCGTTATGTCTATTCTTATGCTCTGGTGTTATTTCATTTCTGTTCTTATGCTTGGACATTGATCAATTTGATCATTCAACAGCCAGACAGAAGATGGCAACACTGATCACAGGGAATCTAAGAAGGAAGAGCCAGAGTTTTAAACACTTGTTTTTAGTCATTGTGAGATTGTTTTTTAAAGATTTTCAAAACTTTCTAAGAAATAAGTTCACGAAGTTTAGACGTAATTTATGACTTTATGAGTTAATTTCAAGTTTTAAATAATTAACATTTCCATTAACACTTCACATTGATATCTCAGTGATCTTTACAAAAATATTTTTTCTGAAAATCATGAAATCCATCTTGCAACCTAGGAAAAAGAGGTACAGAAATTTTGACATGTAGATGACAACAGAGGAAATATAGCAAAATTAAAAAATGGAAAAGCCTGAGCAATTCTAGCCCTTAATTTTAATTAAAATAGAGAAATAAATAAATAAATATATAAATAAATATTTTTTAAAGAAAAAAGAACCACAGCTTTTCCTGAAGGGTCCAAAATACTGATTCTAGAAAAATGCAGGAGATCACTTTTGCAGTGCAAATCAGACTTAGTGGTGACTATGTTGTCACTAATTTAAAGTACTTCAGAACACTTAAATGTGTAGTAGTAGCTGTGTAGTATTTTTTATTATTGTTGTTACTATTTATATAATTATTTTATAAAGGAAAATATATTAAATGTGAATGTTTCTGCAATAAATGTTTAATTGTCCAGCATTTAAAAAAACACCCCCAACCATTATTATAAGAATGGAAAAGCAGTAGTTGTGCACTTTGAAGGTGCACTTTTAGTTCTGGGTTAGTGTATGAAAGTAGAGTTTCTTTAATCTCCTGCTGTGTTCCCAGGCTGGCCAGCAGGATTAATTAATAATAGCATGACAACCCTGACCCTCAAGCTATCAGACCAGGGGGTGTTTTAGACTACAGAGTTCATTTTACTTTAAAAGTCTTCTGATTATTTTCATTATTTATGTTAATTAAGAAACTCTTGAGATATAATTTTTGAATGATATGTCAGATCTTTGTTTGGATTTCCATATGCTTGTACAGTGTCCTTCTAATGGCCAGTTTGCTCTCTTTCTGAGGTCCAGGGAGATTTTAGAAAAGACAGAATGTCTTTGACAACACTTTTAGAATTTTTTGGTGATTATCATGTAAGTCACGATTCATCACCCAACTTAAATCCTATGAAAGTTGGGGAGATATTATAAAGCAATTTTCTGTAGTCCAAATAGAGTGATTTATACCATCAGAGTATAATACACTCTACCTGTCTTATCTTAGAAAGAAATTAATTGAATTTTGAATGTAGTCACTTGTGTCCACTGACCATTAAGGAAGTTTGATGACTAGATATGATGGGTGGAATCAATTTAATGTAAGCATCTGTACTGTATACGTCTGAGGAAAACTCTGGTAACTCCTTTGCAGTGAATGAAGTGAAATAAACATTTTCAGTGAAAGGTCACCTGACAATTTAATCTTCTGCACTGGTTTTGGCTGGAATAGAGTTAGTTTTCTTCATAGTAGGTATTATGGTGTTGTATTTTGGATTTGTGATGAAAACAGTGTTGATAACATATCCATGTTTTACCTACTGCTAAGCAATGCTTACATGGAGTCAAGATCTTTGCTGTTTCTCACACCAGCCCACCAGCATGTAGGCTGGGGGTGCACAAGAAGTTGAGAGAGGGGACAGATGGAACAACTGGCCCCAACTGACCTGAAGGATATCCCATCCCATCTCATCTTATATGACATCATGCTCAGCAATACAAGCTGGGGGAAGAAGGAGCAAGGGGGGATGTTTGGAGTTATGGCACTTGTCTTCAGGAGTAACCATTACATTTCCTGGAAATGAATGAATACCTGCCTGCTGATGGGAAGTAGTAAATTTATTCCTTATTTTACTTTGCTTGTGTGCGTAGCTTTTGCTTTCCCTACTAAACAGTCTTTGTCTCAACCCACGATTTTTCTCACTTTTACTCTTCCAATTCTTTTCACCATCCTGCTGTGGAGGAGTGAGTGAATGGCTGTGTGGGGCTTAGCTGCCTACCGGGGTTAACACATAACATAATCTATTTTAAAATTAGATGAATTTCACCGTACTTCACTTACCATAAACAGATTCTAGATAACCAGCTCAACTGTAGATAACTTCATTGTCGATTTATACATTCATTCTTCTAAAATGTAAATTGGATTATACCTTTTGCCCTGTAAGAAATGAATGAAATTCCACCCACATTTCTAGAGTGGTGAACATAAAGTTTACTAAAAATCCCCAATTAACTCACTTTCAGATGGATTAAATGTCTCCATGTTTGTTGCAAATCTGTAAAATAAATATATGACAGAATTTATAACTTAAACCAAAAGGTTTTATTTTGTGTACACTGATTTCACTAAAGGTCTCGAGTTCTGCTCCTGCTCACAAATTCATTACAGAACTGAAAATTTCTCAACCACAGACATCCACTTCCTCTACTCCAGAGCTCCTAGATGTCGTTCCTGAGCCTTCTGGATTTCTTTCAAAGCCATGTGACACTGCCATGCCCCAAATCCATTTTACTCCATTTACTTTTATCCCGTAAATAGCAATTTCTCACTATATTTTACCACCCCTTTTAGTCCCTTCCAGTGTTTTCTATGTCGATCCTTTCTTTAAAAGAGAGTAATTCCACCTTTTTTGACACATTGTTATTAATACTTTAGATACTTTTACGGTGAACAGAGAGGACATGAAAAAAAAAAAAAGCAACCCAGCATTTTTGCATAGACCCATCTAGTGTAAACTTAATCTCTTCTAAATCTAAAACAGATATTTAAGAATTCTTTACAATTTAGGCTCTTAAGAGGCATACTCACTGCATTTAAAACAGGTTTGTAAAAAAATAGGATTTCTGGATTTATCACACAGGAAAAAAAAAAGACCCACTTTTTTTTCATTCCCGTTTTGAACTCAAAAAAAAATGCATAGTGTGAACCTGCATCTACACTAACTATAGAACGATGTTAGAAGAGCAGATAAGTTAGCATAAATGACCATACTCTCATTTTAAAATAGCTAAATTTAGGGAAGATATCCTCCTATTAAATTCTCCATAGAAACTAAATCAGGAATGAAGTGAAAACTGTTATTTCCTGCCTCACATACTTAATCTCATATTTTTGTTTTTAATCATCTTGAGAGACTTCTGAAATTTCTTAAATCAGGATTCAATCATGAAAATGGATTTATCATATGCTAGCCACATGGCAAGTACTGTAACTGAAGGAATTATGAATGAAACAGATATAGCTAATCTAAAGAAGCTATGCTCTTAAAAAAAAATGCCTACTATCAATTATGTATTTGAAAAATACATCAAGAAAACTGTAACAAATCTGTAAAAAAAAGTTCACTATATTTGACTGCCATACTATGCTATAGGCATCATATGTCAAAAGATAGGGCATTATTTACAGTATAAGGAAAAAAATTACCCTTTCATCATCAAATTACAGTCCTCCAATAGTATGGGTTCAAGGCACAAAATGCTTTTAGAATTAGGAAATTACCTACCTAGAGTAGCAGAAAAGAAAAATGAATCCTGGAGAAAGGCAGATTTCTATCTATTAATTATGCATTGTAATGCTAAATGAAGCTGAGGGCACCTGTCTCACCCCATCTTAATACAAAGTCTTCAACAATTTGCAGACATGAACAAAGACAAAGAGACTAGAGGATGACTGAACTCCTTGTCTCAGAAGGCAGAAGAAAGCAGAAACTTATCTGAGGGAGAAAAGGTAAAAATAAAGGATATAGAGAACCTATTAAGAAGTCTAAGCAACACCTACTAGATAGAGAAAGATCAGTAGGAAAGAGGGAAGATGACAATGAAGAGAAAGAAAGATGCCACAGTAAAATAAGAAAAGGAAAAGATATGTGAATGGTCTTATATTAGATGCAGAAAAAAAAAGAGTATGTGAGGGATTCCTTCAAGAGGTATATTCATGCAACATAGAGCATATACTTTATGCTGCATTTCTGAATAAATCCAGAAGTACTGAGGCTGAATGCTGGCAACCAAGTTTTTTTGATGAAAGTGTAAGTCACTAAAAGCAAAATGAACCAAAGCAAACTATGCTTTTGAGAAATGAAATTTTGTAAGCACTTCAGAAAAAATTCTATATTCATATCCATTTATAAAAATAAAGAGAGAGGAACTGTCTTGCCAGACACAGAGCATTGCATTCATTGCTTCCTTTTTTTCTTTATGTTTATCATAAAAATTGCTAGACATCCTACTTCTATGAAACATTTCAGCTTTCAATGAAGATAAATTATAGTATATGCAGTAGAGAAAAAGAATGAATTAAAATGTAAATAAAAGTTTCATGATGAAAGCTGAGTTTAAAACAATTTATTTTTCAGCCTTCGTTCTTTGTAAGAGTTGTTTATTCTTTTTCAAAACCTGAAGGCATAGCAATGTTCAGTCATTTTGAAAGAACTTTTTTAAGACAAACTAGCAATAACTTTCTGCTTCAGAGATAATTTCAGATTACTACCATTTAACTTTTTGTCTTCTTCTCAGTGTCTTCTCAAAAAAGAGCAGTTAGCATTAAGCTTTTCCCATAACTCTGAAACTTGATATTCACCATTTTGCGGACAATGAAGAAGAAAATGCAAATGACACTTTTCAGCAATTTCTTGAGATCCAGGTATCATTCTTCCTGCTTGTATTAGGGACAATATCTTCATCAGTTACCCAGACAGTAAGATGGAGTTCACCAGTAGAAATTTTGTGAGTGATATTTAATCAGGAGGAGATGATTGTATGTTGTGGGGCAGAGTTGCCATCAGAGAACTGTAGGAATAGGCCAACAGACACCTCATTAAGTTGAGCAACAAAATTGCAGAGTCCTTCCTGAGTCAAAATAACCTCATGACTCAGTATAGTCCCAGAACTGGTTTTAAGGAAAAGGTCCTGGGATTCCTCTTGTAGAACAAGTTGAACATGAGCCAGCAGTGTACCCTGGCAGCTAGAAGACTAACTGGGATGCCTTAGCAAAAGTGTAGTCAACAGGTCAAGAATATTATTATTCTGCTCTATTTGATGCTTGTGAGATTGCCTGTGGAATACTGTGTCCAGTTTTGGACTCCCCAGTACAAGGAAGATCTCAGTGAATGAGAGAATCCAGCTGAGGGACACCAAGGTGATCAGGGGTCTGAAGAATAAGATGTACAAAGAGAGTCTGAGAGAGCTGGCTTGTCCAGCCTGAAGAAGAGAAGGCTGGGGCAAGGAGCTCTCGTTATTCTACCACAATTAAAGGGGGTGTTGTATGCCTGATGGAGTCAGACACTTATCATACGTGCACAGCAAAAGGACAAGAGGCAAAAAACCAAGGTTGCATGAAGGGAAACTCCTACTGGATACCGACATTCTTCACAGTGAGAGGTTAAGCACTGGAACAGCTTACTTCAAGAGCTTACAGAATTTCTGTCTTTGAAGATGTTCAAAACACACCTAGATAAGGCCATGAACAACCTGAAGTAATATTGAAGTTGCTCCTGCTTTTAGCAAGAGGTGTGACTAAGTGACCTTTGGAGGCCCCTTTCAAGCTCCATTTTTCTGTGATTTTATGATTCTTTCCCTTTTTGGTCTGCTTCACTTTTTTCATTAAAGTAACCATTTTGAGAGTCTTATCTGTGGGGTATGTATGCTTGTATCCATACACCTATAATTATATATATATATTTACATTATATATACATATATAAACTTCATACAGGAAAATATCTTAGATTGAATTACTTCCAACTCAGATAATTCTCACTAAGTACTTTTCTCCAAATTAGTTTGTAATGACTGAACGCTAGGTAAATTGTGGAGCATAAATTGCATAGAAATTTGAATTATTAATGATTAATTTTCACAAATTCTGTTTTGAGATTGTTATTTACAGATTTACAGGGAGAGTATAGCGTACCGACGTCATCCTTCCCATGAGTGTAGGAACGTACAAACCCTGTACTGGCACACGTAAAATGAATAATAAAGGTGACTGTCGTCATTAACCAAGGCCAGGTTATTTTCGTCAAGGTGTGATAATATGTGATAATAATTTCATCTAACCCTGGACATGTCAAATTTAGACATACAAATTCAGTTAGATGAACTCTATTCTAAAAGTATCTATGGTTTAAAATGTGAATTTAGCTGTATTAGGTCAGCCCCAAACATCTAATAACTATTGGATATCTAAAATCAAATGAAATTAAGTTCACAGTATGCACTCTTTTATAAATTATAGTAATGGGAGTACATTTGTATTAGAACAAAATAAATTCAGTAACTTAACCAAGTCACTGGATAAAAAGAAAAACAAAGTATAAAGATTTTTTGAATACTATTCTCTCTTATATGCAGAGATGTAACGAGGTTTCACTAATTTTCCAGAAGGTTCACGTAAATCCTGTGAATATAACAACAGAATATGCATAAGCTTAACTACTGTTTGCATTAGAGCAGCCATTTAAACTCTTGGGAAAGCTATAGTTCTAAATTAAATTAATCTGTCCTCAGATATTTAGATGTATATATTAGGTATTTAGCATTTAAAACCACCACATGGCTCATAAACGTTTGAAAAGAAGCAAAGGAGAAAATATTAATTTTAGGATGTTGAACTTCTTTCTAAGACATATAAATGGTTCTTTGGGAATCAACTCTGATTTCACAACTATGTGAAACCAGAGTTGTAAGGTCAGGAAAGCCACAAAAAGGCTGTGAGAATCTGGTCACTACTCAGAAATAAGGATAGGTAGTATTATTATTTCATTAAATTTCTACTTGATAATTGCTTGGCTTTCTTTTCCTATCAGTTTGCATTATTGCTTTCAACAAAATATTGCGTATATAAGAATGGATGCTGAGGTAGCAGATCTATCTTTTCCAAAACAACCAAAGATTTTTGAGAGAATCAGTGTGAAACTGATTATGAGAATGATTTCAAACAGCATTTGGGAAATCAGTTGAAATTAATGTATTTAAAAGAAGTCAGTTGCCTTGAGGAATAACCTAAACTCTTTACCTAAATTCACAATATTAATTTAGATACAGTTTAGTTCCATATAAAATTATAATGCAAAACAGTTCAGTTTATGCAACCATTTCATGACTTCTTTTATTAGACTGTCATCAAATCCTACTTCTGTAAGTTTCAAAAACTCGTATATCTAATTGCTGTCAGTCTAAGTTGCACCTGTGTTAAATATGCATATATTCTGGACTTTTTTTAATATCTGCACCCATTTCTTCATTGTCTCGTTTGTCATAAATATTAGAATATATTTATACATGTTTAATAATAAAAGAAATTAAAACCATATGAATGAGTGTTTATGGGATCAGATAGCTTTGGGAGAATTTAAAATTCTCATTCACCCAAAAAATCAGTATAGTTGAATATATATGTAATTTACCAGTGCTTCTGAGTATCATGATGCGTTCACACCTTCAAAAAGTTGCAAAAAAAGCCCCCACTGCTACCCAACAATGAAAAAGAAAGTTATTTGTTTGATAATGCTTTTGAAAAGTATCAGAAATCAGTTTATTTCTTCATTTTACCATAGAAATGAAAAAAAAAAAATCTTGCCAAATTTGAACTGTTTCATGTAACATGAAATAAGTGTCCAGATTGACAACTCATATGCCAAGTCTTTGATGCAATTTCAAATGATCAACTTATTAATAACCCCTGGGAATAGCAGCTTCTGAGAGAAATTAAGGAAGAACCTGAGCTATAGAGCTGTTGACACCATTCCAAGATAACAACATATCTAGCTGCAACAGTAATTTAAACTGACCTCAGCTTCTTTGTGAGAGTTGCTAAGGTGACTTGTTCCTTGCAAAATCTTCTTTCTGACTTTTGGTGAGAGAATAATTATTCTTTAACTGTTTTAGTGATTCAGCCTTTTATAGGATCATAAAGGTTAAGTCCTTTATGTTCTTCCCCTTGAGTTTTCTTCAACTTCCGTTAAGTCTCTTAGAAAGAGAAAGAGAGAGAGATTTTCAGGTCATAAAAACAGCCAATTCTTAGATATTTTTATCTTAAAAAGAAGAAAACATGATCAAATTTTTCTTTATGTCTTAGATAACTTATTTCACCTCAGTTTTGATAGTGTTCTATAGCTGTTTGAAAAATATACATATAGAGGAATATTAAAATACATGTTTCTGAAAGTCTGTCTTGTTTTAA
>JAOXJK010000001.1:162837480-162849595 GCA_025774025.1 Xenus cinereus
GAGGGGAAGGGGGGAGCAAAACAGGTAGAGCACACCGCCACACCATCTACATTTATATATCCATACATTTAGATGGCAGAATGTCTCTACAACTCTCAGGTGTGTACCTCTCACTTGCCAGACAACTGGGCTCAGATTCTTCTATAAATGAGTTGCTACTTGCCTAATTCCAAATTCTGCCCTCATTATCTATAAAGTCCTTCCTTTAACTCAAGTCTTGAACTTAACTCAGTCCTAGTCCAGATCTTTTGGCACTGATAGGTTGGATATGAATTGGACCCACTGGCAAGCTTCAGCCATCATTATAAAAGTATGTTTCAAATAGGCTTATCCCAAAGCTCCAGCTAGCAAATTGTATCAAAGAAGAGACAGGAAGGAGTGACAACACTGAGATTTTTGATAAAAGTGGAAAGACTGAACAGGGACTGGTGCAAATCAGGGAAATATTTACTTTAGCAATAGAACAAGGAGCTCCTCACAAACCATTGGATAGACAAGCTCAGTTCATGAAAGATTTGGGTTATAGGGAAGGATACACATTATAGGGAGAGGTAACAGGCAAAACTGATATTGACTTTCATGTATGACCCCATCAGATGACTGGAAGAACTATGGAGATGCGCTAGGAATAAGCTTGTCTGGACTAAGATTATCATTCATACTCCAGCTTCTCAAGCATAATAAATGAGGCCTTAGTAGAGAAATTCTCATTCAGTGTGGGTGCAAAATATTTTGTTATGACCTTTGGTACAAGCACAGCACTAAACCTTTAACAAGTATCTTTGTTTCTCAAGTTAGGTTTCAAACCTTTGTGAAAGTCCTGACCACTATTTCCTACTATTTCCTACTGCTTCATGACTAGTATCAGGCAGTCCATGATATACAGGTTCTCATGTAAGTTCAAGATACTCCAGGAGAATGCTTAATCAACTTTGCCTCTGATAGAATACTTAAAATGAGTCTGCATAAATAACCTTTTCTCAAGCCAGTTTTCCCAAGGCAGGACTCCATGTATTTCAGCATAAGGAAGATCCTTGCTGAGGAGCGTACAACAACAGCCAAAGGAACTTCTCCTTGGATGTATATTTTTCCATATAATCCAACTACTATTAGGTTTTCTAACAAATTAAAAATATTTTTGCTGGGCAAAATCTCTATACACAGTCACATGATTAAGCTGAACATAAGAAGCAATAATAACAGGTAATGTGTCCAAGGTCCAGGTGGCACCACTCTGTAATAATAACTGCAAGATCCTGGGGAATAGATAGTGGGTGTCACAGCCAGCAAAGGTAGGAGAACTGCAGGAGATCATGATCAGAATTTGTGAAGTACAGGCACCTTAGGAGAATGATTCAGTTGAAGGAAGTCACTAAATATCACAGATAAATAAATTTAGACATTATTACAAAATAAATATATACACTTGTAAATACAGGGACTAATACAATATATGTCTCTAGAAACAGAGATATTTATGATGAAGAGGTGTAGAATAGTGTTTTCTGTGCCATATACTTCAGACTTCTAGGTATCAGCATCCTTAGAATTTACCAAACCAAAAGTCCATAAACACTACCAAATTCAGATTCCTGAATTCAGATTCCTAAGTTCAGATGTCTACTGTCTGAAGACGAATCCCCCTTTTTAAAAAAAGTGAGGCCATGAATATTGAGGTCTTTTCCTTTGATTAAAAGTTCTACGGATGACTACAATACAAAAAAGAAACACTATCAAATTAAAATAAATTTGATTTAACATTTAAAAAAATTACTTGAGATGGATGCCATGATTGTATTAATAATTTTCTTACTTAAAATTTTTAAAACTAAATGTTGTCAGTGTTCAGAATGTCTATGCTTCACACTAAAGAGATGGAAAATACAGAAAAGGTTCCACTTGAGACCCTTGCGTCTGAATGCTCATGACCTTTGAAATATATTATTATTATTACTACTATTATTATAGATGAATATCTGAACCTACTTCTTTGTGTAACTCACTGTTAATTTACCAGATATCTTCCTTTTATACTCCGCCTGTTCCCATCTGCCAGTGGAGTATAATTTCTGATGTCCAATTCTTTTGTGAAACTCAGTTGCTTATGCAGTTAATCTCTGCCTGAGATATTGTTGTCTGATCTGCCAGATAATATTATCTTTCAGTTTAAAAGCAACCATAAAATACTGGTAATTAATTAGATAATTTATTCTTGATTATATATACATATATAAAATTTTAAATCAGCTGCTCTTAAATTTAAGTAAATAGAAATATGACAATTACTTTGAATGTACAGCATATAACAGTTTCTGTAATATAACAGTTTTTTTCATACAAATTCTTCCTGAGAAGCAGGATGAAGGATGAGAGAAAAGGAAGATGCATGTAAGATTGGGTGAAGGAAGGGGTTCAGTTACTATGGTGATAATGAGCACACTCAGGCAAAATGTCATCTAAGGAGGTGCTGCTGAATGACTGAGCAATGTGCAATTCGGCAAGTATAAATATCTTGGCATTCTGAAAATAAAATGACACATTTTTAAATGTCCAGCACATAGCTTGAAAGTACTAAAGAAAATGTGTGGTTTTTTCTCTTTCCTCAAAGTTTAGTTGCGTTTCATTTAGTAGTATCTAAGTCCTCATGGTGTTGAGAGGTCATGACAGCACCATTATATTTTGTCTGACCTCTCTTGCTTTTGCTCCCTCAACTCAGTACTATGCATTGTTCTGTTTGTGCACAGCAGGAATAAACTTAGAAGAGAGTAAGAAATGAGTATGCCTTTATATGCAACAGACGGCAATGAAGATCAGAAGACAGGGGAAGAGAATATGCCACCAAAACAAACAAAAAAATATGCAAAAATCATGCTCTAGAGGGGAGGTAAGAAGAGAAATAAGTAGTAGAATTTTAAAAAGCAGGTAAGATAAAGTCAAAAGGAGACAATAACATAGACTACCAAGAACTGACTAGGCAGGAAATGTTGAATAGGGGAAATACTACTGAAAGAATAAACAAAAGGTTTAAGCAGCAGAAGCCTGAAAAAGAGGACAAAAAGATTAGGTTTGGAAGATGGTGAAGAGATCTAGAAAATAGTGGATTGATCCAAAGGGCAAGGAAATTCAAAGATTAAGTTAGCTTTCTTGCTTAATTCTCAGTAGGGAGAAAAGATAGATGTTAAGAGGTCAAAGAGGAGTGAGGTTGAAGCAGACAGAGAGAACACTGAGGGGCAGCAAGGCTGTTAGCAGATTGAATAGAGAGCCTGGGATAGATTTGAGATGATGTTTTAAAGGAAGGAGTGGCAGCAATTTGTATCAATGTGGATACTGATGAAGGAAGAGTTGAAAATTCAAACTGTAAACTTTGGAGAGCCAAACCACAGCTACTGACAGTAGTGAAGTGGGAACTGAATAGAGAGATTTGAAGCAATAGTAGGAAAGCTATTTTTTAGCTTTTCAGTGTACACGGCCTGTTTTCCTAGAATAATCACAGTCTCGCTACGCTAGGTTGTCCTGGAAGTGGTTCATCTACCTGACATTATAAGGTATCATTCACAATTTATGTAGAACAGTTATTTCAATTTAAGATTTTTTCAGTTATTTAGTACATTCAGTGGCCACACAATTAAGTTGTTATTTTATTTTATTTATTTATTTATTTACCTTTAATTTAGGTAACTTACTACCTTACTTGTTTTTCATATAACTAAAATAGAAATGTTTTAATGGATACACATAAATAATTAAATTGTTTTAGAAAAATTAATTGCAGTCTGTGGAGTAAATTAAATAATTCCTTCCATTCAAGTTTAGAGGCTATCCTGTCATTTTAATAGAATATTAATATTTAGTAACAATTCTTTCCCCCTTTTAATTGGCTTGTTGATCACAATTAGTACTATGAAGAGCTCGTACGTGCTATTTGCTAGTATTTGCCCAGCATATATCATAACAAAGAAGAAGAGCAATCTCTACTATGGAAATACTTATTAGAGAGGGCAGTTTTTCTTCAATTCCTGCACAGATCTGTTCTTCTTAGAGGCTAGAGATTCCAAACACGATTTCTTTTCCAGTCAGAACTGAGGGAAAAGAAAGGAATGAAGCAATGCAAAAACAACTTAAATAAGAAATAGGAAACATGAAGGTACTATAAAAAGCAGTTTTCCAATAGTTATAACTTTTCGTTATTGCTGTGGATTTAAGAACAATTACTTATATACTGGAAGTAAATTAAATAAAATAGTTTCTCTCTCTGAATGTAAAACAATCTACCTGCTTGAAGCTGTCCTGTAAAGATCATACATTCAAGGGAACACACACACCGCATGATGGTTTGCCTATACTAGTATCCCTTGATCAGTAATTCAGATTCAAGTGATATAGTAGTGTCAGATTTTTGTTATATATTTTTAGAGACCTTATTTTGCCACTGAATTTTAAGGTCCCATCTTTAAAACAAGGAAAATGAACATAAATATCACAATACATTAACAGACAATATTCTAATCCAATGCTTAAATAGATTTAGTAAAAAAAGCAACAACCAAAATTGGCAAATATTAGCTTAGATTAAAAATAGACTTGCACTTAGAAAAATGAAACAATGGGGACCTGATGAAAGGCAGTTACTGAAGTTTTTAGTATTTTAAAAGACCTGTATCTTTAAATAATTCTTTTACCTCATTACTTTTTAATAAGTGTTCTTCTCATATCATTGTGAATGGCATCTTGGGTTTAAGTCAGTTGGCTGCACAGGTAATGACAACTGACAGCTCAATCAAGCCTTATAAAAACAATACTTCTAATGTAGGATATGAAATTAACAAGGGAGGTCTATACTAGAGCTAATTGCTAGGACCTTACTATACAGTCAATGTACATAAATATCCATGCTTAAAATATAACTCAAGCTATGGTAGAGGTCTAAAACACCGAACGATGTTCAAAAATTACCTGTTTGCCTCTGTTGATTTCCCCTACAAAGGACTACTGGTTATGAAGGTACAATGATTTTGCAGTTTGAAACCAAACTGGCAATGCAGACACTAGATAGATTCAGATGAGAAACCACTTTGATCACACTCATATATGAAATTGTATGAATTACATGAATTTTCTGTTCTGTGGGACAGATTGCACAGTCCAAGGAAGAAGCCATGGTGGTTGACATAATGATTCCTAACACAACCTCCTTATCGTGTTGGGCAGATATCATGTCGGCCAGGATAAGTCCTGCTTTTGCTGCTGATACACCCAAGCCCACTTTGAACTGGATCTAGTAAGGGAAAATAATATCAAAAAAAGGGTTTCTACAGGTATGTCAGCAGCAAAAGACAGACAAAGAGAATGTGAGCCCACTGTTCAGTGGCAAAGAGAGTATGGTAACAAAGGACGTGGAAAAGGCCAAAATCTTATTTTCATGATCTAGCCTTGCAAACAAAAAGACAGGTGGTGTTCAGTTCAAGATTGAAATGACCTAAATATCTATGCTTCAAGGAATGATATCCAGCTCCACAATGTAGGGCCTTAAATTTTGATGTCTGAACACACCTGTTTACCTATGAACTAGGTTTCTAAACCCATTATAGTCAGCGACGATCTAGTCAAGAGAATCAATGAAGACTTGGGTAATATTGGTACCTATAAATTCACTATATCTACACAACTAAGTTTAGGGATGTAAAATTTAGAACCAAATCTGATGCAACGTGATAAGAGAAACAAAATATTTTTCGACCTGATGGCGGTTTATAGGATCATAGAATCATTTAGGTTGGAAAAGACCCTTAAGATTATCGAATCCAGCCATTAACCTAACACTACCAATTCCACTACTAAACCATGTCCCTAAGTGTCACATCTGCACATCTTTTAAATACCTCCATGGATGGTAACTCAACCACTTCCCTAGGAAACCTGTTCTAGCCCTCGATAACTCTTTCAGTGAAGAATTTTTTCCTAATATCCATCCTAAATCTTCCCTGACACAACTTGAGGCCATTTCTTCTCATCCTATCACTTGTTACTTGAGAAAAGAGACCAGCACCCACCTTGCTACAATCTTCTTTCAAGTAGTTGTAGAAAGAGATAAGGTCTCCACTGAACCTCCTTTTCTCCATACTAACCATCTCCAGTTCTCTTAGCCGCTCCTTGTAAGACTTTTGCTCTAGATCCTTCAGCAACTTCATTGGTCTTCTTTGGACACGTTCCAGAACCTCAATGTCTTTCTTGAAGTGAGGGGCCCAAAACTGAACACAGTATTTGTGGTGTGTCCTCACCAGCGCCAAGTACAGGGGGACAATCGCTTCCCTACTGCTGCTGGCCACACTGTTTCTGACACAAACCAGGATGCTATTGGCCTATTGGCTTCTTGGCCACCTGGGCACACTGCTGCCTCATATTCATCTGGCTGTCAACTAGCACCCCCAGGTCCTTTTCCTCTGGGCAGCTTTCCAGCCACTCTTCCACAAGCCTGTAATGTTGCGTGAGATTGTTGTGGCACAAGTGCAGGACCCAGTACTTGGCCTTGCTGAATCTCATGCAATTTGTCTCAGATGATGGACCCAGCCTACCCAGACCCCTCTGTAGAGCCTTCCTACCCCCAAGCAGATCAACACTCCAGCCCAACTTCATGTCATCTGCAAACTTACTGAGGGTGCACTATATCCTCTCATCTAAATCATTGATAAAGAAATTAAACATAACTGGCCCCCATACAGAGCCTCCCTCCTTACTTCTCTTAGAATCAAAAACTCTGTCATTTCATGATTGCTATGCCCAAGGTAGCCTCCAACCATCACATCATCCACAAGTCCTCTGTTTCCAAACAATAGGTCAAGCAGGTCACCTTCCCTAGGTGGTTCACTCACTAGCTGTGTCAGGAAGTTATCTTCCACGTACTCCAGAGACCTCCTAGACTGTTTCCTCTCCTTTGTATTGTATTTCCAGCAGACATCTGCTATGTTGAGATGCATCATTAGAACAAGGGCTGGCAATCAAGAGACTTCTCACAGCTGCTTATGAAATATTTCATCAGTGTCTTCATCCTGGTTGGATGGCCTATAAGGGACTCCCACTATGATATCTGCCTTGTGGCCTTTCCCCTGATTCTTATCCATAAACACTCAACCTTTTCATCACTGTCATCAAACTCTAGACAGTCAAAGCATTCCTTAACATGCAGGGCCACTCCAGTGCCTCTCCTTCCTAGCCTATCTCTTCTGAAGAGCTTATAGCCATCCATTGCAGAACTGCAGTTGTGTGAGTAATCTCACCATGTTTCCATGACTGGAACTATATCATAATTTTCCAGCTGCACAATGGTTTCCAGCTCCTCCTGTTTGTTGCCCATGCTGCGTGCTTTGGCATAGATGCACTTTAGTTGGGCTATTGATCCCACCACATTCATTGAGGGAGAAGCCCTAATTCCTATTGACAATTTTCAGGTGCTTCAGTGGTTTCTAACACAGCAGCAACCCCCGCATTTTTGCTGCCATGTGGATCTTCATCCTCTACCACCACTGAGATGGCTAAGGTACTGTCATTAGTACAGAGACATTTCAAATGTTCTCCAGTGTACTCAGCACATCATGGAGCACACTGAAGGACCTCACTAGCACACCATCCCTCAAACACTGGCATGCCATCCCGTGGCTTATTACTAGTGACCCTGGTTTTATTCCTTTTATAAATAATTAGGTGTTTGTTTGTTTGCTTGCTTTTGTTAAGTAATTGCTATTTTCTATCTCCAAAGTCAATAAAAAATTACCATTCACACTGTTCTATCAAAACTGAAAGCTCTATAGTAAATGTGTCGTACATTAAAAATAATTGACTTTTTTTTTGCATTACGCTTTCTATTATGCTTCCATTCTCTTATATTAAACATAACTATACTACTAACTGTGGTTATGAATATGTATGTTGTCTGGCAAACAAGCATATTCATACAATTACCTGCTCCACATCCTGCTAGGACCATTTGACTGAACACTAATTGCTCAGAATGAATATGCATGTGGAAAAACAAATACTAAAGGGAGCAAGTACGTTTAAATTGAAACTGACTTACTTTTTCATTTCCTTTAAATTTCTGTAAGAGACTTATGCACACTTAAAGTCTTTGAGTTTTCCAATCAGTGAATTGCAACAGTCACTCTTTTATTTTTAATAATACTTAAAGTAATTAGAAACACAAAGATCAGCTTTTATCTGTTAACAGTAGCAAAAGTTCTGGTGTCATTTCTAGTGCAGTTGCTTATATGCATGTACGGAGCATGAAAAGTTTACTAAGTTCATAATGACCACCTACTATTCAGAGGATTAATCTACAAAACATTAGTGATTATTTAGATGCCATTTTGCACATGGGATCCCTACCAATTTCTATGATAAAGCTTGAAATTTGCTTACCAGTGTAACAGCTACAACGCAATATCTAAAGAAATTAAGGATTGGCTTTTGAATATTAGAATAGGTCAAGCAATGAGTCATCTGCAAGTAAATATTAAAAGATAGTAGGAAAAAATGAAAATGAAGTTCAAAAAGTTTATAAAAGGCAACGTTTTCCCATTTACTCTTTCTGATTTGAAGGTATATCAATGAAAAAAGAAATTAAAAAAAAATCTTAATATGAAGATAGTCTCTTCTTCTATAGGGAAAAGAAGAGAAAAATGGAGAATTATTGCTGTCATCTATTATGTTATATGTAGGAAGGTGTTTGGTGGTGGTTTTTTTTTCAGAAGAAGAGAAAGGAAACTTTTTTTTAAAAAAAGGATAAAATTCGAGCTAGGGAATAAATGACAAACCTTTTTTCTTTTTAAGTCTGTAGTTCAAAACATTCAAAACAATTTATAAATTTATAAATTATAAATTTATAAATTAAAAGTTGAATCTGTCAATTTACTTCAGACAAAATGAAAATAATCAAAATTACTAAGATGTACTTTATGTTTATATTATCTTACATTTATTAAGATGTTTTCAAAAAATTTTGATAAGGTGGTTCATAATAAAATAAAAAATAAGGTTGTGATATGTCAAGGAAAGTAAGGGCTAAGGAAGAATGGTGAAGAATTTGATGTCACTTCTGTTTAGTTCAAAACCACATGATCAGGGTCAGCATCTAGGATGTAGGCAACTATTGGGTTTCAGGTTCATTTTCCATTCCAGGTAATTGAAACCATTGCTTTTACTCAAGGAGCAGTGTGTATAGCACCATATGGCAGAATATTCTAAAACACATGGCTTTCAATTATTTTTTTAAAGGTCTTTTCTTTTGTACAACTAATAATTTACTAAATAAAGTAGGGCCAGAATCAAATGGTACAGCTGCTCTAACTTAATACTTTTACGATGTAAGTCTCTACAGGTAAGCGAGTCACTCCATGCTCCTTTTTTACTCAGTGAAGAGAAATAAGCACTTCTAGGGCATGATTTATTTCATCCTAAAGTAGATGTCAAAAATAGGTCAGGTGAGTTTGTCCCTAAAAAGTGCCTCTTTTTCTTTATTGACTATAAAAAGAACCCAGGGTGACTAGCTCAGCTGTAGATGTCTGTATGGTAGACAAGTAAAATCAGACAAAGTTGACACTACCCTGGATGTGTCAGCAAGTAAGACTGCAAGAGTTCAGATATCCAGTAATGAATGACCTAGTTTATTGTTACACTTGGGGACTAGGACCCTATTTTTCTGCATTGCTACTATCCTACTCCTGACTTACTCTTCTTTCAGGGAAAAAGAGGACTAATGCTGGGCAACAAAAACAACTTTTTATTAGACTTGAATTATCCATTATTTTAGAGGCATAGCTCTTCATGGAAATTATATGCAGAACTGTTTTTTTGTGTTACTTTCACTATTCTGCCATGATCTGTGACACAGTGAGAAAGAATAAAATGCTAGTCAGAAGATAAATGTATGTAGATATTAGAGGTTTGTCTCTTAAAGTACACATAAAAGTCTCTTGAATAACAGCAGGTATTAAAAGATTGCTGTGACTGAAGTTACAGTATTATTAGTAGTAGTAAAGCCTCTTTCCATTAACATTCCAGTAAGTGCTTATAGAAAACTACTACATAAATCCTATAAAATAAATATTCATTAGGCAAATGAAGTACAAATTCAAGTGAGATCTATACTAGACATTTCACTCTTTGTGCAGTGTGGAATCAAAGTTTAATGCTTGGGATTTTCTGGACACATGCAGATCATCTGTCTGGCTACTGTAGAATTAGTCCAATATCCCGCATCAGACCTACTAAATGCATACATCTGACCTGTGCATGTGCAGTGAGATCATTGTGATGCTGTGTACTAGTATTTCTGGTAAAGAAAACATCAGTTGTCTTTGCTGAATAGATTTGATCCAGATTATGTTGGGTCAACAGGTCATAAATCTTCTGACATTGGCTTGTCTGACTTGACTTCAGGCCAGCTCAATAAAAACACTAACTCTTATCCTGAAGTTATGATTTTACGAGTTAAAGTTTGAGCTAAAGTAAAAATCCTACTGAAATAAAATTCCCAATATGTAAATCCACAAGGCAATATCAAGGATAAAAAAAAAAAAGAAACCAACATAAAAAAAGCCAAAAAAACCTGCCCATCCTGTCAGATCTGCACAGGTGCACAGGGATTAGGTTAGGCAAACTACATCATGTCTAAATCACCATACTAATGTCACTACTTTTATGTAGTAGCTCACCATCTCTTCAACAGTCAGAAACTTGGTCTTCGTTCTCTTTCAAATGTTGAAAATTAAAAGTTACTGTTGTTGCACACCATTTTCTCAAACTGTCATTCAATATTTTAATTATCAGCTGGCAATCATCCCCTATACTTAGCCATTTGAGATGCATTTTCTTTCTTGGATCTCTGCCTGTAGCATTAAAAAACCCAAGCATTTGCTTTTCCTTCACACATGATGCTCATGCTGAGCTGTGAAATCACCCAGCAGAGATTTACTCACTCACCAGCTTTGCAGTAAGCTAAAGAGGAAGCTTTCTATAACCTGGCTGCAGCATACCTCTGCTTTCTGCCAATAAAAGGTAGTGACAGAGAAAAACAAAAGTCTCAAATTTGTTCTTTTCCTTATGTAGTGGGAGAAAATCTGTGTGTGTCCAACATTTTTAGTTTGTCTGTAGGCCAGGATTTCTTTTGGCATAAACTTTAAAGATAAAGGCTTATCTGGTCTGTATCTGCATCTCTTAGACAGCCTTACTACAAAAATAAAATAAAATTTCTGTTTTTTCTAGATACATAATATTGCAATGAAGCACTTTTGTATGGTAGAGGCAAACTGGTAAAGGGCAGATTATAGTGGGAAAAATAAAGCATTGTTTCCATTTTAGATAGGAACACTGACCCTTACTGTAAAAGAATCATTATCCTCAAGAGGACTGAGTGTTCATACTTGATTGATTTGAGAGTCTTACCTTTTCATACCTGGATTTTTAAATCAAATTGTGACTTTCAAGGTATTACAATATAACTGTAGCTGCAAGCTCAACAGAATGAGAGAAGATAGAAGCCACTAAACTTTTGATTGACTATCCATTGCTGACACCCTTCTCTTACTACAGTCTTGAACACAAACTATAGCAAATCAAACACTTATTAAGGAAGCTTTCCATGTTAAAAAAAGGCTCATTAGTAAGGAATATGTAAAATAGGATAATTCCGTGTCTCAAAAGGATCTAGGGCAGAGATTTAGAGGAATGAGCCTTTTGAAAATAAATGGTTCGGCAGCTTTTGGACTACACAGTTTGGGAAGTGCTTAACTGCTTTTTGTCAATAGATGCCTATTTACAACATCCACTATACTATATAAAGGAGAAAGTTAATCTAATAAATGGAATATGATATAATTCTACGAAAACAGGAAAGAAGCTCTTACTCTTCACATACCCATGTTAGGATCTTCTATACGGTACGTTTATATGAAACTTCCTAAATCTTAATGTTCTGAAACAAGCCAGAGGCCAGATATAGGGATCTAGATTTTAGCAGCACAGCAAACAATGTTGTCAATGTGTTGCTGTCCTGGTTTGAGGTAAAACAGAACTCATTTTCTGTTCAGTAATTTTACTTTTCCAGCTAGGCCTCTTCTAACGA
>JAOXJK010000001.1:162853372-162864371 GCA_025774025.1 Xenus cinereus
TGCCCAGTTCCCTCAGCCTCTCCTCATACGACTTGTTCTCTAGACCCCTCACCAGCTTGGTGGCTCTCCTCTGGACATGCTCCAGCACTTCAATGTCCTTCCTGTAGTAAAGGGCCCAAAACTGAACACAGTACTCCAGGTGAGGCCTCACCAGTGCCGAGTACAGAGACTTCCCTACTCCTGGTGGCCATGCTATTTCTGATACAGGCCAGGATGCCATTGGCCTTCTTGGCCACCTGGACACACTGCTGGCTCATGTTAAGCCAGCTTTCCATCAACACCTCCAGGTCCTTTTCTGCTGGGCAGCTTTCCAGACACTCTTTCCCAAGCCTGTAGCGTTGCCTGGGGTTGTTGTAACCGAAATGCAGGACCCAGCACTTGGCCTTATTAAACCTCATCCCAGATTCAGATTCTGATCACTTCATTTACGCTATTCATATAATATTGACAGGCTACATGCTATACTGCACTGAATTTGAAATGTCTCAAATGGAGTATAAAGGGTAGAAGGGGAATGACTGAACTAACTATGAAAATCAGAAAACAAAATTTCAAATGAGAAAAATGCTCGAAGGAAGAATTCCTCAAGAATACCTGGAGTCTTTTATCAAACTGTTTGTCTGAAATATTTTAGTGATTAAAGTGTTAGTGTTTATAATGTTATTATTCTTTCATTGGAACTGATAAAAATAACAATATTTCTATTTAATAATATGGTAATGTTAGCAGGTTTTTTGATTTTTTCGGTGCTGGCTAGACTGGTTCTGGATTCTGCCTGACAAACTTCCCTCTATCATTTTTGCGGTTTTGTAGGATAATTGAAAATATTCATTATTTTACATTTTGTTTTGTTTTGTGTTGTTTTTTTCCCATTTCTCCAGATTCAACCTTAATGCCAAATGTATAACATTGGCTTTAACTCTTTAGTCAAAATAAAGAGTCTTTTTCCTTTTTTTTACAAGTGATATTACCAAACTTAATGAGATGCATTTCCTGACAATACAAATACAAAAAAAACCCCAAAAAACCAAAAAAACCCACTTGTATAAAGACTCGGGGAATTATTATGTTTTCTCTCTGTATCCAGGTAATTTTGGGGTGTATGACAAGGCTGATAAGTGCTGGTGGGTAGTATTCTGAAGCACTGTAGTATCCAGCAGAATTTATTGCTCCTGTTTATAAAAACTTGAAAAATCTCTCTATGGGAAATTCCAATCTTGTATCTATAATGTATAACAGATAAGAATGCTAATTTTTGTTTCCAGTGGCATAGGAAGTGTCAGATGGAGAGGAAAAATTAATTGTAGGGGTTTTTTTTAGTTTTGTTATACCTGATCAGATAATCAGGTATCAGCTAGACACATTGCAGATGGCATGACAAGTGAAGTTACCATTTGAATTTTTGGGGTAGGGAGAGAAACCTTTAGGTTTTACTTTCAAATACCTTTGTGAGTCAGTTTATTATGATAGATCTGATCCAATGCTGAATGAGGTCAGGTAAAGAAATTCAACAGACTTTAAAAAGCTTTGTGTCTGATCCTCTCTCTGTAAGAAAATGACATCTGACTCAAATAGTTTCACAAATAGATTTACTGGAAGCAAAAATGAATAAAGAGTGTATGGCTTTATATTTAAATAGTACTAAATGCACAACAGACATAGGCCTACCTCAATAGAAAAGGATGTCAAAGTACCGTTCATTGCAAAAAGTATTTTGAAGCTAATATATAAATGTACTAAAAGCTTAGATTTATGCTACGTCAAAGGGTAAATTGACCAGATTTTAAAATCGGTCTCTAAATGACTGTACAGTCACTTCTGCCTGGACTTGGATTCCTTTTAGCACCATAGTCATTACAGGGTCATGCTGCATTTTTTATTTTACTGAGGTTATTAATTTTTAGCTAATAGCTTTGTGAATCAGATGAAATATATGTCACACATCTCTCTTTTTCTCCCAGTCATTATAATGTTATGGTCATATTGCAGTTCCCTATAACATTTTTCAGAGCTAACTCTGAAAAGTCTATTGCAATTTTTTGTGTACAGCATTTTAGCTCACATTCAGAGCTGGGCACTGTTTCTTCAATTGCAGAGAGTATGTCTTCCTGAATCTGGGAATTAACTTGGTACAAAAAATTGCACTTGTATTAAGTTTCATAAACGTAGCGGGTCTGTGCTTCCCCCAATACTTTTGCAAATCCATTTTAGTGTTGTTTTAACGTTTCACATGCTAGAAATGGATATATTGTACGTTATAGAAAGGAAAAATTATTAGGGTAGTTATATAAGCTAAGCACTCATTTTAATTAACAAATACGGAAAACAAATAGAGCTGTTAAATAGTAGGATGGTGTCTTAGTTATGTGTTAAATATGGAAATACTTCAGGCAGTCATTTAACAAGAATGTCAGTAGTATTTCTTTATATGAGAAGCTTGGCCCAGTCAAGATAGTCACATGAGCACTCATACTAGTGTCAGTGAGACTGTGCACTGGGTTTGTAGGCCAAGGTTTTGGTAGCAGGGGGGCAATGGGGGTGGCTTCTGTGAGAAGCTGCTAGAAGCTTCCTCCATATCTGATAGAGCCAATGCCCGCTGACTCCAAGACAGACCCACCACTGGCAAAGGCTGAGCCAACCAGCAATGGTGGCAACACCTCTGGGATAACACATGTAAAAAGGGGGAAAAAAACCTGCTGGGAAACAGCAGCTGGAAGAGGGGAGTGAGAATATGTGAAAGAATCAATTATGCAGACACCAGGGTCAGTGAAAAAGGATGGGGAGGAGATGCCTGAGGTGCTAGAGCAGAGATTCCACTGCAGCCCATGGTGAAGACCGTGGTGAGACAGGCTGTCCCCTTGCAGCCCATGGAGGTTCACAGTGGAGCAGATATCCATCTGTAAGACCCGTACTAAGATCAGGAAAGTAATTTCGGATAAGCCAAAACAAGCATGGAGAAGAGCAGAGCATGAGAGCATGAGAACAGATGTGAGAAGGCATAGGAAACAAACAAACAAATAAAAACAACTTCCTATGATTCATAGGAACTTCCTATGAATCATAGGAAGTCATATGAAAGCTGTTAGGACCATTATTGACCCACTGCCCCATAGTAAAACCGAAAATAGCTATTGGCTACATTCAGTATTCCGAGATTTTCAGTTGTTTGAGTCTGTAACTTCCCCAGAATAAAAGGATCAAATATGGATTTCATTTTATGATGTTTTGTTTTGTCGCTTTTCTTTTTTTAATATTTCTACACCTTACCTTGCTTGCATTCCTCTGTAGAAGAATGATAAAGAATTGTTCTTTTCATAAAGACTAAACTTGCTTTTCTCCTTGAGCCAAAAGTCTAATGGAAGAGAATTAGGACTCTTGGGACACAAGCTGCAGTGAAGGAGGAACACTCACTTCCACTGAGAATGTTGTATTTACCCTATGTATATGGAAAGATGTCAAAAGCTTAGGCTCCACCTAGAAGATGAATTTGACTATGAATTGTGGGAGTGAAGAGCTCACTCAAGCTGCTTCAGAATACACGACAATGAAGATAATACATGTACAACCTTCACCATGCCTCTTTCTTGCCCTATGTCCTAGTGAACCTAGTATAAATGAACACAGAGCAAGACGGGGTATGCACCAACAAGGATCTTTAGGGATCACCATAGTCCCAGCTTCCCCTGGGTGCTGAAGAGACATTTAATGATGTATACCACCTTTTCCACGCATACTCTGAGGCTGGGTTTTATTTCAGAACACAGACTTAGAACTCAGCAACATAATTTTCTAGGCACCAAATCATGGAGCATTAAAGGTTCTAACAATTTTTTCATTATGTAGGGTGACTTCGAAAATTTAAGAGATACCTACTAACAGGACTGGGCACACTGAGATGATGGAAATTCTACATCATGCTGACACTTGAAATATTGCTTCAGGTTTGTGTTGCTCTAAAACTGACATACTACAATATTTTCCTGATTATAGACTGCTGAATATTTTATGCTAAAAATGACAGAACTCTGTTTTATTTCAAAACACAGGACAGGTACAATGAGGTCATGTTATGTCTTCATTCAATATCTCTTCATTCTTCTTCATTTATGCTTAAAAATGAATTGAAAACTTTAATAACGTTTTTCCTTGTTCTTTTCTTTCTTAGAATAAGGCAATCTAGTTTCTCTGACCTTTTCTCTCTAATCATGATTTTTATATGCCTGATTATTCTCATTGTTTTCTTTAACTCATATGCTCATTGTCTCTTACTTTGAAACTTTTTCTGAAGTTTAGTTATAACAGCCAGTTGCACAGCATTACAGGCAGCTTACTTGGCCTATGCTGGACAAGATGGACTGAGCAGCACTGCGTTAACAAGCGGATATCCCACTGCCAGGGCATGATAACAGCTGACAGCTCCCTATGGAGTGAGCACCAGCTGCATGGGAGCTTGAGGAAATGAAGAGATCAAGCCATCTCTGTGAAGCCCTGGAGGCCAGATAGGCTTGGGGGGATGCTAATCAGGGCCATTAAGGCCTATTACTGCACTCAGGGGCTTGACAGACACTTGAAAGAAGCCACTGACCAGGGCAGCTATAAAGATATAATAGACCATCAACTGGATCCCCCATAGTGGTATCAGAAATAGAAATTTTTATCTCACTTGGAGACTTATGTAGAATGTCAGTTCAAGATGTATTTTTCTGTCATAACATATGCTCTTCTCATTTTCCTGAATATGAGCAGGTAATGCAATTCACTTTCTGAGTTTATGGCAGCACACGGCCACCTAAGTAGGTGAGGAAGAAAAATGGGCAGAGCTGAGGAAACTGGGAAACTTTAGGAGAGAGAATTTTGGAAAGAAGAAGTTAATCAGTTATCAGAATAACAAAATGGCAATATGGAGAAAGTAAGCAGTATGTTGGCACAAGTTTTTTGTAAGATACTGCTGCATTTTTGTGTCCCTTCAGGAACTAGAAGGTAATTATGGCTCAGTTACAATGTCTTGTTGATCATACATAACATAAAATTTGTTATTCAGAATTGTCTCTGAAGTAATATTCTGTACCATTGAGAATTACCTGGGGTCCATCAATAAAAAAAAATACTGCTTACTGGATCAGTTTCACAGTTGAAATAGCCAACATCTTATTAGGCTCACTTATTTTGTTTGCAAATTGAAGAAAGACATTCTATCCACTGAGCAGTTTCTGCTGTTGGTGTAAAATAACTGTAATCCTCCTTGTTTGTGTCAGAGCCTTTCCCAGCTGCAACTCCCCCTTGACTCCAAACAATTTTGTGTGATATACATGTCATTCAATTTAGGAAGAACAAGGCACTCGGCATGCATAACACAACCAGTTATTATATTCTGCCTGCTAAAGACTAAACAAGTTCATGTCCTCCATATGCGGTCAGAATGTTGGCAATAGCTTGTTTTACACACATACACAATAAGATAACACAGACAGCTGTACTTTTGTTAAATCAGATTACACTTGGCACTTGCATTAACATGAGTAAAATTACGTCTCGTAAGCTAAATTTTCATTTCAAGAAACATGACTCTATTGATTTCAGCATTTCTGTCTTCCATATCTAGAGATACTTTTACTAGTCTGAAGTGACAGCTCAGTATTAGTTTGATGATTGGTGTGTTTGGCTTTTTTCTTTAAGCAGTTACAGATTAACAGGTAACAGTTGTAAAGTGGTGAAAGTTGTGATGTCCAAGACCAAGCTAGAGAAGAGGCAACAGTCTCTGAAAACAGGAGCATCTTGTAGAATCTTGAGGAATTTTCTAGTGGAATGATTAAAGGATTGATTTTGAGACTAATCTTTTTTAATATTGTCATGAAAAACAATCAGCTAATTAACTTTATAGATGGCACAAAAATGGGAGATACAATGTCAAAAAGCATTGCAAAGGATATGTCCAGTAGAAATAGGTCAGACTGCCATTCCAGGAGACCCTTTTCAAGCTGAAGTCCTCTGTACTGCTTTGGTGATCCCTATTCAAGGAAGATGAACTCAGACTGATGCAGAGAATCACGAGTAGCATGGATAACCTGCTTTACTTCAAGATACTTTAAAACTTGTCTAGTTTATTCTACTTAAAAGAAAAAAAAAGAAAAATGCTAAGGTTAAGACTGAATTGCTCGTCAAATGCATCAGAAAGGGAATGTCACAGAAAAAGAAGAGCACTTAAAGCTACTAAATACTGACACAAGAACATGTGAATGCAATTTCACCATATGTTTTGATAGGATATTGAAATAAAGTTACTAAACCTCAAAGAAGAATTTATAGAAGAAGAAAGTAGAAGAAATCTCACAGGTGTCAAATTAGAGTGTGATAAGATAACAGAATGGATTGCACAAGATGGTTACCAAGTATTCTAGATCTACATTCTACATTACTATGCTCAAGACAACACCAAAAAGGGTATTTCTATATGGCACCAGTTAACACAGGTAACAGGAGGAATCACCATTACTATATTTTGCATCTGATAAAGGCTACTGAAATGTTGTGGCAATACAATTATATTGCTTTCAGTACTCTAAACTGGAGTTTATCATACACGTAAAACACAAACAACAAAACAGTTCCCAATCCTCTCCTCATTCCTATTTCTCTTTTTTATCCATCTGCTGCCTACACCATTAGACCAGTGAAGGTACTTGTAAAGCTACATGCTGAACCAGAGCAGGTCTAGCTGAAAAATAAACAAACAAAAGAAAACAAATTATTATTTTATACTCAAGCCAAAACTTGGTTCACTGCACATTCCACAAGCCGTTGTCTTAGTATAAGAGAAGAAAAAAGGCAAGAATGAAAAAGGGAAAGAACAGAAAGAGCTTTTGTACAATAAAAGTTTAATCCAAAGCATTACAAAACTTGATGCGGAATTAAGAAAGAAATTGGTTTTGACAGTGTGAGTTAGTAAGGTTATATATGAGCAAGAAAATAATTTAAAAGTTAATAACTGCACTTTTATCAATAATTCCTTTCCTTCCCTTTCCTTTTGCCCTCCCTTCCACTTTCCTTTTCCCTTTCCCTCCCCTTTCTCCTTCCATTCCCTTCCCAAATCTTGGAAAGCCCTAGAACAGCTTAATCTGTCAAACAGAACAACCATGGGGCTAAGAAAAGCCTTCAGGTCAGTTTTCCCTCTACAGCACAAACCTCCTGGTTACACAACAGGGTAATGTTGCTATTTCTATGCATTTGTCTTTTCCACAGTACAGTTGAAATTGTCCCCATTTCACCTGGGGCTTCAAGAGTTGAAAAGTGCCATTCATTTTTAGAAACCAATTAAGGAAAGCAAGTAACTTTTGGTTTTAGATCGAAATGTCTCCATTAACTGCACAAGACTAATTAATGCTTACTTTTCATATATAAACCAACAGGAAATACTAAGAATTAAAAATTATTGAGGAGTTACTTCCATTCTGAATACCGTTTCATACATAAATACTCTTCCCAACTGTACATGATGCTGAAGACATAATATAAAGTAGGACATGTCAAATAAACTTCTAAGTCAGGAGAATACAGGAGTTGAGATATACAAAATGCTGACATTTTCAAATGAATAAATATTTTATTCTATCTAGATAAAACTTGGATTTACATCAACTGAAATATTTGTGAAAAGAATATATGAAACATAACCACTAAATAAGATACATTCAAAAAGCAAGGTTTTCAAAAAAATAGTGAGAGTTTTAGTTGATTTGTGTCACTGAACTTTATATATTCCATACATTTTAAATGAAAAGCCTCATCTGCTTTAATTGCTATGCAAAAAGAAGAGCTGAAGAATTTATTAGATGATGACTCTTTACCTTGGGACCCTATGAATAAATAATCACATAAACTGATTGAACATAGACTATTAAGAAAATGGGGCCAGGGAAAGTTGCATATAGCAGTCTGACTTTCACTGGAATAGCAGGAACAGTAACATATCCATGATATGTGTAGTGCCTATACAAAAGAGGTATTTGGCCTTTTAACCACTAAAAATACTTACTTTTCGATGATATTTTAACAGGAATGAAGGGAAGAAAAATTCAGAAAAATTTCCTAAAAGTGCATAGGTCTGATATAATTTCTTTTTTTCTTTGACTTTCTAGGGTAGAAATGATCAATAATATCAGTCATGATCTCAATTTTAATGCTTGAAAAAGCAAACAAACAACTCCCCTTATCAATGTATAAATTGTTTTCCAGCATAACTGCATGAAGAAACAAATCCTGCCTAAGACATGTGGGCTTTCCTGCCTCACAATACAGAATGTGCTTTCATAGTCAAGTGGTGAGAATAGCATATGACTCCCATACAATGTAGTTCCAAGCAAATGGAAGATTCATCAATTATCTTTATGACATTTCAATATTGTATTATTTTTCAAACAGCTCAGATATTGAATTATTAACTCTCATGCAAGTTAATTTCCAGGCACTTCAGTTAGAATTTAAAAAAAAAAAGAAAAAAAAAAGAAAGAGATGAACTGAAAAGGAAGAAAGAAACATGAGTAATTAAGAAGTATTGGAAAAAAACAGTTTTTACAGTTTTTACCCTGCATAAAAAAATGCAAGTCTAAAGCACCTCAGATTATAAAATCTAAACAAAAATCTAAAGGAATTTTTCATATGCAAAAGCTTGATGTGTTGTTTTCTACTGACAAAACTTTAAATTTCTCAGTCTTTAGGAAATTTTTTAAGTTACTAATAAAGTAATAGACAGCAGTTTTTTCTTGAGTTACTTAATTCGTTAGATTACTAAATTTATTTTTAGATCTTGATACTATTGTTACATCTTAATGTAACATTTTATCTCTAATTAATTCTTTTATTTCTTTCAGGAGCTCTTAAAGATACTTAAGATATATTGTGATTCAAAGCAGTAGATCACCCTCAATAGAATACTGTATGGAGTTATCATAACCTTGGTTAAGAACAAAATGAAACTTCCAAAAGGTGGATATTCACTTTTTCCTCCAGTCCCACCTCATGGCTTGTCATTCATCTACATCAGCTACAGATGAAGTTATTGGTTAGTTCATCCAAATTAAGGTATACTATATGTTGCAGCTGAATCTATCTATTCATCTATCTATCTATGCATCTGTCTATCTCTTTCTCTTTATTGAGCAGGAAATTAAAAAGCAGCGTGATGGGAGATTTTAGAAAACTGGCAAATCAGGCCAATTTTAAACTGTGAAACTTAACTTTTGTGAATTTGGTCACTGACAACACACTTATTCATAATCATCAGTTGTTTTACAGGATTCATCATCCTCACTACATGTACAAAACTGCCTGTCTAAATCACAGCATCAGCTGTGGGTAGGCACTACCATGGAGCTGATACCATGCAGTTATTGCTGATGGTTGCTGCCATTGTCTTTTCTCTATTGAGGACGTCAAGTAGACCAGGCTTGAGAGCTCTTCAGCAACAGAAGTTAGAAATGAAGTAGATTTATCTTGTTTATTCTCTCAAGTTTTCCTCTCTTATGCAAGATGTTTTTATCTCACTGTGCTCTTCCTCAAAACCGGGGGTCTCCTCTGCTCCTGATACTGCATGTTTTGTTTTGTCTTGTTAATCACCCTTGAGTGTTCAGGAGATGTCCCCATTGTTCTGGATTTGTATAACAAGGTTTTGGTAGCAGGAGGGCTATAGGGGTGGCTTCTGTGAGAAGCTGCTAGAAACTTCTCCTACATCCAATAGAGCCAATGCCAGCTGGCTCCAAGATGGATATGCTGCTGCCAAACTTGAGCAGTGACGATGGTAGCACCTGTGGGACAACATATTTAAGAAGGGGGAAAAAACCTGCTGTGCAACAGCAGCCAGAAGAGAGGAGTGGGAATTTGTGAGAGAAACAACTATGCAGACACCAGGGTCAGAGAAGGAGGGGCAGATGGTGCTACAGGCACCAGAGCAGAGATTCCCCTGCAGCCTGTGATGAAGACCATGGTGAGGCAGGCTGTCCCCCTGCAGTCCATGGAGGTCCATGGTGAAGGAGATATCCACCTGCAGCCCATGCCGCAGCAGGTGGATGTGCCTGAAGAAGGCTGTGACCCCATGGACAGTCCTTGCTGCAGCAGGCTCCTGGCAGGACCTGTGAACCTTTGGGGGCCCACACTGGAGCAGTGTCCTGGAGGACTGCACCCCATGGAAAGGACCCATGCTGGAGCAGTTCATGAAGAACTACAGCCTATGGGAAGGGACTCACATTGGAGAAGTCCATGGATGACTGTCTCCCTGGGAGGTACCCCATACTGGAGCAGGGGAGGAGTGGCAGAGACAACGTGTGATGAACTGCCTGCAACCCCCGTTCCCTTTCTCCTTGTGCTGCTTGTGAGGAGATAGAGAAATCAGGAGTGAGGTTGAGTTCTGGAAGAAGGAAGGGGTGAGGGGAAGGTGTTTTGAGATTTGGTTTTATTTCACATTATCCTACTCTGATTTGCTTGGTAATAAATTGAACTAATTTCCCCAAGTTGAATCTGTTTTCCCCATGACGATAATTGGTGAGTCATCTCCCTGTTCTTATCATGATGCCTGAGCCTTTCACGGTATTTTTACCTCCCTATCCGGAAGGGGAGTGAGAACCTAATATCTCAACACAGCTCTGAATCAGAGTATAGTCAGATGGCCATGTTTAGCATGTTTTAATATGCTCATACTCCTCAACTTGGATTACTACTGAAAAGAACATCTAGAAAGTCATTTCAGAGAGTTGTTCATGTCTGAAGTTAACTGTAAACATTATGTGACAGTATTAAAAAGTATTTAAAAGTGTTAAAACAATCAAAAAGCTATTCTAGAGAAAGAATAAAGTAATTTTGTAAAGCTATGAAAAATTATTAGCTAACACCTATGTCACTTCGTTTTTTTTGAGAATGAAAGTCTCTTTTAAATAATCCTTGAAGTACAACCAGAAATACTATTTGAATCACACAAAGAAAGCAAGCTGGGGAAAAAAAAAGACACAAA
>JAOXJK010000001.1:162866609-162883051 GCA_025774025.1 Xenus cinereus
TCTTGAGATAAATATAGGTATTATAAATAAAATACTGCTATGGTTCCTGGTTCCCACATGTAAGACAATAACACTAATAGTTTTGATTTTATTTTTTTTCATTTATGATAAAAACCTTGTCACTGAAACCCAATACAATGCTTAAAGCTCCTAAATTTTAGATTCATGATACTGTGTTCTTATAAAAAACTGAAGAACTGTATATTATTCAACTGTATATATATATGGTACAAAGAAGCCTTGTTTGTTTCTTTGTTTCAGTTCAGGTTTTTCTTTGGGATTTTCATTTATGACATTGTTGTTTCCCACTAAATATTTTCAGATCATCTTTTCCAGCACGTCTTTCAGTAATTTCTCCATGACTAATTCATATTAAGACTCAAATCTTACTTTCTGAACTGCTGCATGCAGTTCACACCTTAATTTCCCATTACACTTCCACATAAATACAAAAAATGAAGTGGACAATAAAAAATAGTGCACAACCACTACTAAACAAAGGTAAATGTACTGCTTTGTGCGCAATTTTTTCCAGTCTAACAGTATCACCATGCAGTAAAATCTGCAGGACCTGCTATTTGTTATCTAAGTCAGAGCTGAGAGCACAAGTGATAAAAGAAATAATAAGGAAATATACTTCAGGAATAGCATTTTTGATGTAGAAGAAAGCAATCTAGAGAAATAAAGACTTAAATGTGTCAAACATCACACTGACATGCCTAACTTTTAAAATGTAGTTGTGAAATGAAATCTCAGATTATGAGTCTAAATTCTCTAGATACTGAGCAGGGAGAACTAGTTTTTTTAAGCATTAATTATGATAACCATTGCCAAAGAACTCAGTGCCTTATGGAAAATGTCAAATAATGGAAGCTTATATACAACTCTGCTATTCTGCTCTATAGAGGTACTAATGTAATATTAATTCACAGACCAAAACAACATTTGAAGGTGGATACTAGAGGTTTTCCTTTGGTTATGGAGGATCACCTCACCTCAGAATCCAAATAGTGCAAATTCATCCTGCTACGGTAGCTTGTGTTCTCCCTTGGCTTTATACCACAGATCCCTCCTCTCAGCATACTACTACAATGATTACTTCAATCAAATTTAGTTGTGCACTCATCCCTTCTGGAGAAGATATATTAATACAGGTAAAGAACACAGCTAGCTGGTGAAAGTGAAAGAGCAAGGAATGACTTTTTGGTCCCTATTATAATAAGATTTTGAACTTTGCATCTAAGACTCATATGATGGGGTACAAAAAGAAGTTCTGTGAGTGTTAACTTGATCTCTGGTCTCACGTAATTCCTAGATAGATGACAAAGTCAAATGACAGTTTTCCTTATGTCTCTGTGCTGCTTGCAGATAAAAGATTAAGTTTTTGATGTCCTCAGGGACACATTTAGAGACCAGGTCTTCCTCTTCCTTTGTGAATAGCATCTTAGTATTGAACTCAGTGTTTTCTGTATGTTAGGTAAAATATCAACTGATTTGATCATGTCTTTCAGTAAGTTTGGATAGTTTGGATAAAATTGGCACTTGCTTTACCATGTAAGTCTTCAATGATTTGGTTGTAAAGTATTCCCTGAGATGCCCAGCTTAGCTAAGAAGAAGAAATTGTTGGCATGAGTTATAGCAGAGCTTTAGTAACTTAGGGTATCCCAATGGCATAAATGCACAGCCTAAAACCTGTTAGACATATAAAGGATTAGAGGCACTGATAAAATTCCCCCACAAAACTAAAACAGTGTTCTGAGCTAAAAGTTTGTTTCATGAAATTTCTTTTTCTTCTCTTGCCTTATTACTACACTGAAAAAGCAAAAATCCTGTCCTATACTCTACCCCAAATTTATGTAGCTCTCTGTATGATTTGAATTGTTATTTTCAGCCATTTATTTTTAAAGAAAGAATGGACAAATAGATTTATAACTGAAAAAAAGGCAGCTGTTAAGAAAACTGTTATTTAGGGAGAAAAAAAATATCTTTTTTTCTCTTTACTAAGTGAATAGCTAGAAAAAATGCAGCACATGAGATTAACAGTTGATAATTATAATTACACTAAAATGCTATGTTAATACTAACAAACCATACTCAAATAGATTTTCAAACTGGAACACCATGGTAAGAAAACTTGTAGTTTTTAATGCAACCTGACTTTTAAAAAAAGTTCAGAAATCTCATCAAAGTTAGCCTAGAAGTGATATAAAATGTGATATACTGACATGGAATGATACACAATAACTCACTGTGATTATAGTTTATGTAATACCTTCATCCTTGAATTTCTTTTATAAGCCTTCATTCACATGACATCGTCTACTTCAGGAAACAAAAGGATAATTTTATGTTGTGGAAAGGTTGATTTATTTTTTTCATCAAAAAGAAGACATTTCCTAAACAGTACGAATTTTACCTGATCTTCCACCGAAATGCTGTACTGGATGTGCTATTCTGTAACCAGAAACATTAAATTGATATCATGCTTTGTCACATGTGCTGTTGTTGCCTAAGAAAATAAAATTAAACAGCATGAAAGAATCTGAATGTTCAGAACAAAACTCTTCTTAGTGGTTGGGGGAGGGGCAAAAACCAGAAGAAGATAAAAGGCAGTTGGGAGAAAGAGAGAGATTCCTTACATCACCTGGAACTTCATTACTGACATTAACCTCTCCATTTCCTGAATCACGATATTCAGATGCACAGCAATACAGACTCACAGATCAAAGATGATGAAAGATTCAGTATCAGAGATAAAAAAAAATGTGACTGCCTCTCCTTTTTTTGTGAAAAAAAACCCCACATTTGAATTCTTGTGTTATATTTCATTACAATTAGTAACCAACATCATGCTAAGAGATGAAAGAAACTCAGGTTCTCAGTTTTTATTGATAGACAGATACAAGCATATACATCTGGTACAGTTAGCTGCTTTACTTTTTATCTTCTTCCAAAATTGATTATACAAAAAATCTGAGAGAAAAATAAAAATTTAATAAATCAGAAAAGGAACTATGCAGCTGTAGAGTGAGATAATTAGGGGAGCGGTACGGGTAAAGACCCAGGAGAATCATTGCACTGAAAATAGTAACTAAAAATCCAACCTATACCTGAGATGTAAGGGTCTATTGTCATCTTGCCATAGTCAAACAAGGACACATATTAAAAGGTCTGTTTCATCTTATTTTCTCCCTTCTGTCCTGTTAATAATAATGAGAGATAATGAGAGAGCACCTGGGTGGGCAGCTGGCAGCTGGCCAAGGCCAACCCACCATTAATACTTATGAAAATAATTGTTAACATGACAAAATGCATCTGAAAGTAGATGACTATAATGGTCCTATCTATACTTGAGCTAATCAGCTTAGGCTTCCTTTTTGTTCACTTCTAGGCTCAGTTTAGTTTGTCTGCAAGTAGGTGTTTATTTGTTAAGAAAATCTGGGCTCTAAATGTTTTAATTTACTTCCACAGACTGTTCGTGATTCAATACTGCCTTACAAAATTAGGTCACTGGTCACAAAATTCCACATCACTGGTGGAACACAGAGCAGTGTTTCTGCTCCCAAATTCCAGTACTTGATTGCACAGCTTTTCTCCCCTTCTTTCTCCTCACTGTGATCTGTTTCTGAGTAATCAGAAATAAGCAGGGGTGTCAGTCCTTCCTAGGGACAAGTTTTCAAGTCTAGATTGGGATAAAGACCTCAGTAAGTATTCTAAGATTTTAAGTAGAACTAAATTAGAAAACACAGGTATCCTTAGAAAAAAAATTATCAGCTGTCAGGAAAAAAATAATAATCAATCTCTCAAACCTCAAGCTTGTAGCAAATATTTTTAATAGGAAAAAATTCCCCTGGTGTTTTTCAAAGAAATGCAGAGAAAAACATCAATTAAACAAATGTATAACTGGAAAATCTCCTTTAACCCAATGAATGTGATTCTGCCTTTACCATATTATTTAATTTCTTCCTGAATTCTAATGGAGAAAAGTTCAAGTAAATATCTGGAAAAAAAGACAGGTAAAAATAGCTGAAGTTATATAATATACCTAAGAAACAAAAGATTTTTTTCTCATAATTACCTGTTGTGAGATGACTAGTGTTGTTTCTTCACCATCAAATTCCTTAGTTTGTGTATTATTAACACAGAGTGTAAGGCTTGAAAAGCTTTGCTGTGATATTGACAACCTTGTTTTGATTTTTAGTCTGTTAAACTAGAGCATATTGTTTGGTAATCTTAGAACAGCATACTTGGTGACATCTTGAATCAAGGATTTACAATGAAAACAGCTTTGCTGCACACACACAAATCTGCATAGTAGAAAGTGTTTTAACAATACTGCCTTTGTTGTATTTGGCGTATGTTTTAGACCTTTTTTAGCCTGTTAAATCGACTTACAATATTGCTTGATAAACAAAGATAAGTACAATGGCAAGAAAGAAAAAGTACTTTACTTCGGCAAACTACAATTTGCATCTGCAATACAAGCTCCACTGTCTAATCATTCCATGCTGTAAAGAAAGCAATTTTCTCTTAAAATAACATTAAGTTGCTTTTTGTTTGCTGTTACAATGTGAGTGAATACCATTAAACTACAAAGGTGGATATTAACATTATCATCAAATACAACACAAAAGGTCTGATCCTACATTTCACATGCAACCCAAACTCCCACTGAAGTTTATAATAGCACATAATAATAGAGCAAGGCTTTTTTTCCCAGATAGTACTATGTTTTTAAAATCGTGACTAACTGTGCTATGCAATGAGAAATTGCTCCTTTTACAGTACAGAAAAAGAGGGTGTTTCTGGAAAACTGAAATCTGGAAATTAGAGTAAACTCCAGCTATAGGAACAAACTATTGACTTTCTATGAGACTTTGCCGGGCAGCTGATACACTACAGATGCTTTTCCATTTCTAATAGTGCAACAATATTTATTGTTGAAGAGGAGAGAAACCTTATGGTGAGAGATAGTCAAAGCAATTTATGGCAAGGGTACAGGAAAGTAGTGAAGTAAATAAAAATTTTTGAGGCAGATGGCGACCATAGTATTGTTGAATTATTTAGATTGGAAGGCACCCATATAGGCCAACTATTTCCAAGTCCATGCAAAAAACAGATCTGGTTAGTGCAGACTGCTCAGGGCTGCATCCAGTCAGTTTTGAGTATTTCCTACAATGCAGACTACACAATTGCTTTAGGCAGCTTGTGCCAGTGCTTAAGTAACCCCAGGCTGAATAAGTTTTCCTAGTATCTAATCAGAGTTTACCTTGTTGCATCAACAGTATGTAGATATATAAATATTTCATAATGCTATGAGCATACCTAGGCACAGTGTATAATCATTTATCCTAAATAAGTGAGAAATGTAACCATCAAAGGGAAAAAAAAGAAGCAAGTGTAGTTGTGCATGCACACTAACATTTAATTTCCAAATATGGGAAGTAATTAAAAATGAGAAAGTTTATTGAAAAGCATTGAGGACCAAGGCAAATGGTAGCATGTGGATGTAACGATTTTGTTTAAGAAAACCATAATGAAGTCACAGAGCTAATATACACTATCTAAAAAATCTTTAAGAATGACCATAAGAGCCAACATGGACAAGCAAGATACTAAAGAAATTCTTAGGCAAAATAGTCCTTCCATACTAGGTGCAAAACCAGTAGAAAAAATAATTACTAAAGGAGTAAAATTATTAAATATATGGAGAAACATGTAATAGGAAATAACATTAATGCCACTTTCAAAGAAAACTGTTTGAAGCATAACAAACGAGTTCTTTGAAGTAATAGATAAGCATACAGATAACTGTCATCAGGTTCCTGTAGGACTTAGACTTCTGAAGAAACTAATTTAACATGAAGCTATAGGTAAGTAAGGATTGTGACATTATTTGCAATAGGATGCCACCAGTAACTTCATTCCATCGGTTTCTGTACTCGTGCTTATACTGTTTGCCACATATTTTCAAATTATTTTGAAAATGAAGTGAATAGATGACAAAACTTTGCAATTATACAAAATAGTTCAGGATAACAATAAATACGTTTATGTAGCCAAATAGAGAGGCCCGTTTTTGCTATGAAATATGAAGTAGACTACGCAGATTTTAACCATGTTCAGCTTGTTTTAAACCTAAACATTAGCACACCGACATTGCGTAACTGGAGAAGCTTTTCTATATCCAGTGGCCCAGAAAATACTACTTCCATTGCTAGTGACAAGCCACAGGCCTTGTACCAACTGCCTTATGCTGACTGGGCAAGGCCCCAGCTGTAACCTTTTGTTACCAATTTGTTATGGGAACTGGCTATGTGAGCTTGGCAGCAAGCAGCTCTTGTTCCGATGTGCAGTTTATGCACGGTCTTGAAAGTATGAGCAAAGGCTGAAAGCAGAGCAGCCCTGGGAACCTAAACAACTCTGTGCCAGTTAAGCGTTTTCCCCTTGGTTGAGCAGTGGTGCAGATAGTCCAAGGAGGTTGTGCTATATCAATCCTTAGTGGTTTTCAAGATGTGCCTGGACACAGCTCTGAGCAACCCGTTATGAACTTAGAGCTGACCCTTCTTTGAGAAGGAGGTTGGAACCTCCCAAGGTTTTGCATGCATACTCAAGAGCAGACTAAAGACTGTTTTTGCTTTAAGAAAATTAGAAGCAGCCAAGCAAGGCAGGTGGGAGAGGGAATGGGGGAGAGAGATGGGGAAAGACACACAACGGGATGAGGCACCTGCTACAGCCTGAGAAAGGGACACTCCTCCAGGCATCACTGCATCATGTAGTCCCCAGGTGGAAGCTGAGAGCTGCAGGCTGCCTAGAGACTCACCCTTCTTATAAAAGGACCAAATATTTAATTAGGGGATGGGGAGGTGGAAGCAGGGAGACGACCTCACATTGAGCTCAGTGAATAAAAACATTACAGACTGCAGGCATTAGTGCTGACTACAAAGCATCAGCTCTGTGATGTTGCATATTCACAGCTGGTGTAAGATACAATTGCTAAGGGAGGATTGCTTTCAGTATGCAGTGATAATGATTAACAATGTGTAATAACTAATTATTGTCAACCTGTGATGTTAATTAATGTCAATCTAGTAAAGTGTTGTTTTAACAGTTTGAGACTGACCTGATTTTTCAGTCTTCTAAGCACTCCAATCACATCGCTCTCTAGTTTCCTGATACGCACACAGGCGTTCAGTTGCAAGAGCTAGTTGTGAGTGGTTGCAGAATGCCCTAAAAACACTGACTGTTGTTTACTATTGATAAAAACATGCTGAAAAACTAATACATATAATCTTGAAATAATAAAATTAAATTAACAATTATTTCTAAAAAAATCTATAAACATTTTTAATGACAATCTAAGAAGGATTATTTTCTTTGCTATCTCATTTTTGACTAATTTTTATTGTAGAAACACATGAAAGAGCTACATCTCAAATAGAGTACAGAGTACATGTTCTGTCACCAAAAGAGGTTTATAAAATCATGAAATGAACAGAGGATAAGCACAGAATATCCTTTCATGTTATAATACTTTAAATTAGGGACACAGAAAAAATATTAATGTAGGTAAAACTATCAGCATAAGAAACAGAAATATATTATTTTACAACAAATCCTGGTTTTATGTGAGATTGCGGAGGTGAAAAGTGTAAAGAGGATCAAAAGGGGTTGATCAAGTTCATTAGAAGACAAGTATATCCCAAAATCCAAGAACACATATTCTACTCAGGAAAACCTGGGGCCTTAGCAAACTAGGAGCCACAAAGGTGTATCTGAAAGATCTAACTATACACTTATCCTTAATTACCTACTTCCTAATCTCTTCTGACTAAAAAGACAGAACATATTCAGAATAGAGAAAATACCAGTTGAAACTGGCAACCTCACTGCTGACACTTCTTCATGTAAATGTCTTCAGAGATTGGTGATAGTGAAACTAATAATTACTCTAAGGGAATGTTAGCCTGGTCAGTAAGGGTAGTTCCACACTGTACACATACAATTTATATACATTCGTAATGAAAATCTTTGCAGCTGAGGAAAACTTCCTAATTTTCCTTTCTAGTTAAAGGAAAAATAAAAGTACTTTTAAGGAAAGACTTATCAGGTCTATTTTAATGTCCACACTGGTGTGCAAATGCAAGTGTAAAATTGTATCAGTAACCAATGAAAGAGGCTGCACGTTGGCTGAAGTTCTGAGTAATCAATAAATTCAAATGATGAATGTCAATGCATTTCAATTCAGATATTTAAGTGTAGAAATCCTCCTAGTACAGGATCCAGGGACCACCAAGAGAAACTAATAAGTGTCAAGTTCAAGCAAACAAAAAAACTAAAGTCCCACCAAAAAAATTGCAAATAACAGATATGTGGGATTCCTGTCTAAAAGATATCACCATTGAAATAAGTTCATATTCGTTCAAGAGGAGACAGGAATATACTTGGAAGAGAGATTAACTGGAAATTACTAAATAGACTAATCATATCAGGCTCAGGACACATCCCTGAGAGGGAAATAGTAGAGAGCTGGGCAAGGATTGTGGAACTGAGGAGGGAAGCAGTATCAAATATGCTTGCCTTGCTTAAGTTTTCCTAAGTGTCCTCTTATGGCTGCTGTTGAAGATATAACACTAGGCTGCAACGTAACCTGGTCTGAACCAGTGTTTGGTGTTCTTATATGTGGCCTTACGCAACCTAAATTCTGAAAACTTATATGGTGACCACTCTGGATCCAATTAGTATTTATGTCAATTAGGAGTAGTCCAAGTGATTGTAGTTTCTCCTGTTACCTATGTGTTAGTCTAATAAACATGGGCTTAAGCACTGTGCCACAGTACTGTTAAACTGTAAACATTCTGTTGGGTTTGGTTTTGACAAATAATATCTGACAACCTCACAAAAAATTCCCAGTCATAGTCAAAGAATAACACAGACCAAGACTTCTTCCCAATACACAACATGGACCATGTTTTGGAGAAGGTAAAAGAGATACCAGCCAACAACAGGTATGTTTGGCTGAAAGCTATGCTGTGCTACTCTAAGGACCTGATGATAGAAAAATGTTGCTTTTATTGCTTCGTAGGTTCAGCTGTAATTTTCTGACAGTCTACTGCATTTCAGGAGAGGAACACAAATCCTCTGTACCATACCCCTTCTAGAAACCCCAGAGAAAGAGAAAAGGGGTTCAGACTGGCTGTGCAAATTTTGTTCAGAGCAGTTTCTCCTGGCAGAGGTCTTTTCCCAAAAAATGAAAGGGACTCCACTTAAGGCAGACATGCCAAATCTCATACACTGCATGCAAGAAACATTTACTCATCCAACTCCTCCTCACAGTCTCCTTCCACAGTGCCAGCTTTTCATGTCTTAGTGCATCGTTTCTGCCTTTCCTCCTCTCTGTAAACAAGATGTGACTTTATTTGTGATCTGCACCTAGCCTCACTCAGGCACTCAAAGGGTAAATATGCCATGGCTGAAGTGATATTGAAATTGTTCCTACTACTTTCCTATTTCACCACAGAAGTCCCATAACAGTCCTACTGCTGTAGCACAACAAGGTTGGAGAAGGGAGTCAATGTTTTTTCTGTTCCATCAGGTAATTCACACTCCTGAGAGAAAGCAGCTGGTGCTTGTTTTTCTAACCCTTGCAAAGTGTACCACAAAGAGGGCAGAATAGACCAAAAAATATATTCTGGGCCATTATATTTGTGAAAGGTATCAGATCTTTCAAATATGTTATGCCCTCAGGGTGACAAAGATAACATTTGATATAACCAGAGAATGTTTAGAGGAGGCGATTTAAACATTTTTTGATTTCCATGTTATCTGGCATGTATAAAATAAGGAGGATGTTAGAAGATTTCTCTGTGGACAGCAGCAGATATTTTGTTGAACCATATCCTAGTCCATTTTTCTCTTAACTGACCATGTATTAGCTGACCAACACATACTGTGTCCGACAGAATTCTCAAGTGTTTGCAACCACTGTGAAAAAGAGATGTATAAAAGCACATATATAAAAACTCTCACTGAGTCATTCTCCCATCTGTGAGTTACACAGCCTGTTGACCTAAACCACTGACTTTTTTTTTTTTTCCTTTTAGGTTTAAATGTAGAGTTTGAAACAGCCACTAGGAATAGTTGATCATGCCATTAGATTCAGTAGGCTGCCCTCAGCATCAGATGTTTGTACACGTCAGATTACTCTCTCATCCATTGTCACTATGTCTTTATACTGATAACATTCTAGCTTTAAGACTGTGTCTAAATGTTAGATTCCCGTTGTAATAACACACAAAATTCTCCTTCTGAGTCAAATTTCTTCTTTGTTTCCAGAGGGTAATATCACAAAAATGGAAGTCTTATTTTAATGCTGAAGACAGCAAGCAAATGTTTCCTGTAACTGTATCTAAGGTCAAAAATCTTACGCCTCAGTCACATACTTTCTAAATGATGCATGGTCTTCACAGTGGTTCATGCCAATAATGCAAATAATTTATCAAAATAAACTAAAAACAAATACAGGAAAACACACAAAAATACTTGTAGGCAATGTCATAGTTCATTTGACGAGCTTACAAAGAGTAGGAATCAGATAAATGTTTGTTTGTTTGTTTTTTTCCACAGAACATTACAAGGTATTAATGAAAAATTTTATTATCTGTGCCAGAAACTTCCTACTGATCCTGCTTGAACTGAAATGATCTATAGGTTTACCTTAACATCGAAATGTTGAAAAAACTCTTATTAATAAAACATAGAGTTCTAGATGACCACACTAGATTTCTAGTGCCCTGTCTTGTTACATCAGCTTCTAAAGCAAACCTTCTTTTACAAAGAATGGAAAGCATATAAGCAGATTTGTATATAAACAGGTGTCATACAGGTATAAAATATTGCAGTTGAGTGTAGCTCTTGGGAAGTTATAAATTATCATAAACCATTATCTAAATTTTTTTTCAGTAATTATCTTTCATGTAATTAACAAAGCAAAATGAGATTTTATGCTTGGACAATTAGCAAAAACCAATTGAACAAACGTTTGTTCCTTTAGCCCAGAAATAAGAAATAACCTGAAGAAAATGGTTAGTTCTTACTAACTTTTTTTTCTTCTCAAGACTCTTTGTGCACATAAACATTATTGCACTATAGAAATATGGTATTTTACAAGTTGTTCAGCTAGTGACTTACATTTGTCCTCCATCTTCATTAGGTTCTGATACATATTTTCTTCCTGTCTCTAGACAAAGGTGTCTTTAATGGACCCAGCTGCATTTTGCCAGTATTACTACTTCATTGTGTGTTTTGCATAACATTAAATGAGCATAATGTTAACATAGTTCAGGTCATAAAGTACAAAATTATGACTCTCTTTATTCGCCACTCATTCTGTATGAAAATAAATTCAGCTGTATAGCAGTAGAATGAAATTTGGAAGAACGAATTGTTTAATGGTTGTTTCATTTTAGAAATATTTACTCTAATTTAAATATTTTTTCTATGAAAATGCTTTTATAACCATTAAAGCTAATATGCTTTAAAATATTAAAACTGTTTTTTACAAAACTTTGAATAAGTGGTTTGTAATTTTTTAATCTTGCTTCAAAACCTACATATTTTAAAAAGAAAAACATAAAAAGTAAACAGCAGGGAGTTATAAAAAGTAGTTAAAATCAGTAGTTAAGCTCTTAAATTGTTAGCAATTGTGTCAAGGGAAATGATGAAGTCACTGTTTTTAAATAAACCACCTCTTTAAAAGTCAACCAACTTCTAGTCCAACTATGATTTAAATATGATTTCCCACTGCATGTTCAAATTCAGCGAGCTGCACACAACAGTGGGCAAGCAAAAGGGAGTATGAACATCTTGAGCATAAGGCACTGGGAACAAAAGGGTTAAGAGAAAGAAAATTGTTAAATGAGAAAGACCTGGGTTTACTCCTACTAAAAACAAGAACAAAAGAAAACCTTCTATCTGTTTTAATGAAAGTTTAATTGGATTGAAGTGGAAAATTAGAGCAATTCTAAGTAACTAAAACTCTGCAAAATAAAATAATCTGATTCCAATCTTAATGGTAGTAAGATGTGCATTTAAGGGTCCTGTAACAGTTTAAGACACTTAAACATAATTTCATTATTTACTATAAGAAAAAGGACAGATGCAAAATCATAAGAATTTTTTGTATAATTTGTTTAAGTGAACCACTACATAATTTTAAAAAAACTGAACCTGTTCTTGCTTCTGAATTTCAGTGTAAGCTAATTTTAAGCAAAAATAGAGGAAGCTGCAGTGGAAAGAAAAAATCTATCTCCTTCTGAAAGCCAGAGCCACTCTATGCTACTCCCAAAGAATACAATGCCAGCAGAAACAAAATCTCTCTCTCCTGTTTATGCTCAAGGCTATACAACAGACTATCAGTTTGACTAATGCATATTCAGTGTCTCTCATGGACTCCTAGTTCCTGACTGAGCCACTCACTCATTTTTGTGAGCGTGTACAACAGTAGACTCACCTGTTTGTACTTCCATTGAGATGCCTGGTCGGGTCCTTATACAGCTTAAGCGAGGTCATCCTGACTCTTCTCAACTTTCTTACAGGTGTACACAAAATACCAGAGAGGCCATTCCCAGGCTGTCAACCCAGGTTTGAGAGGACAACCTAGGAGTTTGGGTCCTTGGAGGAGGGAAAATAGGAGCCCTGAATTAATACAAAACACAGCCATGTTGTAGTCTACCTTGACTGTGTTTCTGGCACAAGTGTGTGAAGCGCTTTCTAAACTGAATGTGAAAAAAAACATTTGAACAATTTTGTTTCACTTACTTATTTTATTATTATGACACAGCAGTAGACCTTCCCTGTGTGTGTCCACTAATGTATTTTCCTGCAATTTTTTTTTTTTTGCTTTTTGCTAATATCAAGATGATGTACCTTTAGATGTAAACTTTCGACTAAGTTGTTAAAAGTAGATTTCAGAATTATTAGTAATTAGAAACTGTGAAGCAGTTAGTCTTGCTTTCCAAGGGCTGAGAATGTACTGGATTTCCAGGTACTGGATTTTTTGTCTGGATTTCTCCAGATATTGAGTTGAACAGGTTAGTCTTAGAAGTTAAACACAGCCAAAATGACAATATTTTACCTGGGATGAAGTTGTTCATACTGTAGTTCTTATTGTTGACCCTAAATATAAACTGCACCATACAGAAGAATTATCTCCTTCTTTGATGTTCAGTCTTACAGTTCTATTGCCTTCATAGTTTCCTTAGGGATGACATCTATATTTACAACATTTTCATTAATAGTGGAATGGTCAAATTATTCAGATACACTTCAGATACTTATATCATCTACACTCATCTCAGGGAAAAACAATTGCAGATGCAAAAGTTAAACCACAAGAAAACCCCTCATTACCAAGGAATCTGTTATTTAACAACAAAGAAATAGCAAAAACAGTTTAACTTTCTCAGGTTTTTGATCTGATTTTCCAAGGGTGCCCTGAGTTTTTACCTAGTTGTAAAAGCTGTTGCATGCTAATGAAAATTTTTCAGATTGCTTTTTTGAAAGAGGGTCTGGCTTCATACGCTTGAAAATTACAGGTGGTAAAAGGAGAAAACAAATACAGTCTGGCAACTTCATGATCATAAGGGTCTTTTCCAACCTCAATGATTCTACGATTCTTTAAAATAACAATGTGACTAAGCATTCCACACTCACACTGCCTCCATCTAATTCTTAGTAGAGAAACAGTGGACACAAGTTTGTGAAATTTACATTTTTCACTCATGTCAGGACTGTATTTCTTTTTCGGGAACATTACACTTCATAAAAAAGGAATAAAGAGGTTTTGGGGAATTTGGTGGGGTTTCTTGGTTTTTTTGTTGTTTGCTTGCTTTTTGTTTTTTAACTATTCGAATAAACCTGAAGAGTTGTTACTCACTGAACCCGTCAAGATCACCACTGCAAATCACATAACATTGCAGTAGTTTTCATGGACACATATGTCTCATACTTTTCTTCCAACAGACTTCAGCAGGAGAAAATTCTCACTATAAATTACAGATTCATGCCATACTAAATGACTTAGTTACTTTATTTCTGTGTATTAGAGTGACTGTAAGATTCCTAGTTTAGTAGAAAAACCTCAAGATATAAGGAAACCTTTTTGCTCAGAATTCCGGGCTCTATGGACAGTCAACTTCAGAAGCTAAGTTGATTGAAGAGAAATTTTACTTTCTTTTGAGTCTAGACAGAAATTTTTCATTCATTTTGGCTGATATTTTGCTCTTATTCAGGACCTAAAAGTTAACTATTTCAATCTAAGCTGTTAACCTTAAGGCATTCCATATAACAAATTAATAAACAGGAAAATCCCAAAAGGAAAATCTTCTCAGCATAAAATCAGCACTCTTAATTCTTTCCATTATCTATAAAGGGGATCTAAGGTTACTAATTCATAATTAATTGTCTTAAATATCTTTAGCTGGATGAAATAACTCTGACCCTTCGTTTAACAAGGCAGCCTTCTAACTTCAAACTTGTTGGTTATTATTCTCCTTTTCATTAAAGCTTTGACAGATACACTCTTACAAATCCAGCTGTTAGAAATGAGTAAGTTATACTTCTACTTTTCTAGCTAGCTGCTGGTGGTGTCCATCACTTACTCTCTCCTGGCAGATATGTCTTCATCACGGTTGATTCAGTGCAAAGTCCACCAGTTTATACCACACCTCATCATCGACAGCTATTTTTAAAAATAAATTCCTTAAATTTTCAACAAAGTGGTTCATCTCCTTTCCTTCCTCTCTGCCACAAAGGTAGGATCTTCTAGCAGGGAGACACTAACAAAAGTTGAGGAAGATATGGGTGAGCAGGTAGTGGTACTTAAAGTGTTATAGCTAGTTAGCAAATTGAAAATATGTTATAACTTATATGCATTTGAAATTTCATCAAAACTATTCTTACACTGTACTAACACAGCTATACTAGTGAAAACAAGATATTTTTCATGGTGTATATACAAAAGTCATTGTGGTAAGCCTAGATAATAAAGTATTGAATGTACAGTGTTTTCACTGTAGGAGAGAAACTCTTTGGAAAGGTGCAAACTAGCAATTTGCAACTTCTTTCTTTGTTTAGGTTTCATTAAAATAAAATTGCTACTTTCCTAAGACAATTCACAAATAAGAGAATTTTTTGGAAATGTTCAGATTAGGTGTGTTTGTTGTTTCCATTCTATTATAGAGCTACAAGTTACAAATTAGCTCATTTTTATGTCCCACATTTGCGCTTTGTTTGCAGAGGACAGAGGTGTGACAAGCACAGAAATTGTGTTATGTATGCATATATGCATAGCCAGAGGGTGAATATTTCCTAAAAATGAGGAAAGAATTTGAAAGTCTCTTGAACTTCACTGGCCAAAAAAAGGGCAGAGTTGTAGATCATGTTCTGGTTAAACAGAAACTGAGTAACTATGTTTTGTAACCAAAGAGGGACAAGGGCAAAAAAATTACAGTCCTTGCTTCATTGTCACTGTGGTCAGTGGAGATATGGTAATAAGCAGAGATGAGCTAAAAAGATAGAGCAATAGGGATACTTGCTAGACCTGAAATAAAGGGCTATGCCACAGAAGTAAAAAACTGGCTTTGTTAACTAAGAAGTACCCATTTTTATACAGTCATTTTTTATTATCATTTTGCACTGCAGAATGCAAACTCCTATTTTATTTATTCTGTTTTAATAGGAGAAAAATATGATCAGATTTGTGTTGTAATTTGGTCTCATACAGTTGTTCTGAGATATCTTCCCCATGTAATTTTGCATTGCAAACTCCTCAGGTTTTATGCATTGCCAGTGTAACGCTAAGCATTTTAATTGCAGTGAATGATGAGCTTCCTACATTCAATAAAATGAAGACACCATCTCATGAGCTCACTTATTATATAGACACTTGAGTTCTGCTACATATTCTGGCAACATCCAGACAGAGTAAATCTGTTTTACCACAGAATAGTCTATATTTACTGAAGTGGTCCACTGATTTAAAGTGGATGTTAATGGGAAACCTTATCATAGCTGACACAGTGGAAGTAAGTGGTGAAAAAAAAAAAAAGTGCTTTTAAAAGTGTCATGTGCCATGTTTCTGGCATACCAAATGGCACTGAGATGTTTGGTATTATGTCTTAGTGACATAAAAGTAAAGACTATTATATGCCATAGATATATATATATACCAAGTTACATAGTTGACTGGGTTGTTGGAATGCAACACATTTCAAAAATCACTGAAGGCTTACTGCTTTCCCTTTTTAAGAGCTGGATTTTGCTTATGAAGAAAATATTTAGCCATTGAAAATATAATTGTATTTGCAAATATAACTTAAAAAAACAAAACAAAAATTGATATAAATTCTCTAAATTTCCGAGAGTTTTAAAATATTTACTTT
>JAOXJK010000001.1:162883151-162893640 GCA_025774025.1 Xenus cinereus
TTTACTTTATACTAGTTTCTATTGGGCATAATGTGCATTGATGTGATGAAATTTAATTCTGTGAGAAGTTCTCATTTTGTCTGACATGCATACTATGTGTGAAATAAGTACAAAATATCAATCAGGTATTTCATAGTTTAGATATTATCTACTACCATTATCTAGCCTTGGACACTATTTCCCATTACCAAAAAAAGCTCTAGCATATCTTATATATTCAGTCTAACTTCTTGCATGTACTTGTCAACCCAAAGGTACATTTTATTCAAGCACAAATATTTATTAGCACAAGTATTCAGAAATACCTATATTTCTTACATTTTCTTTCAACACAGTATTCTTTATTTTCTCAAATCTATTGATAATTTACCTCAAAAGGTCTTTTGTTTTTTCTGTAAGTATCCAGGTATTGGTCTTTGATACTCGGATTTTAAATGATCTCTTAGGACATTAGAAAGCAAAGTGACTGTGTTTGAGGTCCAATTGATGTTGGATTGTCTTTTCATTATACAGTTTGTTGCATAACTGCAATTTTTAATTCCTCTTAAGCACACAAAATAATTTATTATTGCCTCAGTTTTCTCCATGTGCACTTTGGGAACATTGGTATTAATAACACAAAGAACAGTGGATGTTCTCTTGTTTGTCAGTTCTAGGAGTATTTTCCTTTAGTTTCATGATTTAATGATAATAAAACACTGGTTAGCCAGAATATTTGGAAATCCTTATTTAGTGCTTTGCAGTGCATACACCTGAGGAGTTTCTTCAAAGGCCCACCAGTCAATGACCTAACAGTTCCAGTCTTGGTATTGTTGTTATTATCCTTTGCTTCCTAGGGTTTGTGTACCTGTATGTTTAATCTATTTTCCTATCTTTTTTTCTTTCCTTCTTTATTTTTAAACGCTGACCTTAACTATTCTTTCAATCCGGAGGTTCTTACCATACAGGTGACCATGCACCCTTACATTCTACATATCATTTTGATTTCACATACACTTTGTTGTGGTTTAACCCCAGCCAGAAGCTAGGACCACACAAAAGTTCATGGGCTGAGATAAAGACAGTTTAATAGAACAATAACAGAAAAGAGAAATAACAATAACAACAATGACACTAACAGTACAAGTCACTCTCACCACCAAATGAATTGGTACCTTACTGAGAAGTGATTGTGGATTCCTCTCCCCCATCCAACCCTCATTTACATACTGAGCATGACATCTATAGTATGGAATAATCCATTGGCCATTCTATCATTCTGTGTATGCTCCTTCTCAGCTTCTACGGGAAGCTGAAAAGAGCCCTTGAAAAGTATAAACATCACTTAGCAACAAAATACATTATTGACATTCCTTTCACAGCAATCAGTAGAAAGAAAATTAATTCTTTTCCAGTTGAAACCAGGACACACTTGCAACCCTGTCTTGAAATTGAGATGACTCCATTTGTTCACAAAATAATAGAATAGTATGATTTAAACAGAACAATGGACTAATTACATGAAAATTCAATATGGTAAAATGAGACGAATTAAAGAGGCATTCTCTTTCAATATGAAATAAAGAGATGCAGCAATTCTAATGTACTTAAGTTAAGAGCAGAATGACCATAACCCATTAATGTGATGCAGCCATGAAAAAAGAAAACTTAATTTTAGAATATATGAGGAATTTCTTTCAGAGACAGTAATATAAATGCCTGCCTTTGCCTCAATATATCTCACCAGTGGGATGGCACTTGAATTATTATGGACAATTCAGGTCACCTACATTCTAAAACCAGAATATATAAAGAAAAGTGACTCCAGTCTTTTAGGATGAGACAATAAAATGTAATCTAATAGAAAGAGGACTGAGTGGGATAATTCTATTCACTCTTGAGAAAAGGTATGTAAGCTAGTGGCCAATGTTAGCAATAAAGTAAATTGACACAAACTGGACATTAATAAATCTAGTCTTCAGCCCTCAGAAAGCCGGTATTTTAGAACCCAGCCTCCACATCAGAATAGAGGGAGCAAAAATCTAAATAATTTAATGAAGATTTTATTATATTAGCTAGCACTGGATTCCACAACAGAAGGTACACTTTTTTAATCTTTTGTTACAAAATGGCTGTAGACAATGATCAAAGTCGTGGAGCCTGTCCCTACAGTTTTCTAATGGAGGTTATGGGCAGATGAGACAGTGATCTTTGGGTAAGTATCTACTCCTTCAAAGAAGTTTTAAGCTGTGTCTCAGCTGTAGGGGAGTTCAATTCTGCATGTTCCTGGAGCTCCTGATCCCTCAAAAGTTTGGACCCAGGATCTGATGAGCATTTCACTCAGTGTCCAGAGAAAGCAGAGTAGAGCAAGAAAGGGAAAGCACGTGAATTCAGGAAACAGTCAGGATATACACTGCAACTTGTAAAGTGCCCTGGGATTTTATGAGATAGATATAGTCTTTTTATCTTTAGTGAAGAATTAGAGAAGAAGAGTTTTGTGTGGTGGTGTGCGTGTGTAGTAGTAGCAGAGGTTTAAGGCAGGGATGTTTGCTTGGTTTGAGAAAGTGTTTGCTTGGAACTGCAGGACACATAAATAAATGCTTTTGCTGTGACTTTTAAAATAAATTATGAACATATTAATAACGTATTAATAACATAATAACATTTTTTGAATTCTTTATCCTCCTTTGATGAAAACCTTAATAGTAATATGGGCTGTATTTTCAGTTGCTCTATACCTTCAAACAGAGCCAGAGTTTCTTACAGAACTCTGATTTTAATTAAATGTCAGTATAAAAGCCAGAAAATTGCACGACCTGCTCACTTTTTAGAAAATCGGACACCAGTGTGCTGGAAATAAACATACTGTACAAACACAGAGGACTAACAGGACTTTTTTATCTATTTATTCCTCTCTTAATAAGGCAATAAAGCAGCTGAAGTCCAACTATTTGATTTCCTTGGAAACAAAAAAATGACAAGGAAAAATATAAATGTCTATGAATTATTAATTTCAGACTGAATTTGAAAGTCAAGGAATGCCAGAGTGAAGTTAAAGAACAGTCAGGTATTTATGGCAGGGATTAGAAAGATCTGTCATGATTTTAACAAATGCTGCCAGGTAGGATTTAAAAGCTTCTGAGCTGAGTTGCAAACTGATTTAATTTGCAGAGTAAGAATATCTGTGCGCTAATAAAATAATTCTGCTGCTTTCTTTTTAATGTTGTGGACCACTAAAGTATTTTCTTTTAGTCCACACTGTACAACTCTTAAAAACAGCTGAAATACTCAACTTGTATCTAACTGATGCTGCATAACTATAGCAACAAGACCTTGAGGAAAATCACCAGGGGAGAAAATTCTTTAAAGAAAAAGGTGATTCAAAATGATGGGTCTAGGGAGAACCTTTCTGAGGCTATAGAATAATTTAAACAGAAGAATCAGCAAGGTGTAAAAACAAAATCATCCTGAAAGAAACCAGAAACCTCACACAAGTAACAACTGCTGAAATAAGGTAAGCCATTCATAACATGGGGAATATTTTGGAGTAGTGTGAAATGAAGAGAAGTGGCAAAATCATTAATGTAATCAGAAAAAAACAGCAAAGAGTACCGATTACTTGGGACTAGATACAACAGACAATTAAGGCATTGCGATCCTAAGCATCACACAACATAGCTTTTACATATGTGAGTCCCAAAGAAAAATTCGTCTAGTGTGGAGTGCCTGAGTTCCTACTGTAATGCACTGAAGAATTAAATTACACAGAATAGCAAAATTTATGGCAAATCGCCCACAATTGCCTGAAGCAGCCACTAGGAGACTTTGTAAAGAGAGCTGTGTCTCCAGATCAACCCTCCACAGATGCCCAAAGATTTGGGTTGCAGGGAAAATCTATTTCAGCACAGAATTCACAGCCTAAGAGTTTTTCCTCATTTAGGGAATTTGCAAGACTGCATCAAAGGAGGTTTACTGCTTTCTTTCATAAGATAATAGAAAGTCCTCTTTTGGAAAAAGCTTTGACAAATAGCACACTCATGCAATATGTAAGAGATTCTTGTTCCAGTGTTTTCATAACACAGTTTGAATTATATATTTTCAAGAAAGTGTTACAACTGAAGCTAAATGCTGTTCTACAATGAACAATAACACCTCTTTTCCCATTGATGCTTTCTACATTAACAGGAAAATTACACTCAATAAAAATAATTAGATGGATATTAGAGGAGATACAGGAAGTATTGTAACCCAATAAAAATAGTGATAGTTTGAGAGAGTTGAGAGCTATGTTTGATGTACGTTCAAGAGGAATTTCTTTATTTTATCCAATAACTGTCATGACCAGAATCATATCATAAGCTACTGTCGTTGGATGAAACACACCTACTTCTATGTTTTAATCAGTCTGAATACGGTCTGAGTATCAAAAATGATCATTTGAGCAACACTACTTTCAGAGACTCACTTCTATTCTTTTTTTCAGTCCTTTCTCTGCAAGTTGACCTAGGGATAAAAGGAGACAAGTGTGAGCTGTATGTACACACCATATAAATGTCTATCCCACTTCTGGGAGAGAGCAGCAATGGTAGTTCACAAAAGAGTGTTTAGTAGGAAAACTTCTGTACTGTGCAGACCAGGATGGCACCTGGAGGAAGGCTGGAGTATACCACAGAGGAAGAAAGACTCACTTGATACCAATTAAAAAGAAAGTTGTCAAGGAAGACAATATTTTTTTCTTCATGTCCCACAAACCTTTGGTATTTTCCTAAGGTATAAAAAGAGAAGATAAAAAAGAAACGGAAAAAAAAAAGACACAAGACATCAAGACATTATGAGGTAGAAAACATAATTTAATTTTGTAATGAAATGATAATATTTGTTTTGATTAATATAATTCCAATTCTATTAAGAATTCCAGCATTTTGAGTAAAATACTGTCTTTATCAATAAACATCTTTGTGCTTGTAGGATCACATTTTGCTTTTCTACTCAACATTAATAGATACTATTCTGCATTACAATATGGTCATTCATTTTTGTTGAAGATTTATTTTGAGAAATGGTGACAGGTGACAAACAAGATATTTTAAAAACGCCATTAGGTTATTGGCTGCTATTAGCAAAAGAAACATGGTTCAGCTTTATTGTGCAAAAAGTGTTCAAAGCAGAGCTTTGTAGAAATTTCATAGTAATTATTTGAAATTATTTGAAAAGTAAAGGAACCAGGGATCCAGATCTTGCCTCAGAAACAGTTAAAGTAGGTAAAGTACCAAACCAGCTCTTCCAGGCAGAGCCTGGAATTGCATCAAACTGAGAACAAATCTGAAGCTCTCCTCCTGTTCCAAATAGCATGCTCTTATATTAAAGGGGGGACTTACATCTCAAAACAGCAACAACTATATTGCAGACACATAAGTCTTCTGTTTGCTCTATCTTACGCTGCTTCATTTCAGTTTTTATTTACTTCTCTTAATGTGCTAGGAGGTCTTTGGGATTTAGTCTCAATACATTAATAATTTAAATGTAATCATCACTTTGTGGAACATCTGTCTCTCTTCTATCATTTGAGCTAGATTTAATTCCTCTGGCAGTTTAGTAGCACTGAGGTTTGAGGTTCACAGTATAACTAAGTTGGAAGTCGGTGTGAAATGAAGCTGTAGAGTTCAACAAACTATCACAGAGGATTTATTCAAGAGTATGGATGTGAGTCAACAATAGAGAGAACACCAATGCAGATAAGAGTAACATTTTTTTTCCATTGAAATCTTTAGCTGTTATCCTTAGACCACGGGATAATTAGATCATGAGCTAATTGAAACATAGAAATTAATTGCACTAATTGTTATTTTTATGAGAGGATAGTCTTTTCCTGACAAATTTGCTTTGATGAGGCAAAGGAAGCACTTGACATTTTGCCATTGAAAGTTAATTGCTCTCCTGCACCAATTAAAATGACACAGTATTTGAACTGAATTGCTTAATGTGCTGTTCCTAAGGAAAAAAAAAAAAAAAAAAGGCAGCAATACTTAAGCTAAGTTATCCATGCTTTTAAAGCAAAATCTATCAGTCTGACCAAATTTGTAATAAGCCTAGAAATCCTTTAGCTGCCTGTGATTTTTTGGCAGACAGTTCTTAATTTCTCAGGAAAAAAAATATGGTCTTTCAGTAAACAAATGACAGGCTGATGATTCCTCAATGCTGGCTTTGCAGGAATTTTCCTGTGACTTCCTAGACCTAGAGAAATAAAGCAAGTAAAAAAACCTAAACTTAAGCAAGAGTCATGGAGTAGAAGTGGCATGTGGAACAAATGGTCTTGACCACAACCGCATGCTGTTCTGAACTTCTTTCTTGCTGTTCATCTTTCTTACAAAAGCAAGGGCAGTAGTACATCACAGAACATCAGAATAAATGTTGCTATGATTCTGCATGACAACATGGATCATAGTGTTCTAAACTCCTCCCACACATCAGTTCTCCCTTTGTAATGCAATTCATAGCCCATCAATTGTGGTCTTTCCACCACTGGTTACATCCAGAGAAGAGCCAAACAGGCACTACTAGACAAACAGTCTCTTCAAGTCCAACAGTAATTTTAGCATTTAAAGTAAGTAATGTTCAATAGTCCACAAAAAAGAATCATTTTATCTATCAACTGATTATTAGAAAATGTTTGTAATTATAAAAACTTTGTAAGACAAGGCTAAAATCCACATTTCTATTTTGTACTATAACAGCTGATCTAGATAGTTATCCATATGCTTTGTTCATTTCCTTGTAGCAATGACTTTTCTTCCCTTGTGCATTGTTTCAGTTTTAACATGAAAACTTAAATTCTTCTTTATAGTTAAATTCCTCTTTCTAAACTGCCTCCCAGCTTCACCTTCATTGTTATCTGTAGCTGGATGGCTACACCATTTTTGCAATAGATGAAAGAGGACAGCACTTCTGGCTGAAACGTTGGTCTGCACATGAACAAAAATGGAGCCACTTGTGAGGCAAAGAGGAATCCAGTTATTCTTGCAGACAGAGGCTAACATAATGCTAACATTCCCAGTCATACAGCAGGCATACCACGAAGTCACTGCCTTCTTCCTATCATCACTGTGGATACATATTTCTTTGACTTGATGGCCTGAAGCCATAAACAGATTTTGTGTTTCAGCTTCACTGAACACCATCAAGACTGCTTATTTGAATGCGCGGGCACTTTTTTTTAATCTTACTTTGCTGGGCTACTATTTTGGGGTGGTTCCTTTTTTCCATTTTTTGAACCTTCTAATAAGGTTTGTAGGCAATTTACCTCTTTAAATAAGTTCCCAATGCCCTCAAAAACATCTCTAATAATTATCTACTAGCAAATACAAAACAACACTGTTTCATTGTGTACTATTCTTTAACTTTTTTCAATATGCTGCTGTTTATTATATTATGACCATCATGGGTGATATCTTCTTCCTTCAGAAATAAATGACAAAATTTCACTTAAGTTCAGTAACATTAAGGTTTCATACCTTGCTTTTTGACTTACGCTCAATGTCTCATATATCACATTATTCAACCAATTAAATGCATTTATTCTCAGTAATATTACAGTATCTAATTATTAGGATTTTCAAAATATTGGTAGCACTTGAATTCAAATTATTTTAAAAAAAGCTTGCACATTTCAGCAGTTACCAAGTTAGAACTATTAATAAAAGGATAAAGATCAAAAGATAGAATTCACATATTAGAAAACTTGTTCTGTTTCATATAGTGAAACAGTTCACTGTTTCACATATAGTGAAGTTTCACATATAGTGAAACAGTTTACAGTTCATGTAGTCTGGTTTTGCTGCAGTTTAACAGCTAGAAAAAATATTTAATTTAAATTCTAGACATGTTAAAACATGTTTTGACATATTCTTCATTATCTCGTTAGTCAAGTCAACACATGCAGTAAAACTCTCCATCAGATAAGATACTTGTTAATATAGTAAAATCTTTCAAAATCAGTAAAAGGAACTATGGTATTTCAGTGTAAAGAGTTGCAAATATAATATATCCCTATATTGCAAGAAAAAAATTAAAGGAAATATTTTACAATTAGATCTATTGAGCTGTTTTCTCTAATTGCAGAAGCTAGCCAACACAGAAATGCTGAATCAGATTTTGATCATTCAGCTATTCCAGAGGAGGATGAACTCTTCATGGGTGAAACCAGAAATCGATTAAATAAAGCCCTGGCACCCTGCTCTTTTTTAATAAAGCTTTATTAAACCAACTCAAGGAAACAGATGACTCTTCAGAGATTTTTGCTGAAAATATACCACCAAAAAAACCAGCTCTAGAAACTTCTTGTGAACTGGACAAAATAACAAAATCATTCCAGAACAGACTTACCAGGAACAATTAAACTTACCTTACTCTCTTGCAGCATTGTGAAAGTTACTGTAAAGGGACATAAAAAATCATCAAAATTCTGTAGAAGATGGAATTGTGGTTTTCTCTGAGTATGATGAAAGATGGGCGCTGAGATCTAGGACATGAAAAAGAAGCTGCTATACGAAACATATTCCCCAATGGAAACCTGATGAAAAGTTGCCGCTGAAGAAAGCAGTAACAACTGCTTCTACTCAGGCCACTCATGTTGGGTAAAAAGATGAGCATAACAGGAAAATGACAAAGTGAGTTTTCTATGGGGTGACTTTATGAAACTTTTTCTCACTATTGTCATAGGGTCTGATTTTATCTTGACCTTACAGTTCTATAAATTTACATCTGGTATAATGAACTTCTTTGTGGAATTATCGGTAAAGTTAGTTAATCAATGAAGTAATGTGATTATTGATCACAGTCAGTAAGAATCAGCTGAAAATGGTAAACTTACTCCTTTTAATTCAGGTTGTCAAAAATGTGAGGCAAAAGTTTATTCAGTATATACTTGTTTATACATTTGTTATATACTGTTGCCACTTATTTGTATTATTTCTTAACACTGCTCCAGTGTTGGGTCCCTCCCATGCGATACAGTTCCTTTGCAAACTTAAATGTGGGTTATTCCTGTGGACTGCAGTTCTTCCAGTGTGGGTCCTTTCCACAGTGTATAGTTCTTCATGAAAAGAATGCTCCAGCACGGGTTCCCCATGGGCCACAGATCCTGCCAGAAAAGCTGCTCTTGTGTGGGGTCTCCATGGGCTTCAGCTTCTTTCAGGGTATATACACCTGCTCCAGCATGGGGTCCTCTATGGGCTGCAGATGGATATCTGCTCCACCATTAATGTCCATGGGCTGCAGGGGATAGCATGTATCACCATAGTCTTCACCTGAGGCTGCAGGGGACTTTCTGCTCCAGCACCTAGAGTGCCTCCTCTCCCTCCTCCTTCACTGACCTTGGTGCCTGTTTCTCTCTCATTTTATTACTCTTCTCTCTCTGCTGCTACAGCCACTACTCGGTGTTTTTTAACCTCCCTTAAATATGTTGTCACAGAGGTACTACCAGCTTTGCTGACTGGCTGACCTTTGTCTCTGTCCAGCACGGGAGCAGCTTCTGGTGTCTTCTCACAAACACTAGGCCACCCTGCTACCAAAACCTTGCTACGTAAACCCATTACACAAATCTTAAACATTTAAAAAGTACAGGTTTTGGTATTTGGTAGTGTTTTCAGATTATTTTATGTTTTCAGGACGGTGGAAAAACACGTTTCCAAACAGAAGAAATAAAAATGGGGTACACCATACTTGAAAGGGGCTGACTCTTCAGGAATTTTTGGTCACCATACTGTCTAATGTCAGACCCTTATAGAGTCTAAAAAACCATTGATGGGTATAGTACTGAATGAGTACTGAGTGGTATTGGGATAATGGATGGGTAAGTGTACATGTCCAGACATTAGCCTTTTCCCATTCTACTAAAAACTTTCCAATTGAACTTTTCAATTGAAAAAGATGATGAAGTTTTGTGTAACAGGAAGTAAACTGATTTAGAAAAAAGAACCAAGCTGATATTTCGTTTTCCTGTGTTTGCTGCCTAGCCATCCGACTTTCTCTGATTTTGATGGGTTTCTTTTCAGTACAGTTAAGATGTACAGAGAACTGCAAGAGAATTTTTAACTTCAACTGCTTGGAGCCATGAATCTGTTTTTGCAGTGAAGCTTAGTATGTCTGTCTGGAAGGGGATGCTCCTTTTTGTTAACCCAACTGTGGCTTTCAAGTTCCTATAAGACTAAACAGTACTTTATTGTGAAGCTAAAAATAAAGTATTTTGGTATAACGGCACAATAATCAGAGCAATTTTAATATAGTGTGTTAAGAGTAAAAACAGGTCATCTGTTCTTGTTACTATCTTTCTATAAAACTTTCCTCACCACTTTTTTCTTTTTTTTCTTGGCCCTGGATGTTAAAAACAATAAAAAGAATTTCTATAAATATATTAATAACAAGAGGAGGACTCAGGAGAACCTCCACTCTCTCCTCGATATGGAAGGTAACATAGTGACAAAGGATGAGGAGAAGGCTGAGGTACTGAATG
>JAOXJK010000001.1:162902702-162918567 GCA_025774025.1 Xenus cinereus
CAGGACGCTGTACAAGGTAACTTCCCAGGGATTGAGTGACCTTACCTGAGAGAGAGGGTAAGTGATTAAGAAACATATGTATGGTATATGGCATGCTATTAAGATTGTGATTGGTGCACTCTTTTAAGGTATTCATATCTAGCGCACTTGTGGTTTGCGGTGTTACTTGTCGGGATCATTTGTAGGCTGCAATAGCGTATTCTGCGAACTGCTTTTAAATTGCAATAGTGTAATCACCATTGTACACATAGAACTTGCAATAGTGACGTATTGGACCTGTGAGTGAAGTCCAAACAAATTGTTCATTTGAACCTCTCAGTGAAGTACTTTTTTCCCGTTTCATCACAAAGACTTTTAAGGAAACTTCTTTTCTACATTTTTTTTTCTTTTTTTACTCTGTTGTTTCACTGTACACATTCTTCTCGGCACAATTTTTATCCATACTATTGTGCAAATTTACTCCTATCTTTAAACCCAGGTCTAAGAGCCTTATCATCCACTCTCCCTACAGGCTGATGCTATCTCAGGTTCTGCTTCTGCCCCTTTGAGAATGACAGAAATGGCCTTCATATATATCAGAATGTACCCCTACACTTGAAACAGTATGCTAAATTTGGTTATGCCCGGTTTATTCATGGTACTGTGAATAAATCTCACAAGGCCTTATAGAATATTCGTTATTACTTTATGCTCTATCCTACAACAGAGATTCCCCACTTTGGTTACCTGTTACAATTAAATGAGTCTTTCTGGACTGCAAAACAGTTCTTTCTTTTCCACTATTTTCTCTGTCACCATATTTCTTTTTTTGACAGGAATGACACAGAACAATGAAGGCACTTGAGTTCTTCAGAACATCTGTAAGAAACACACTGTTTCATTAGGCTGAAAAAGGAAAAAAAATGTCTACTTTTTCATAGGGAACAGTGTTAGTCCAAGCTAAAAAAAAAAAAAAAAAAAAAAAGAAGTGAATATGGCTTGCTTACACATGCATCCAGAAATAGCATTTGGGAGCAGAGTTTTATGCATGCTTCTAGTACAAAAAATTCAATATGATACTCTTCAGTCTCAGGGATTGATGTCAGCTCCCCATAACCATAATGCAGAGCCAGAGCCAAGCAAAACTCCGGGGTCCATAGACTGTGAGGAAATAGATTTTCTGCATGTCTTGATGTGGCATTCATATTGCTGGGAGAGGAAACAGGGATCAACGGATCAGGCATGCATCCTGCTTTAGAGACACATGTTGTACAATGCTGAAGTTAGGTTGTCATCTACTACACGGTCAGCATGAAAGACCTTTGCAACCCACCCTTACCTCTCCTGATAGATAAACGTTAGGCTTTATAAAGAACATTATCAGAATACATTGTATGGTTCAAAGGAAGCACAGCTACTCTCATACTACTGAGGTATTTCCTGTCAGTTTGGGTAATTAAATGCAGTTTTAACATCAGTAGAAAAGCCTATATCTTATATTAGTAAACAAACCAGCGTATTAACTTTCTATCATATTTAGTTTGAAATGGAAGAAGCCCTATAACAGACGTCAACAGTAAAGAATATTTTAGTGAACAGTTATCATGTTGAAGATAACACATTTGTCATGAGACTTCATTCAGACCAATTAATTAACCCGAAAACTTGTTATGTCGCACTTTAAAAATGTAACAGAAGCCTCCCCAGTTGTTATGATGGCAGCTGGAGTGTGTGCTCTCAATTCATTAATAAAATATGTAGCTTCATTAGTTCCACTGTATTTCACTTTTGTAGAAGAAAATAATCACATTCATTGCATACTTCTAATATGAAAGGAATCTCTGCAAGGCATACATAGATCATGAATGTGATGTCTCAATTATGTAATACGTAAATTCAAATGACTGATTGTCTGCATAAGAAATTATTCTCCAGTGCTGCACTGCCATGTCTAAGAAAATTTCCTTCTAATAATTCCTAAAATGGGAAGAAAGCATATAGATTACTTTTTCAACAAAATTTCTTTAAGCATGTTAAATTAATGTGATTTCCAAGCATCGGTTCATCACTAAATCCTTGAAATTGTCCACACTGTTTTATATTTAAAAAAAACCCAAATGTTTGGGTTTTGTGATGATATTTGCCTGGTTACATTTTTAATGTTTCTACTAGGTTAAGGGAGAATCCATAATTAGAAAATTATAGCAAGGCATTGGATAACTGAATATGTTTACAGGGGATGTGTGGGAGATTTTGTCCTTGTGCCCAGATAATTAACAAGCTTGTCTATTTAATCCGCAAAAATGCAGCAAGTTTGAGTTGATGAATTTACCTTGCAGTAATTTTTTAATTCCTTTTGTTGTTTGTTTTTTTTTTTTTTATTAATGACTTCATTGATTTTTAATGATTATTAAATTATGACTTACTGGGAGTTTATTAATAATAAAGAAGATAATCTTTCACCTGTAGGGTTTGATTTCCATCCAGCTCAGCAGGAATTAAAAACTGTTCCTATCTAATTAATTTCAGTGGTTCATACATAAGAGATTTTCAGTTTGAGCTCCAATGCCACTAACTTACCATCATTCTTTCATTAATTGCCAGACTCGTAAGACAGCAAGAACTTTAAAAACTCACTTAAACTGAACTCTGTACTATGTACCTCCTTTGTAAGGGTCAAGCCTGACCAAGAAAGCACATGTGGGGAACAATCTTTGCTACAGACCTGTGAGTACACAAAGAAATGAATTTCCTGAAGCTGGTGAGATGGAACCTCTCAGCCTCACTAGCTTGACACCATGCTTTGAAGTTAATGAAATGGGTAGGTTATAAGTAACTTAGCTGAGAAGCCATATTTTCTTAAGCAATGACTTAAGCAATGACTGAGAAAAATAGTCAATCATTTAAAATTCAGCACCTCTACGACCAGTCCCAGAACTGAGGACAGCAAAGGCCTTGAGTCCTTGCACCCTCTGCAATTGTCCCTCACTGAGTTGTTTTTGTTCAGGTACCTTTACCATACACAAAGACACACTTTAAACCGACAATTTAAGAATTATTTATCAATATAGCAAATTTTTTTTTGGAAAATACAAACATTAGATAACTAGGAATACAGTGGTACTTAGCTAAACATCGTATGGATATGCTCAGCACTCTGGATGAGACATCCAATCAGTTTCTGCTGGCCAGGCGTATGCAAGTTAAGTGAGATATAGTTTTTTTCCTTGGAAGAGGATGATCCTTGATGTTGCTGTGTTGATACCCCTTTTTTCCTTAGGTTGCATACCTTTTCATGTTGGGATCTTCCCTCTTACTACTCTTCCTGTCAACAACTGGTTGTTACTGGTATCTATATGAAACTGTAGTTGTACCACACAAAGATCAAAAAAAGTAAAAAAAAAATAAATGGATAGATAGATAGATAGATGTAGACACCTGTTCAAATAGAAAAGTTGCTGTCAGGAGTAAGCCAAGTAAAAAAAGTTATAGGCAAGTCAAAATAAGCTCAGAGAAACCTCAAGCTTGACAAACATCAGTCTTGAGATCTTGCAAGCTCAGTACAATATGAGTAAATCCTGTTACAAGCAACAAGTGGAAACCTCTTAAAACATTCTACAAAGTGAGAAAAAATATTCGAATCGATCTCTAATACTTTTCAGACTATTTTGAAAGACCATTTATTGTTTCATCAGTTTCTCACTGTTGTCAATTGGTTTGGGGATGCAGTAAAAGAAGATTAGTAGGGAGTAAGGAAAGGCATATATAACTTTTTTTAGATTAGTTTTTTTGTTTTGTTTGTTTGGTTTTGGTGGGTTTATTTTCCACATTAATTCTTTAAAATTCCTGTTAACAGAATCAGACGAGGGATTTTTTTTTAGGTCACCATATTTATCACTTCTTTTGGCACTCATTTGGTATCTCAAATCTTTTTCTTTTTCTCTCTTACGGAACAGCTCATGTTGTTGGAGCTAAATTGAGCTAAAATGGACCATGGAAGAAGCAGACATTTCACTATTATATTTACTGCTGTTACAGTACGTCAGAGTTGAATATTCACAGTATATTAGGGTCTATCAAAATATCTATTGTAATGGCATAGCCATCATCACCATGTCATATTTTCTTCCATATAGTATGGATTATAAATTAAATCTCAACCTTTAAATAAAGGATCAATAAAAATAACAACAATAATAACAACAACAATAACAATAGCAACAACAATAATATTATTATGGTGCTACACCTATGAACCATTATTATTGTTGTTGTTGTTCTTGTTGTTATTATTACTTAGTTATAAAAATTCAGGCTGGAGGGAATTTCAGGATGTTTCTAGTCTAAGCTCCTGCTCACAGCAGGGCCATCTCTGAGGTCAGACTAGATTGCTCAGAGCTGTGTTCAGTCTGAATGAGTCCAGGGAGGGCCACTAGGATGGTTGGGGCTGGAGCACTTGCCCTATGTGGAGAGGCTGAGGGACTGGGTCTTGTTCCACTTGGAGAAGAGATGGCTGTGGAGGACCTGACAGCAGCCTACAGGGAGGTCAGGAAGGGGATAGAGCCAGCCTTTTCACAGTGGTGTGTGGCAGGAGGATGAGATTTGGTGGGCATAAATAGAGGCTCAGACTGTGTGTAAGGAGAAATCTTTCTACCTTGAGGGCAGTCAAGCAGGGGAATATGACAAAAATCAATACGAGGCTTTTCCAGTTAAGGTATCCACCTGATTAAAGAGATTGTTAAGCAAAACTGTTAGTGAAACACTCTTACCAAAGGTATGTTGGTCTAGTGTGGAGATAGCCCTGCAGAGCCTCACAGCGAGTCATGACATGCTATGTGTGTGGCAGGAGAGGGGAACTGTCAGGGCAGTTTGCAGGGAGACCCAGGACCGGCTGGGCCTTCCCTGATGGGCAACATCCCTCAGTGCCCTGAGTGCAGTGGGCAGAGCTGGCAGCCAGCAGCACAGTCCACTGTCCATTGCATTTTACACCACAGTAAGTTTCCCTAATCTAGCCTCTCAAATTACTGATCAAAGTGATTTTAGGCAAATATTTATATTTCCTCTAAAATACCCCTCTGCTCATTACTGCTAGTCCTCATTATGGGTTACCAGAAGGGTTGGGATTGTCATTAGAGCTGTTGGTTTAAGGACCAAATTCTGTTCTTTGTTGCACATCAGAAAAATGGAATAAGTGCTTTCCTGGAGGGAGTTACTCCAGCGTTACAAGGGTGTCACTGAGCAAAATCTAGAACTATTCCTGTGGAAAAGTCAGCTCTCATAGCAAACAAACAGTGCCACTATCTGTGCTTGTGCAGTATATATTTGGTGATCATCAGTAATCCCTTTGTTGAATCTAACCTGTTATCTCTACTACAAATAAAGGCTGCAGAAAATTACAACCAAGGTGTTAAGGTGCTAACAGGCATTACCTCATGAACAGTACCACACATTATTGTCATCCAACTCTAAACAAAGGCTCAAGGCCTGAAATAATAAAATATCTTTGATTATAAAGCCTGGTGGCTTCAGCTGACTCCTTGAGAGAAAAAAAAAAAAATAAAGGAAGGTGAAAAAAAGGGAAAAAGAATAAAAAAAGAAAAAATAAAATGTCTGAAGCAGCATTTTTGTTATCAAGCAATTAAAACTGAGTTTAGTCCCACATTACTTCTAACTGTGAGGTCCTGTACATTTGATAGTCTGTCCTTGAAAGCTACAATTTTGACTGTAAGATTTGTCATCTTGCACAGAATAATGATAACTCACATGTACTCTCCCAGCCTGCGCTACGTTAATTTACTGTTGGACTTTAATTAGCCTTTTGCCACCAAGTGATTAAGATGCACCCTGTTTCATCCAAAAGTCATGTCCTGCTTTTAACACACTATCAGTCTATTCACATTCTCATGCCTGGCTTTTATAACTGTCTGTAAAACTGTCCTTTATAAACTTAGAAATTCAGGACTGTTCTGCTGCTTGGGAAAAAACTGTTGTGCAACAGCACGTTTCACAGAGTAGGTTAAAAACTACAGTAAAAAAAATGAAGTTGTAAATCTGACAATGCATAAACACAGACTCTGAGCTATGGGAGTGGTAGAGCTTTGCATTTTGCTTAAAGAGAAAGCTGGACAATATCGCCTCTTGGTTTACTCAAAAATCAGATTATACCTGCATTAGTTCTAGTTATGCACATGACAAGAGTCCAATAATAGACTAAGCATATTGATCACTGTAGTGAAAAGCACTCTTTTATTACATGTTAGAGTGGCTGATCAGGCACAAAACCTTTTATGCTTCTCCAAATCAAAACTCAATATTTTTTCATTGTCAAGGTTGTAATTTACATTAACTGGTCTTCTACTTGAAATAAAGTCCATGAATTTCATATCCAGAGTTCTTGAGGTGGGTGAAACATTACTCTCCAGACCTGTAAGTGGAATATTCTTAAGGAACTCTGGTCTGATAATCATGTTTATTGTTATTTAAAATTGTTATCCTGATACAGTAACAATACATATACATAGATATGAACATTCAATTATTTTTGCATTAAATGGGTAAAGCATATATATTTATACTGAGAATGTATTTATATTTTTTAGAACTATAAATTATTATTTTTTTTCTACAAGTTTTAATACATTTGAAATGGTGAAGCCGTCAGACCTCTTGATGCCTTCCATATTTTTGAAGATGTCCAGATCTACTGGTATCACTGAGATACAAAAAGTCTTTATCCTGATGGACAGCACTCACAAAATAATAAAATGTTATAATACAAAGAACTGAGGGGAATAAAGTAGATCTTTAATTATTTTACAAGGTTGATAGTGTGGAGAATTCCTTTCCCAAATTCCATTTGTTCTAAAGTGGTACTATGCATTACTATCCAGAAACCATGGAAGAGCTACACAGGTTGTTGAAAGTGTTTAAGATGAGGTCAAGATACATAGGTATTAAAAGTTGAGCAGGCTTTTCCCTAGTCTTCTCTACAAGGTGAAAATTAACTTAAAGGAAGCAAACTTGAATTTTCTTTTTTGTGTGTCAAGGAATGAATGTTAAAAAAAAAGTCCAGAACTTATCATGTGCTTACCTGCAAACTGTGATGACAAAAACTTTCAGCAGCTTGCTAACTAATGGGAAAAATGCCTAACCCTCATATGTATGTAGTCTTGTACACTACAGTTCCTCAAGTAAACTAACTTCATTATCAAAATCACCTTCATTTTATTGTGTATTAGCAGGCTGTCTTCAGCCAATATTGGGATTTATAAAGTGTTTGTTTATCCCCTTACCTACCTAGATAGAGTAAATCTTGTAATAGGATTGATATTCATTCTATTTTTATCTGAACAGTCATGAGTGACTGTTCAGTCTCGCATGCCAATCACTCTGAAACAAGGAGCATCCATCTTTCCCTGCCCAAAGACCAGAGGGAAGTAACAGTGACCCGTGATGACTTGCTTGGAGAACAGAAGCATCTCAGTTTTTCAGCAGCTCCTAGACTTTCATAGTGCTTTTCCTTTCACATCTGACTAGAGAAAGTTATTTGGAAAGAAAAGACATCAAACCTGTGTGGTAAACAGCCTCAGTTAAACCTTGTTGTACGTTACCTGCACAGAGAGTATCTACTGTCATTTTAAAAAACCTATCTGCTGAAATCAGTGCTTCCATGTTACACCATACCTCACAAGCAGCACTTATTAAGAGTACTGAATATCCAATTTAAATTCCTTCTGAAGTCACAGAGGATTTAGATCAACAAAACCCTTTCCTCAGAAGTGTGGTCCTTCTAAGTTAAAACTTTGACATGTTGAGGTGACTTAGTAAGAGAAGTTATTGAAAACAGTCTGCTTAACTGTGGAAAAATCAAGATACACCACAAGGCAAACCACATTCTTTGCAGGAAGGGAACTCAATTAGTAAAAGAGAAGGATGGAATCCAGCTTCTGTTCAAGAGATATTTTGTGCATTTTACACTTCAGTCATCTGATAAAACAGTGAGTAAAACTTGATTCTGGAACTGAAAAACCTGGGATTCTCCCATCAAAGCTGCCTGTCCTAATAACTAAACTTAAGAAAAACATTTATTCTTTCCATGTCTATCTAGCACACGTTTTTGTTTGGTTGTTTGTTTTGTTTTAATGCAAAAGAGAAACTTCCTTAAAAGAACCTCAGTCACTGTCTATATGATCTAGAACACTCAGTTAGCTAATTCTTTTGGAAGTTTAATGATGTACTTTGAACCTTATTAGAAAAATTAAAAATCTGATGTACCTTTTCCATGACTGGGGTGAAAGTTGTAGAGATGTAGTTGTCAAATAAAAGGTAAGACTATAATACTGTTCCCTCATTTTTATGTAGTTGAAATAGGATTTAGGAAAGTTTATTCCTCTTTGAAAATAAAATGCTAGTATTTAAATCTTGAGCATAAAGATATTTCTCCTAATAGTACTGAGTAAAACTGGCAAATTCTCCATGACAACCAGTTTTGGCAGCTTTCCACTCAGTAAGTTGTCATTCTGCTTGCCTAAGAGGTAGGTCTCTATGGTCAGTGTAGTTAATCAGTTCTGGATTTGAAGATAAGAAAGTCCAATTAAACCAACCCAAATTTTGTGGGGGAAAAAAGTGTAAAACTTCTCACTATGCTTAATAACACAGAGTAAAGTCACATCCAAGTCATTCATCTAGCTTTGAGTCTGAAAGGGAGCAGAGGTTCAGTTTGTGCTACTTCACATAGATACACCTTAAGTCTCTGTAAATGCTTAATCAGCAAGAGCTTTGAATTAGATTTATCTATTTGCTTGCAGGGAGCTCCCTTATGAGAAAATGGTTTAGACTACCTAATAAATAGAGAAGGCATTAAGTAAGGAGGTAAGGTAGGAATGCAAGTTGAAAAAAAGATTTATAGGCAGCTTTTTGTGTCTTTGTAGGGTGGGTCTCAACTTTCAGGCTGTTTTTAATTAACTTGCTCATTTTATGAGCTGAAATCCCTTAAGGTACCTACCAAGTTTCTTGTTTCAGTCTCTGCTTGAGCTGCAGTTTCCTAGCTCCTTCCTGTGATTCTTGTATTTGCTGCTAGAGCCACACCCTGTACTCTGGAGTCTTCTTTCTTCTAAGTATACTTTGTTGCTTTTCAAGGAAGGAATAGCCTTCCCACCTTGCTTAATATCTGACCTGTCTACAAGATATTTTAAAGGAAAATAAATACACAACCAAAGAACAAATAAAAATACCCTGATATTGACAGGGAGCATAGTATCTATTTGAAGACTGAGGATTCCCCTGGCAGAAACCAAAATGTAGGTAAAATAATGCTAAGCGGTTTGGTGCTTTTTTTTTTTTCTTACAGTCTAGCCCTTAAATAGGTTGCTTTTATACTGAAATCTGTATCTATCATTGTCTTCTTACAATACCATATCTACCATTAAAATTTGATGCAAGACATAGCTGTTAGTGACATCATCTTACAGATGAAGAAAAATTGCAGAAAATCAGTGTCCCCAGCACAGACATTTCAGGAAATCATTAGTCTATGTAGAAACCTTAATCCATTTATTATTACTGGAATTTATTGCAGTTCAATAAATACAGTTCTCCAAAAGCAATTATTCTAACATTAATGTTTTAATGTATATTCTTCATTGACTACTTAATTATACACTAATTATTTTTACAGTAGAGCCAGATTCTTACTAAAAGAAAATGTCCTATTTCCCAGACCATAACATTTATGCAGAAATATGTTTATGGCTGAAAAAATCAAATCTTTTTGTGTAGCAGTTGAGTCACCTCTGCTTGCAGCTTTACTTCAGAGTGCTTAAATGCAAAGCTCTTTTTGAGCTGAACATTTCAGTTTGAGCCCAAACCATTTCTTCCTAAGCTCTTTCCTTCATCCATTATAAGAGTGGGTTGAAGAGAAGCGTGTTGTAGGTATGTTGATACGGTCCTCCAGAAAAGGGGTTCTATTGGTAGATTTTGTTCAGCTTGGTATTGTCTTAAGAGAAATTTAATCAAGCCCAGATAAAACCATACAGAAAGTTGCAGTAGTAGTAGTAGTAGTGGTGGTGGTAGTGGTAGCAGCAGCAGCAGTAGTAGTGGTAGACCTCACTCCCCTTTATCAAAAGATTTATCTGCTGATCTTTTGTTGCAGAGAGCATGTACTTGATACCATTACTGTGATTGGTCAGGCAAAGTACTTATCATGCATAGCTAGACATTGGGCTTTTATCTTCATTTGACAGATTGGCCTTTTTACAGTAGTTTTTTTTCCAGTGATGATGATAGGTTATTATTGAGATTATTCAACTTAGAAAATTGCTTTAGGAGAAAGCGTGTACAGATGAAACTTACACTACTATAACTCTTGCAAATACATCCTTGCTGCTGTAAAATGTTAGAGCAGAACATTGTAATTTGGCTATATCCAGATGCAACAGAGCTCTTCTACTATTCTTACTGCACGCACTCCAGGCCTCTAGTCTGTCATTTTGTATCTCCAAAATGTTCTTGCAGCCCACAAGGGGTCCAAGAATCTCTGATAGTGACACATTTCTTATACCTAAGGATAGCAGTGGAAAGCCAATTATAATAGCTTCCCTACTAGGCCCTGTGGTGTTTGAATCTTTGTAACCCTTGTGGCTTAGTTTTCTCTGAACTGCACTGTTAAATTTCTAAAGAGACCGCCCTTCGAGGCAGTCACCATTTTCTGAATCAGAACTGATGAAGAACACTGTGGAGAAGACATGCTGTGCTCTTTCAGGGGGATTTTATTATAGTTACTTCTGCTTTGTTAAATCTGAACTTTTAAAATGAAGTTGAGGTGAAGACAGTTATGCTCCACCATCACTTCTCATTGCCACTAACTTTACAGAAGAGAAAATATTTGTTAAAAGGTTATATCTACCTTCAGTCCATCCATTTCTCCCCCTTGCAAGGAACTGAGCTGTTAACATGCTATACTCTGAAGTCCAAATGTTTAAGACTGTGAACTGGATGAAACAGATATGTGCCTTGTAAATAATTAATTAAGAATCTTCTTGAATGGTATGATTCAGGATAAAAGCTAATTAAATCAAAATACTTCTGACTGGCAGGAGAACTTATTATTTCACACAAACAGTTTGCTTCTACACTAAGTGGGAAGCATCTTAAAAATTAAACACCAGCTTAACTTAATGAGTGACCTTGAAAGGACAAAAAATGTGTTCTAGAAGAAAAGCTATTCAGTAGGCTTGGGGAGGGAACAATAAAAAGGTTTATAAGCTGGCATTTTCTTTATTCTTTGCTAGTATAGAATCAGTTCACAAGTATTTTAAAGTAAAGAGTAATTTTGCAAGAAGTTTAAAATTTCAGCAACTGCAACCGTTCATGAATGTGATGAACAGTCCTGTCTCTCCGTTCTGCTTCATAGAACTACAGGGAAAATACAAAGTTTTCTAGATTTTATTTCAACATTTTCAGTATAAAATACTTCATAAGCCCACAGCAATTTACTTCTTTTTCAATCTATAAAAATGAAAAATTTGTTTTTCCACCAGAATTTAAGAAGAAATATAGCAGATTGTAGCCTTTTCTTCCAGTAATATTTTAGAGCAGTTCTGAAACTTTTCCTCTCTGACAATGCCAGAGAGGAACAGAAGGGCAGCTCAGGACTCTGGGTTTGTCTAGTTTGGAGAAGAAGAGGGGCAACCTCATTCCTCTCTACATCTTTCTGAGAAGGGGAAGCAGAGAAGGAGGTGCTGATCTCTTCTCCCTGGGATCCAGTGACAGGATATGTGGGAATGGTTCAAAGCTGCACCGGGGAGGGGGACTCAGACTGGACATTAAGAAGCATTTCTTTACCAAGAGTGTGGTCAATCCCTGTAACAGGCTTCCTAGAGAGGTAGTCACCCCAAGCCTCACAGTGTTTAAGAGGTATTTGGACAATATCCTTAAGAATTTTCTTTAACTTTTGATCAGCCCTGAATTGGTGAGGCAGTTGGACTAGATGATTGTTGTAGGTCCCCTCCAACTGAAAAATACTCTATTCTATGTCATAGACAGGCATATACTTTGCATTGTCAACATTCTTTCTTCATGATAGCTCCTTCTTCTTTAGTCTCCGGAGTCAAAATTAATCTTAGTATGTATACTTTTCTTTTTTAACCTTAGGACTTCTTTTTTTTTTCCAATTTTTGCTCCTCTCATGTGACTTACTTCAAAGTATTTGAAGTGTACTTCTTTTATGATTCAATCTAATTTAAGATCAACAGAAATCAGATTGCAGTCTTTCTTTCCTTCACCAACCACATCCCCAAACAGAGCAGACGTATGGTGAAATTAGAACAATAGAAACTCAAACAGCAATACGATATAATCTAATATATTGTTCTTCATTCACAGAATTGTTAATCATCATTAATTTGAAAGAAACTGTTATGCAGTGTAGAGTTGCCAAGGAATACATGAATTCAGGGAACTTTTGGCATAGTTTAAATGGTTAGAAAGAAGCTGAGAAGAATGAGTTCATTAGAATAATCTAGGACTGAAGTATTTCAAGATTAGAACAGTCTCAGCAAAATACTTCAACTAAGTAGTTTAAATATGACTAATATCTTTTTTAAAATGTTATTTTAAATTAAAGAGTATGCAAAATGTTGTGGAATACTATCAGTCTGTATTAATAATATGCATTTCATAACTCATAATTTATAATCATCTAGTCCAAATTCTTTGCTCAAAGCAAGACTAAGTTCAAAATTAGATCAGGTTGCTCAGGGCCGTCTGCAGTCAGGTTTTGAAATTCTTCTAGGACAGAGATTCCAGTGCCTCTCTGAGAAACCCACTGCAGTGCTTAGCTGTTCTCAGGATAGTGTTTAACCACAACATTTACCTTATTTAATGTATTTCATGTAATTATTGTTTCAAATATTTTAAATTGAAAGAATACATGCACACACAATCTCCTTAACAATTAATTGTTTTGACATACAAGGTCACTCAATGCAGTTCATTAAAATAACAAGGCCAAGTAACACACCACGGATGTGGCCAACTTGCTCATAAAGTGCTAGTGAGCCATTCATTATCACTTGACAGATTCATTTGTTGAAGTATATGCATTTAACAGTGTAAGACAGAATACCTACCCAAGAGCAGAAGACAGGTCATGTTTCATACTCCAGTCTTGTTTTAGAAGTTATCTGGGAAGAAACATTTGCAATTTAGTCTTTTCAGTCTTTTTCTCTGACACATTTTACTCAAAAACTTGACTGCATCCTATTCAGTTCTTCAAAGTAAAGTTTTAAATGTCTGTTTCCAGACAGACGTGCAAGATCTGACCTAGATGCTTTCTTACAAACCATATACAAGACATTTTCACATGGAGTTGCATGACAGCCTTGTTTAGAGTGTCCCTGCTGCCTTATTCTGAAAAGTTTGTATTTCACCCCTTGGGTTTGGTATCTCAATCTGATTTACTGACTTTCCTCATGTGCCTAGATGCTTCAGGATCTAACCATATACCATGTACTATACATCAATGAGATGACCAGAATTTGACTCTCAGGCCAACACTGATAAATCTAGTATTAACAAGCCTATGCTTGTAGATGCCTTAGCTAGAGATTTCAATGATAGGTGATATCATTTCTTTTGGAAAGCTGTTTCACCTGAGATATCAAGGAAGATGGTCATGCAACAAGTGAAATAAGGTTCAGCCTCTCTTTAATGACTCGCCCTTTCTAGTGGATCTACTATTTTCTGAGTCTTCCAGTTTATCTTTAACTATGTAAACTTCTCTCCTGCTGCACTGAATGACTTCTAGATTTTTTCCCTTCCATATCCTGCCATTTCTGTCACTAAAGGTGATTTTCTCCATACTGATACTTACCTAGACAGTGAATTCTGTCTGCACAGTTTATGCATTTGCTCTTTGTCTAATGTGAAGGCTAGCCTCCCACTCGCATTTACCTTGCAGCCATAACATTGGAAGTAAAAGTGTTTGTGCTGCTGGAAAATTTCAAGGGACATGAAATTATGAGTTTGTCATTGGAATAAGTGTACCTTTAGTTGAAGTACTGATAGGCTACAGAGGATGGGGTTGCCTCACTTAACTTTAGACATCTGGGATATAGAAACCTGCTTTTGACCTGTACACTCTAGTGGTTTTCTCTACTCAGGCATTCAAGATGCAATTTAACCTATGTATGTTAGATACATACTAAATGAGAGAATTTGCACTCTGAAAGTCACTATTTTTCTCCTTTGACTGAAAAATATTTGATGGGAGCCAGGTTCTTTTCAGTGGTTCTCAGTGACAGGACAAGAGGAAATGGGAAGAAACTGAAATAACTGGTATTCCATATTAACAGAAGAAAAAAACCTTTTTTATCTTGAGGGTGGTCAAAGACAGGTTTCCCAGAAGGGTTATTGTGTCTCCATCCTTGGAGATATTCAAAACTTGACTGGACACAGCTATAAACAACCTGATCTACCTGACCCTGATTGAGCAGGAGAGTCAGACCAGGTGATCTCAAAATGTCCCTTCCAATTTCAACAACTCTGTGATTCTGTAATTTTATTGCTTTTGGTTGTTATCAAAAGGTATCTCAGCCAATGTTTTACAACATGTTTGCAACCAAAAAGTTCCTTTCTAGTGATAAAACAACTACATTATGTGGAAATAACAGAGTAATTTTAAAATCTTTTGATGGGTGATATCAAGATAGCACAAGACATATGTGCAAAGTTTAAGAAAACATTCAGTTGCCCTACATTTGCTTTAATAGCTTGATTCTTGAGAACAGTTAAAAGCACTAATTATTCCTCCAATCTGAATCATCAAAAACAAACAAAAGACTTTAAAGAGGCATTCAAGGTGTGATTAGAATAATCTGAGCTAAACAACAAAGTCATGAGCAATTAAAAATAGAGCAACTACAGCAAATAGAGGTAGATGTGTAATTAAGTTAATATTGTGTAAACAACCACGGGATGTCTTCCAAGTCCACAGGAAACCATTAAAATGCTAGCAATGCCAATGAGACAATGAAGTAAACTGCAGCACAAGAAGTAGAGACAGAGGAACTTAATCATATTAATGTAAGCACTAAAAAGGCAATAAAATAGCTAGTGCTTTGCCATTAAAAAAATAAACCTCCCTTTTGCTAAAAACATAAATAAACTAAATAAGAGAAATGGCTGTTTTCCTACCGTTGAAATAGCCATTTGAAAATGTAACTGGGCAATCTTAAAATATCATGGTCATGAAAATTTATTATAAGAACATCCAAGTAAATGTATTAAGCAAAAATTGAACTATTTCCTTTTCCCCAGATGCATATAAGTGCTATCGCCCCCAAGGTATCATTACACTAGTTCTACAAAGGCTTAAGTATTCATTTACTGCTATGTACTCTATTAAATCACTTTCTCTTTTGGTCACTTTCCAGGAGCAGTTATAAATTAAAAACACACCTCTAATTTGTCTATTTTTCTTATTTGCCTTTTGTAAAATATTAGTATACCATTAACATTATACTTTTTTTTTTTAAAGAGAGTTTCTGTAGTATATCACTATTTATTCATTTTTTATTCAATTTAAAGATTTGCAAACTACAGTTTTTATGATCCAGGTGTTTAAGAAATTGTGAAAAAAAAATGATTTGGGCTACTAACTATTAAAATTTTTAGCTACTGATCCAAGGGAAAATACTTAATCATCGCCTTGTATAATGCATCTTCCTTCTAATAATAGAAGTATCTATTTTTTTTTTCTTTGTAACTAAGAAATTTAGCTTTTTAATTTGACATTGTTCTTATGTAATTCATAGGATTTATTTGACTCCTAATGTATTCAAACTCCTTATTATTCTCATTTCTATTAAACCGTCCCTCCTCTACTTCC
>JAOXJK010000001.1:162930879-162948560 GCA_025774025.1 Xenus cinereus
CCTTGGTGAATCCATGTTGACTACTTCTGATAGCTTTCTTTTCCTCCATATGCTTTGAGATGATGCCCAGAATGAGTTGGTAACAGATGGTAACAGATATTACACAGGTTCTGTAGGAATCCATGACATTCTTCATCTCCAGCCTGGAGACAGGACAGGATACCCTACAGTATCAAAAGTGGCACTAAGCACTGATGTTTAAAACTGAATTACTCTTTTATTTTCCATCTCTAGTCAGTGGAGTGTGGCAGTCACATGCAACATAAGCAGTCAGAAAAGGGGGCTGGCTCATAAGCACATAAATCTACTGTGTTGTGTTCTGGAAGACACAGTCTTTTTCTCTTTGACTAATGAAAATTGACAATAGAGCTCATTTTAGCTAACATTAATTATCCAGAAGACAACTATCTACAACTCAGTTTGGCTACCCACACAAAGACAACAAGTGACATTTCACATTCTCTAGACTACATGAAATACCCTCACAGAGCTAATAGAAAAGATGTAGGACCTATAGGAGAACCATGCTCTTCTGAAATAGCTAGAATACTCTAAACATCTCAAAAGCACTGAATTCCCATCTGTATACAACGGAATTAAGCCCCTATATTCCACTTAGTGCTTGAATAGATCGCCATCCACCCTCCTCTTTCACTATCTTCTCACCCCTTTTGCTTGTAGTTTCAGCCTATAATTCCATGCTAAGATGCCTTCACCATTCACTTTACAGCTTTTAGTCTATAAATTCGTACTACAATAAATAGATCCTAGTAGACAACAAGGTAATAGTCCTTTTCATATTACCTTATTAATATACATGCACAAAGCTTAACAATTAATTAGCATGCAACACCCACATCTAATTAAGCTTCTCCAACCAGCACTAATACAGTCATAAACAGAAACTACCACTGGGGAGCTTGAGGGCATCTCAATGAAAAGTGTAATTGTACTAGCGAGAAAAAATGAAAATCATCATTCTTCATCACCTTCGTTGTCATCACCACCTGGTGTGTTGGAGAGGATGCCCAAAGGATGCTTGTCTGGTGACCTTATTGCTGCTCTTCTGACCTGGCCACTGGAGAGATGTTTCCCTTTCTCTTTCTCTTTCTCTTTCCTTCTCCAGTTTCTGCCTGGTAGCTTTAAACTGATGCATGCCATAAATTCCAGAACCTAAAAAGGAAGTTTTCTTCATTTAAGATTATTCCAACTTTCTTTGTGCAACACCTTTGCTACCACTTAGAGACATATTGAAATACAGAAACAACAGCACAAATAAAATGGGGAATGGAAGCTATACATCAGTGGGTTGGCTTGATACAAAACTGGGATGTAGCTGGTGCATATATCAAGATCAGATATCAAGAAAGACTTTCAGGTTTTCCAGTCTGTATGAATTTAGATTAGATAATCCATCTCCTGGAATACAACTGCTGAAAAAACAAATGGAGTTTAACAAAACTTCTTGTAGTACTATACCTGATAAAAAAACACCCAAACAATCCAGAACTGTAGAAGTCCTTTTCTTTTTCCTCAGCATTATATTTACAAAATTGCTTTTTTTAGTATCTGTACTTTCTTCTTTACCTCAGCATATAGTTGTTTAAAAATTCTTCAGAATAAAATGAGGTATCACCCATTATTTCCCATAAAGATTTCACTTTTTAGATAACACGTCCTCAAAGCTCTTGAGAATAAGCTAAGTGTGGTTTGTAGGAATACCCAAAGTTTTTTTACTTGTTTGCTATGTTTAGTTCTATAGGGTTACTAACATTCCTGCATTATTTATTTGGTTTGAAGCTGCTGGAGAAACAAGCAGAAATAAATCTGAATAACTCCAGAAAAGGAGCTTATCTTGAAAAGAGACTCAAAAAGGAAGACAAGTCATCTCCAGCAGACACTGAAAGGGCCTATTGCAAGTTCCTCTTCATAGCCTGAAAGTGAAGTAACATTCATGAAAGGATTAGACTGCTTTGGACGTAGAAATTACTAAGGAAGCATCTGATGTAATTAAGATAATTCTAGTTTCTAGAAAACATTAGAAGATACAGCCAGCTAGTTAGCTAAATATGCAGATTATTTGAAAAATATAGTTTCTAACTTTTTGCTATCTTCTTCTCACTAGAATGCTTTTTTTTTTTTTTCAATGCTATTAAAAGTTACTGCAGGCATAAGTATATGCCTGTTTTTTTGGAAGCTCAAATGGCATCTATATATGGAAAAAACCTTCTTATATAAAACATACAGACTCCTTTTGAGGAGATATTTTCGCTCATGTGCTGTGAGCTGTGTAAAAGCTTGATACCAGGCCTCTCTCTTGTTATGTTGTGTATTTTAAGCATGGGATAAGAGCAAAAGCCTTGAAAATATCAGTACTGATTGAAAGCTGTTGGCCCAGAACCATAAACAATGTGATGGTGTGACTGGCTGAAACCCTAGGGATGGAACGTGACTTCCTAAGTAAGAACTAGTAACGGAGGAAGGCTCAGTGGATATGGGCAAGGGTGATATGCCTGTGAAGCTCAGAGAGCAATGCAAAGCAGCTGACTCTATCTCAACACAACAGGTTGCCCCAGAGAGTGGTCTTTGTTATAGATAAACAGCTATCAACAGTTGAGTGGATCAACTGGTGGTGTGAATGTTTCCCTGAGTCAGTATCCCCTAAGATATGATTCTTAGGGACTGACTGCTTTGAAAATGCAGTTATAATGACTAATAACATACAAGAATAATGATCAGCAGTGTGATGTTAATATCAGTCAAGTGTTATGAGACTGACCTTCTTTATCAGTCTTCTAAACAATCTCATCATATCTATGTCTCAATTCCTGATATTTACATGTATAGATAGTAGCAACAGATGTCTTCAGAAGAGGTTCTCTCTGCAGAAAAGCCTGAGGTTGGGTTTCTTGTACAACCTTTGGATTGAAGAATCACTCTAAGTTGCTTCTGTTTGGAGCTTTCAAGAGCCATAAGAGGAACACACCTACCTTCTGCCCCAGTTCCCACCCTACTGTAACTTTCACCCACCAGGTGGGAACAGTTGTTTGCTTGGGAACTACAGTTGGTTGCCCAGGGGAAAAAGCCCGGCAGACTCTGGGTGGGGGAGGTGGCAATAGCCCTCTGTATCAGGGGGTGGGGCAGGGTCACTTGCCATCCTCCCCTGCAGGGCCCCAGGAGGCAGATGGCATGGAGAGAGGAAGAGAGGAGAAACACGTTCTCAGAGCCCTAAGCAGGGCCCTGTACCTGCCATGGGCACCCTGCTTTTTCTGGCCTGGGTCCTGAGGTGCTGGTGAGCTATTGTCAGACCCCCCCGAGTCCAGCAACCCTGAGAACAACTAATAATGACAATCTTTGGGCCCAGAGAGAGAGTGGAAGAGTGATTTCAGCACCAGAGCAAAGGAGTAGACGCTCAGAAGAGTGCACATGGGAGGTGGGTTGTGGTGGGCTAACCTTGGCTAAGGACCAGGCTCCCACCCAACTGCTCACTCGCCCCCTGTTCCTCAGCAGGACAGCAGGAGAAAATCGAAAGCTTGTGGGTTGAGTTAAAGGCAGGGAGATTGCTTACCAATTACTGTCATGGGCAAAACAGAGTTGGCTTCAGGAAAATTAATTTATTTCCTTGCTAATTAAAATAGATTTGGCTAGTGAAAAACAAAGTCAATTATGAAAACAGCACCTTTCCTCCCCCCTCTCCCTATAGGTAGTGGAAGTGTTATCTCAGCACTAAAGTGGTAGATAATCAGAAGTGTGCATGTGGTAATTGAGTATTACGGTTTTATCTGTATTACTGCTAAATCTTTGTGTTCATTAGGTAATTTGGATTTGTGAAATATTAATTGGCCTAATATTAAATTCTTAGCTTTCTATATATGGTGTGTTCCCTTTTGTCTGTAACACGATTCTGAGCGTAACACTGCTCCACTTCCTGGAGTAGTTGAAACATTGCCAGAAAGCACTAACAAAGATTTGGTGATAGACATCCTTCTCTAAATTGTGTCTCTTTTAAAGTAAGTTCTTGTATGAGGAAAACCAGATGTTTGTACTTAACTCGAGCCCAAACACATGCCAACATGCAGTCATCTTGAACTAACAGGACAACACAGATGAAGTCTCTCCCTTTGTGTCAGGGCCATTTGTTTATCAAGTGTCTGATAAGACAGAAGTAGTACATTGCTAGCCCTCCCTGTGAAGTTTTATTTAACAGACTGTATTATTTAGCAGTAAGCAATAATTACATTTGTTTTCTGAAGTCATTTTCCCAATCTTTATTTTATCATCTTCCTCAAAATTATTGCTACTCACACTGCACTAAGTAATTTGTGTTATTACTGATTAAATAAAATGGTCTTCTCATGCATCAGCATGCAGATCACTGTATACAATACACGGCCAAGTAATTGGAAAGAAAAATGGTTGTAGGTTAAGGCTTTGTGAGCAATTGCAGTATAAATGTGGCAATAGGAATAATTCCTACTCAGCTGTGGCTTACTGCTTTCTAATAGCTAAGTAATCAAAAGGCCAGTCAATTAACATTTAACCTACTTATCTATATAGGATTTTTTTAAATATAATTTTATTCTCCAGGTAATATTTTCAAGTTTTCCAGGTACACTTCACTGTGTGAGTAGTTACTAGGTAGTCATATACACGTAGAATACTATATAGTAATACAAGAATAATTTTATTTAAGCTATTAAAATAATTGTTGCATAATAATTTTAGCCAGCAGCAAGATTTTAAACAATTTAATTGTAGCATCTACAGCTTAAAGGAGGATTTTAAATAAAAAGCATATCATAGGTTCTACTCCAGTGTTACACTATATCAAATACTTGTTTAATACTTGACATATACCTATTTTTCCATAATTTTAGAAAACTGTTTATTCACTAGTGTTAACATTCTTAATATCCTAGAATTACCTTAATATGGTTCTGTATCACCATCATGAATAATGTGAACCTTTGTGTGGTTTGTAGTTATTTCCTGCTTTCTTTATGTCAGCTATTCTTTGAGGCTTTTATCACTTAGGATGAAAAACTGCAATGTAAATGGTTGTAGAAGTGTACTGTTTTTGGCTGAGATAGAGCTAGTTTTCTTCACAGTAGTTTCCATGGGACTATGTTTTGGATTGGTGACCAAAACAGTATTGATAACATGTTAACTCATGTTTTAGTTCTTGCTGAACAGTGCTTCCACAACATCAAGCCTTTTCTGTTTCTCATGCTTCCCTGGAAGTGAGTAGGCTGGGGGTGCACGCAGAGAGAGACTTATAGCTAAAGCCTGAAGTGACAAAACAAGGGGCAATAGTGAACCTGAAAGAGGGTAGGGTTAGATTGGAAATAAGGAAAAAATTTGTTACAGTGAGGCTGGTGAGACACTGGAACAGATTGCCCAGAGAAGTTGTGCATGCAGCATCATTGGAAGTGTTCACAGTCAGGCTGGATGGGGCTTTCAGAACCTGATTTAGAGAAAGTTGCCCCTGCTTATGGCAGGCGTATTGGGCTAGGTGATATTTAAAGGTCCCTTCCAACCCAAACCATTTTGTGACTCTATGATTCCGCGATTCTAGGAAGTTGGCAGGGAACACAGGCAGGACAGCTGACCAAAGGGATATCCCAAATCATATGAGATCGTGATCAGTAATAAAAGCTGGGGAAAGAAGGAGGAAGGGGTGGGGTATACGTCATTTGTCTTCCCAAGTAACTGTTATGCATGATGGAGCCCTACTTTCCTGGAAATGGCTAAGCATCTGCCTACTGATGGGAAGTAGCGAATCAATTCCTTATTTTGCTTTGCTTGCACATGCTACTTTTAATTTTGCTATTAAACTGTCATTATCGCAACCCACGAGTTTTCAGTTTTACCTTCCAATTCTCTCCCCAGTTCTTCTGTGGGCAAGTGAGTGAGCAGCTGTGTGGGTCTTAGCTGCCTACCAAGGCTAACCCCCAACAAATAGAAAACTGTGAAGTATTGCATTTTACCTTTTTCTTTATTAGTCCTGAATGTGCCTTTTTGAATTGTGATCATTCCTTCCGTTTAAACGCAATATTGAAAGGTGTTTGCTCCATGGACACCAGGCACTCCCCTTTTTATGATATAATTTGATTAATATAAGGAATATCATGTCAGAGGAATTCCAAACTAAGCCAAGTAAGGCCTTCTTTAGGAAAGACTATTTGGAGATATCTTCACATATTGGGATGACTGCAGATGAGTTATCCAGAAAATGGAAGCAATTAATTCATCTGATCTTACAAAGTCTGTCTGTTTTTTTAGGGAAGTTGTTAACAAATTGGTTTTGACAGTTTAACACATTAACAGTAATGAATGAGAACAACATATTTTCTAGACTCAACCCAGAAATATTTCCTTTCTACAGAATAAGACACATTTTACAACATTTACTTAATTATGAAATTGAACTATAGTTTCAGTCGTGCTTTCTCATTTTTCTGTGGATGAACACAATTACTCAAAAATCTGTCATACGCTACCTGTAACAATTGTTTTCTACAGCAGATAATTTGAGTCTGCAAGACTTCATAGCTTTTGTTGGAAGTTTATGATTGACAATTGGGACTGAGTGACAAAGTTAAAAATCTCATAAACAACTAAACTGTGTTGATGGAAATAGATATGTAGAACACTAGTATTTAAACCATGAAACAAGTGGTATCAAACATTGACTATATATTATAATTCATGTTACCCACTTTATGGTAATCCATAAGTGCTGTTGAAACATTCAAAATGTATGAATTTACAATCTAATCCAGGCATATTTTATCGTCATTCATACTCTGTCCCTTTCAATAGGATTTAGGAAAGTCTGACAGATTTGGTATGAATAAGGACTCCATAAGGCAGAGTACTTAGTTCTGATTCTCATTTACACTGTTTCTTTTTGTAGTTTGAGGAAAATAATTTTAATCTCCCTCTATGCCAATCCTTTGACTACCCTTCTGTCTATTGGAGAGAGAAATGGAATCCCAAGGAGTTGGTTTGCCAGAAGGTAAAACACACTATTGGCATTAAAATCACATAAATCCTAGAATCTAGCTTTGGGATTTTGTTCTCTAGTTTTCTTTTATATTGCTCATATTTAAAAAAAAAAGAAGTTTAAATATTTAAATTTGGTATTATGATTTCTTATAGCTTTATTGGGAATTAGAAAGGTACCATTTTTTCACCTGCTTGCAAGACATCACCTTCGTAATTCAGATACAAGATGAATGTACCAAGACCAGGGTATCATTAACAGAAAATGTGAATATGTAGCATTAAATTCAGCATAAACTAGACTGTGTTTGCTAATAAACTATTAGAATATTTCCTGGCACAGATTTGATCTATTTTAAATAACATTTGCCCTAGTAATTCCTGGACGTGGTTTATCAGTTAAATTATCCTTGCCCTGTACGCAGTGCTTGGGAGCCTAAGGCACTTTACCAGCATAAAAACAGGCTGTATCATGGCAAATGCCTTCAGTGCCCAGGAAGATTTCTGAGCATTTTTAGTGCAGACTTAGAATTACTAGTGTAGATACAGCCATAATATCTTGCTAAAATATTTCTTATTGCTTGGGATCTTCAACCTGAAAACAAATAATTGTACTTAAAAATCAGTACGTATACAAGACTAAGAAAAATAATTTTAAGTCCTGATAGCTTGCCAGATAATATTTACCCTTCACATGAATTAAAATGAACATATGTACTTACAAGCATAGTATTTTCTAATGCCAAATGTGGAGGAAAAGGGGATTGCTACAATATTGAGTGATCAGAATAGAGTCAGTCAATCAACTTCCTTTGCTGTGTTCATAGATTTTTCTTCTCAAGCATATGAATTTAACTCTGCGTGCAGGTCCAGTTGGAACTTCAGTGTCATCCTCATTCTTCATCCTTTTTTTTTTCCCATTTTCAAAGAGACAGATGTTTGGAACTCATTGCTTTTCTCTAGAGGGTAGTCCAGGGAGAATATAAAAACGTATCAGTACTGTCTGCTACCAAAAACTTTAAAGCTTTAGATCCCATATCTAACAAATATCTTCCTTATATCTATACACTTTCTGTTTCTGTTTGTTCTTTGTGAGTGCAAACACTGACATTTTCCTTAATGCGGTCACTATACACTAACTTTGTGCAACATATGAAGTGTATTTTAGAGAGATTATTAAATACAGGTTAAAAAACCCAAACAAACACATTTCAGTGACATACTTGAAGTTACCAAAGTGATCAGCAGGAAGACTGGGTCTTCTGATGTAACTGCAAGATTATGTTCTCTCTGTAATGAGCAAAACAGAATACTTTGCCTCTTTGCAGGTAAATAGCAGAGATTGCTTTCAAAACTTCAAAAATCTTTTTTACTGAAATATACCTGGAATATCATTCTTCGTTTCATATACCACTGAGTTCTTTCACAGTCTTCATTCAATGGAGCATAGCTTTCGTCACTATCCCCTGCTTCTTCTCTGACTTTTAGAGAATGCTTTTCACAAAGAACTGGCAAAATGCATACTTATTTCATGGTGTTTTGATATTAAACCTTTATTCCCCTTTGAAGTTCACTTATCTATCATTGTATATTGTCATTGCTTGCAGTACCCCATGGGCAGGCACCTAGAACTTGTGCCTACCTGCAATACACCTACCTGCAATATTGTAAGAAGGTAGACAGGTACCTGTCAGTCATCTCTCAGAAATAATAACCCTTTCTGCTGAGTCTTTTCTCAGTCTTTTTAAAGAGATGAGTTTGAAATAAAGTCAGTTTGCGGTTCAATTAATGATAACATAATCAGTAATACAGTTGTGCTTGCTTTGGGCTATGTAATAGCCCAGTATCAATAATAAATTGTTGTTGAATAGCCTGCATGCATGCTTTTGTACATGTTGTACCTGCTTTGGGCTTTGCAATAGCATACTAACAATAATAAATATTGAAGAGTCTTGTTCTGGAGAGCTTAATACTGAAGGAAACAAAGAATCCCATAGAGGCATTAAAGTGATAGCAATTATAGGACAAAGCTGGTAGTGCTTTGTAAAGTATGTGCTAAGTTTCAATAAAAGTTTATGTTTAGTGCCATATAGTTTATCAGTGACAAGATTAGGATTGAAAATAATTAGGATCCAATACACAGCTGTACAGCTCAGTGTAACAAATTTTAAAAAACAGTGTTGTCGGAATTGCTGCTTACCCAACAGCAATCACCAACTATTCTCTTCCAACTACTTTTTAAACATTAAGCAGTTAAACCTTTTGTATACTGATTTTAGTTGTTACTTATGAAGGATTTCCCATGTAGGTACAGAAATACTCATTGAGCTTTTTTACTATCCTGAGACCACGGTTTTTTTCAGTATTTTTTTTTCTTAGTAGAATTGGGATTCATGAATGTATCACTTTAAAGCTTGTTGCACAATGTACAGATAAATCTTGGAAATATTATTCCACTCTTTCTTTAGACCCTTTGCAAATGTTTAGGGCCAATAATGCAACACTGTCATCAGATAAGAGTGTTAATAAATGTGAAAGCTGTAAATGCAATAACAATACAGAGAATGACATTAATCTTACTTGAATTTCTATAATTACAACATAAGCATGGAAATAAACTACAGATTATAAATACAAAAAAAATGTAGCTGTCTAATTTAGGTTTCTACATACGAGCCAGGTTATCTCTTTAGAGTCAGTGGAGATTCAGTCTGGAATTCAGTTGTCTAAACATATGCACCTAATGCCATTTAAGACATGTTATGGAATTCAGGAAGTCTACTTAGGGTTGGAAAATATGGCACAAGATGTAGAATAGTTACATACATTTCTGGAAATAATAGGGCCTAATTTGGTTGCCCGTGTATGGGTAGCCAGTGTCATTTGATATTCCCTTGAGGATTTTACTTGGTCTTCAGTTGCTGCTCGGGAAAGACATAGGTCTCCCATTGGTGTTTGAGGTATGTACAAGGGCAGTAGATCTAATAGAGGAGCAATAGAAGACCTGTGCCCAGGTTGGTAGCTGGATGTCAGGAGAAATGCTTTAAGGCATCTCAAATGGCACAAGCCATCAAGTTGGGGCCAGTTGCACTGGTCCTGATAGTTTAGACACCTAAATTTAGATGTCTTGAATCTGGACCTAAATGACAGTCCAGAAATTGCGGATGCCAGCAGTCACCTTTAGAGGGACTAGCCTGAAAAACAGTTGACATGAATCAGTTTGGTGCAATTGACCAAGGAGTTAAGAGTCACTTCCTATGTTACATTAAGTCAGCAGTGTAGATGTCACCTAATGTTCTCCCTTCATTATGCAGGAAGTCTACAGGATTAACTCAGCTGTTTAAATGTAAATCATAGTTGTCCACATTTAACTAGATGAATCCAATTCAGAACAGCTTATGTGCCACTATTCATTCCATAATAACATATAAAATTACTGTTTTTCTTCAGATGGCTGTCCTGAAACTTCTGTTTATTTCTTCCAGCATGTAATTTCCTATGCAGTCTTTTACATTTAAACAATCTTTTGAAAGGTCAGATGTTGACTACTTTGATCCATTTCAACATTTATAAAATGTGATGTTTAACATGGCTTCCTTATAAAACAAGCACCATCATTTTTACAAGAAATGCTTGCTGTATCAACCTCTGAAACACCAGCAATTCTGAACACAAGTGACTTAACAAGGCCAGTTTTAAAGATATATATGTATTCTTCCCTAAATTATGTGTAGCTGAGGGAATGCATTCTATACACACAAGTCATTGCTAAGGAAACAAAGAGACGTCCAACAACTAAGTGCACTGTTCAGAACAAATACATTCTACAGACACCACTTGTATTCTAAAAAAAAATCATAGCAAAAAAAAAAGAAAGAGAATAGAAATTGTAGAGGCACTTCTCTTGAAGTGGAAAGTGGAGTAATTTGGTAATCTACACTTCAGGACTGGAGAAATCATCATATAAAATAAAACAAATTTAAAGTATCATGTCCCTTTTTAAACTGTTGATTTTTAATCTTTAATCACAGCATGAAAGTTATGAAACAGCAAGTAACAAAATAATAAAAGAAAGCTATTGATGAACACAGGAAATTTACTGGAGGACCAGAAGATGGTCAGAGGCCGGAGCCTTTGACAAAGAGAAGCTGAGTGAAGAAGATACCTTTATTTTTGAGAAGGTGTGTGGAGGAGAAATAGCTGCCTTCCAGTATGTAGGAGGAGGTTACTGAGAAGATGTAACCGGCCTCTTTACCGAGGCGTACAATAGGAGAATGTGGCACAATGGCCATATATCAAAAAGGGAGGTTCTAATGGGAAGAAAAAAGATTCATTATCATAAAAAACAAGCACTGGAACAGATTATCCAGAAAGGTGATGGAGAGTTTTTCTTTTGATAATTTCCAAACAAATTCCTCATCAAAATGGTATGAGACTAATGTTGATTGTGCTTTGAGTACAGGTTTACTAGAGGGCTCCCTCAGATTCTATGATTCTGTCATAGGACTAAGTATTATATCATCTTTATTTCAAAATTCCAGTATCAAACTGGAGTGGTTGAGTTGGTATCTGTAAAACCAAAGCAAACCAAAAATACTGCTACAGGTGGAACAGATTGCCTCCCCCCTCCCCTTTTTTGTCACCCTAACAAAGTGTTTTATCACTCTTCAATTACAGCCTCTTTCTGCTTCCAATTGCCTTAGTACGGCTGGTGTTTGTAGCAATTTTAAAGTTTCAATCCAGCAAGTAACCTGTAGAAAACCTAAGTGGTTTCAAATAATGGTATTTTTATTCTCTGGTAGGCATATTTTTACAACCTCTTGGGGGAAAAAAAAAAATTATATCGTTAATCTTGCTAAAGAAACATTAGAAACTGTGACAACGTGACTAAAAATCCATTTTGGACTGTTGAAGGAGCATAGCTGTAAGTGCTATCAGTCCCCAGCCTCCTTTCTTGTTGAGATTGGAAAGTACATAGTGAATTAATACAAAAACTATGAAAGAAATGGCTGAAGCATCTGTATGTCACCACTGAATCTCAAATTATTTCCTTGATTCCTCTGCAGATTTTTAATGTGATGCTGAACAAATTTCTTCAATAAAACTGTTCACAGGTGATCATTAACTGTGCATTTCTCCTCCCCTAGTGCTTATACTGAAAGTCAGGGCTCCCACCAGAAAAACCACTAAGCATTTGCAACATTTTCTCTTTAACATGAAGATCATCCTCTTTCTCCATGTATAATTGTGGTGGGTTGAACTTGGCTAGCCACCAGGTGCCTACCAAGCTGCTTTATCACTTCTCTTCCTCAACTGGACAGGGGGAAGAAAATATTGATGACAGGCTATGATGAAGGGTCAAGATAAGGACAGAGAGATCACTTACCAATTACCATCCTGAGCAAAACAGACTCAGATTGGGGAGATTAATTTAATTATCACCAATCAAATTGAAGTAGAATAATGAGACATAAGAAAAAATCTAAAAAACACCTTTCTCCACCCCTCCCTTCTTCCTAGGTTCAACTTCACTCCCAAATTCTCTGCCTCCCCTCCCTGAGCATTGCAGGGGCATGGAGGATGGGGATTGCAGTGAGTTCATCACACATTTTCTCTGCCGCTTGTTCCTCCTCATGGTCTTCCCCTGCTTCAGTAAGGGGTCCCACCCATGGGAGACAGTCCTTCATGAACTTCTCCAACATGGGTTCTTCCCACAGGCTTCAGTTCTTCACAAACTGCATGGGTCCTTTCCTGTCATTCATGAACAGACTGCTCCACTGTGGGTCCACCGTGGGCCCACAGATCCTACTAGGAAACCTGCTCCAGTGTCAGCTGCTCTCCAAGGGCCATATTTCCTGCCATGAACCTGCTACAGCACAGCATCTCCATGGGGTCACAGCTCCTTCAGGGCACATCTACCTGCTCTGGTGTGGGATCCTCCAAGAGCTGCAGGGTGGATATATGCTCCACTGTGGGCCTCCATGAGCTGCTGGGAAATAACCTGCTTCAACATGGTCTTCTCACTGGAGAATCTCTGCTCTGGTGCCTGGAGCAGTTCCTCCTCCTCTCTCTTCACTCACCTTGGTGTCTGCAGTGTTGTTTCTCTCACATCTTCTCACTCCTTTCTCCTGACTGCTGTTGTGCAGCAGTTTTTTTCCCTTTCTTATACATGTTGTCACAGAAGTGCTACCAGTCATTGATTGTCTCAACTTTGGCCAGCAGTGAGTCCATCTTGGAACCAACTGGAACTGGCTCTGTTGGAGATTGGGGAAGCTTCGGCTGTCTTTTCACAGCAGCCACCCCTGCAGCCCCTGAGCTACCAAAACTTTGCCCAATGAAATAACATGGGTATATTTCTGCCTAGTAGATACATTTTAAAGACGAACTCCTTGATATTTATGAAGGACTTATCTATGATAAGAAATGCCACAGAAAAGCTTAGGAGCAACTTAAACTCTCCCTTAAATACATATTTATTGTATCATTTTTTTATATAAAAAAACCGTGGGGATAAAATGTAGACCAAGGATGAATAAGTACAGATATTTCTAGTATGAGGTCATGCAATTAAATAAGTTAAAATTAAGTTTGCCATTTATAAATATATATATAATTAAAATTAACAAATATATTTGATCCATATTTAAATACATAAAGTAACTGTCTCTAGGAAAGTTCAGCCTATCTCCTTTCGTCTGATGAAATTTTACTGCACCAATTCTCATCTTCAAGGAAAATTATCTTAGTTTAGCATTCTGATTATTTTTTTTGATTTCTTTTGGAAGACCACTGTACCACACTGTATTTCATATGGAATGTCAAATCATGCACTTTGTTTGCTCCCTTGGTTCATCTAATTAATGCTTCTGTTAAGGAAGGCCAGTAGTCAGTTTGACATTAGCTGCAGTTCAGTAATTTGTGCTTAAATTAAAGCTCCAGTTCTTGCTGTCTTGCTCTTGTTGATTGGGGCTTTTCTTGATAAGTACCACGGTGCCTTTTGAACAACAGATTTATTTATTGATTAAAATTATATACAACATGAACAAGAAAGAGAGATTAATTCAGTGAATTACTCTCACTCTATGCCACTAAGCAAGTGGCAACACTGTTATGTTTTATGTCCAAGGTTGGTAATAGAAAATTTTTATATTGTTCCAGAGGCAAAACTGAAATTAGTTGGGATATAATCATAGAATAGTTTGGGTTGGAAGGAATCTTTAAAGGTCAGCTAGTCCACCAACTCCTGCAATAAGCGGGGACATCAACTAGATCAGGTTGCTCAGTGCCCTGTCCAACCTAAACTTGAATGTATCCCAGGCATCTACCATCTCTCTGGGAAACCTGTTCCAGTGTTTCCCCGCTTTCATTGTAAAAATTTTATTCCTTCTATCTGGTCTGAATCTTCCATAATTTAGTTTAAAACCATTACCCCTTGTCCTGCAGAAAGGCCTATCCCCATCTTTCTAATAAACCTCCTTTAAGTACTGAAAGGCCTCAATAAGGTCTCCTCGGAACCTTATCTTCTCCAGGCTGAGTAACCACAACTTTCTCTACCTTTCAGCATAAGGAGAGGTATGCCATGTCTTTGTTCATCTTTGACCCACTCCTCTGGACCCCCTCCTCTGGACCCACTCCAACAAGTCTATGTCTTTCCTGTGCTGAGGGCTCCAGAGCTGGATGCAGTACTCCAGGTGGGGTATCACCAGAGTGGAGTAGAGGGGGAGAATCGCCTCCCTCGACCTGCTGTCCATACTTCTTTTGATGTACCCCAGGATGTGGTTGGCCTTCTGGGCTGTGAGCACACATTGCCTGCTCATGTCCAGCTTCTCACTCACCAGTACCCCCAGGTCCTTCTCTGCAGGGCTGTTATTAATCCCATCATCCCTCAGGTTGTACTGGTACTGGGGGTTGCCCCAATCCAGGTGCAGGACCCTGAAGCTGGATAGGTGAATCTCAAATCACAGCTGCAGCAACTCTCCATGGCTCTCTACTTCATTTGTAAAATAGCAACATTTGAAAGTCCATTTCCTATATTGTTTCTTTACACTCAGCAGTCTGATGACGTGTTGGAGGGCTCACATGTCTCCACTTCTATAACCTGACTTCCACAGAATGAAAACGTTGTACACAACATGACTAACTCATAAGTGACATTAAACTGCCTTATCTGGATAATTGTAAGCCTTCCAACATGCCATCAGAGTGCGGACTGTATTTGAGTACAGCTACAGGTAGGTGAAGAAATAATAATTGTTTTCCATAGTAACTTGTCCTTACCAGTCTGTTGTGATGGTGGGAAAACGTGCACCTCCTTCTCATAGAGTGAATAGAAACAATTTTTAAACACTTTTCCCTTCATTCCTATGTGTCTTTGTAGAAGTAGTTCTGTATATTTGCACTACCTTGACCTTCCCATTTAATAATATTATACATATATTTTCAGTTGCATTAACCAGAAAAGAACAACCTGTTTCATGCTGGATTACATCAGGGACAGATTAGCAGGAGATCTCAGGGGACATTTCCTCCTTTCGCACTGTGCCGTGTTAAATGACGTGACTAACTATAAAATTATGCAACTTGTCTGTGTACTTGAACCATAGCTGTTATATACCATCCAAGGATTTCTGCCACACATCAACTTCACCACCAGACTGAGAATATGCTGTCATTTCACTCACCAGTGGTTCCTTTGGGAGGCTGGCAAAGGAATCACTGCAGTAAGGATACAGCTTTTCTAATTTACCATACTGAACATTTAAAGCCCTGATTCAGCAGGAAGCACAGAGGGACACATCCTGTCACCTCAGTTTAACTCTGTGTCTGTTACAAATAATCTATGTTACAGCTAAAAAACTGTTGATCACATCTTCCATGTACCCACAGGACGTCTGAGATCTAATGATTCTTCTTGGGTTCTGGTACTGTTCCTGGATGCAGTTAGGACAGGACCGCCTAGCCTGTTGACTTCTCATCTGCACTCTTCTATCACAGCAGTCACTCTTTGCAAGCTCTTTGTAATATGCTAGGGGCTGTGCAGAACTAATGAGTTCTTTCTAATCACAGACCTCATGATATCCACCACAGATGTTTTGTGACAGATCATCCCCAAGCTAATGTCTTCAATTTCACACAAGTCCTCTACTGTGAGAGTAAAACCTAGACTGGATTCAAGAGTTCAAATAGTTCTGACAAAATATCACGTGAGTTGTGAGGACACTATCCCACATACCTATATGTAGTAAGGCCTACCAAAAGATAAAAAATTCCTGTGGCTTTGTTATTGATCATTTTCACATGTAGTTAATTTGGCTTAATTTTCTCACTACCTGATAGATACAAAACTAGCTGAGCTTGAACGTTACACTCAATTATTCTGAACACTTCATAAAATACAGTGCCTGTTCTCCTGGAGTTTCTGGAGTGATGAATGTACTTTGGTGGGCCTTTGAAACTGCTATGGAAAATTCTCTTTAATCACAGCCTTTCCCACTTATCTTTGTCTGGAAATCTTCCCTTTGCTTATGGTCAGTGCTGCAGACCATATTACTCAGTCCTCCTGCTGCTCTCATTTCGGAAGAAATAAATTATTCTTTTTCCCTGAATCAAGGGAATCAGCAGCAAAGATTACCTTGTTATATTTTTATTTCTAGAATATGTACATGAAGAGAAACAGAATTCAGGATACAAAAGCAGGGAGAATGAATAGATTATTAGAAGGATCTAATCAATTATTCCTCATATACCAAAAAGTTCATATACATACAGCTTGCAAAAACACACAGGCAGTAGGAAACTGAGATTTCACAGTACATGCCTGCTTATAGCCATTATACTATCTCTGCCTCCTCATTACTAGTGGTTTGCTATCTCCTTTTATGTAATCTCATTAATATAGGATTTCACAAAATCGCAGAAAACTTGAGATCAGAAGGTATCTCTGGAGATCACCTTTTCTAACTCTGCAAAAGTAGTGTCCAACTCCAGTAGGCTGATCAGTATCTTCTCCAATCATGTTTTGAATAACTCCAAGGATGAAGAGTCCACAGCCTGTCTGGGCAACCTGTGCCAGTGTTTGATCACTATCACGGTAAAAAAGTTTTCTTATGCTTAAGTAGAATTTCTTATATTTCAGTCCTTGTCCTTTCACCAGGCACTGAGAAAATTCTGGCTCTGAATACTTTACAGATATCATTCAAATTTAGTTAGGGCAAACAGCTGTTCAAACATTTGGATAATTTAGTAAATGTTTTCCACCTGAGTCTAATAACTGAGTAATAATTTACGTGAAAAGTTAGAAAGGGAAATTATGTGTATTCAAAGGTTTGAACTGGATTATACTTCCCACTCTAGATACAACCTTTTTCTTCTTTCTCCAGCAAGCCGAGAGTAGGGAAATAATTAGCAAGTAGTTTTACAGTTGCTTATACCTACTAAATGGTCAGACAATCTTAAAAGGTTATGATATCTTGCAAAAATACAACATAGAAATTATGGTCTGTGCAGTGAAACATGATCACAATGACGTTCGTTAGAGATTAGCCTCTGAGGTACTTCCGTATTTAAAAAGGGATCTCTCTAAATGAACTGGAGAGTTATTGTCCTGGGTCTGGCGAGGATAGGGTTAATTCTCCCCAGGACCTAGCAGGGACACAGGTATTCCATCCCATGGAGCC
>JAOXJK010000001.1:162948660-162966996 GCA_025774025.1 Xenus cinereus
TGGCGGTGGGGGCTCGGGTCTGCGCGAGCGGCTGCCACGTGGTCCTTTGTTGCCGTCTGAGGCCAAACCACGACAGTTATATAATAAAAACTGTTGACAATGAATTGCTTACAGAACTTTTTAAGCTAAAGTAAGTTTGTTTCTCATCAACCTATCTTTTAGGACAGGTTATTGCTGAAAATATACTGAAATCTCATTTTGTTTATACTGCTGTGTTAGCTATTAGGGTTGAAATTGGGATTTATTAAATAAATCACTGTTTCTCCATGAACAAAAGCAACATGATACTGTAAGTGACTTAGCCTAGATAATTTCACTGCCCAAACAGAATCTGTATTTACAACAAGATCAGCCATCTATATATATTATTTATTTCACTGTAAAATTGCTGCTGCTATAAAATTGGACTTGATTTTGTCTTTGAGGTAGTGAGGCAAAGTCAACAGTATCATTCCATATCCTCCTCACCCAAAGGGTTGCTGTGGTTAGTCACATAGTAGGAAAGGCTGTATGGTCTTTCCGATAAAATTCTATAGCACCTGGTATCTATTGGTGTAACACTAAAGAAATTTGTGAATGTTCTTGTAGGCTTGTACATGAAGAAAGAACAAAGACAGTCATGGTCTGTAGCAGAAGTTGCTCGGTTAGTCCACTAACTGCAACATACTACTTACTCCTCAATTTTTTTAGGTGATGAACACCAACATTGTGTAGCCTCCTTCATCCCGACATCGAAGAAACTTTGGGATTTGTAATGTGCTCATGACAAGGCTCTCCCTAGCTGGTGAAAGTCACTGGAAAATACGGGTACTCTACGCAAGTCAAGGTCCTTTGAGAGAACTGCTAGAGAATGTTTTTGGAAGTCATGGTCATGTTTTAGATAGTTTGCAAAAACTGACAGTCATCAAAAAGAGCACTGAAAAGTATAAAGCCCGGTTCCAAGCTTTCTTAAGTTGTTTGAAGAAGAGTGATGCTATTGCAGTAAGTACCATTGCAGCCATGCAATGGAGTCTGGATTGAGATCCATTAAATTATAGGCACAACTTATCTACAACAGTAGTGATCCTTCCAATAACCTTAATATAGAGTGCAATAAATCAACCATCAAGCATCTAGCATATTTACAAAGAGGCAACAGTCCAAATCAGAAGGAATGTTAAATTGTTGTAATACAGAGCTGGGATTTTTCTTCCTCTAACACTAATTGTTTATAACTGAAATAAATAAAAAATACCAAGTTATTAAAAATGTGCTCTGCTTCTGCTAATGGTCTAATAATTCCAACATCGTAATAAGAAAATGAAGAGGAAGACAACACTTGTCACTGATCTTTTTTTGACCATTAACTTTATTGTGAAAAGATTTAATGAATAAGCAACAAATAATGTGTGCTTCATTAAGTATGTCTGATCAGACAGGGGCTCCCAGTGTCCCTGGTTCTGGGATAGGGTTTAAAATACATCACAAGTGGAAAGAAATCATTTCCCTGCAGCCCAATTAGATGATTTTCTACTGCCCTCCTCCACATTTCCTGCTGGTTAACATAGGCACAAAGCTTTTGTAATTATTTTAGATATGTTAAAAGGTATATCCATCTGAGCACTCTAGGGTGTAAGAGGATGATCATTGTGCCTGACAGTGACATTGCAGAGTGAACTTGATACCCTCAGGTTTTTGAGTTTATAATTCCAGTTGGTTTAAGTATATAAATTGCTCTCTAAGGTGTGCTGTAATTTCAGTCTATGTGAAAAAAAAAATAAAAGGGAGACAAGTCTGGAAAACATATTTTTACCTTAACGTTGTTTAGAAATGAGGAGAATTTGAAAAGATGCATAGGCTTATGCCTTGAATGAGTCAGCTCCTGGCTGTACTAGGCGTTTATTGTTTAAGGGTATAGTCACCTCTTACCTGAGATTATCCTACTGACAAGTATCTTAAAGGTCTGTGTCTTGGAGTACCCTTTGATATTTAGGAAAATTCATAGGTCTGTAGCATAAACAGCTTAGAAGTTGTTGTTACAGTACTTTTCCCTTGCTGCTTCACTATTTGTTTATTCCCAGATCTCCTATTTCTGAAACTCCTTTTCTCACAGAAAGAAGTTTACTGTGATTACAGATTCTATCAATCACACTTGTGGAGTAGAGAGGGCATGTCATTACAAAAAAGCCTTAAACTGCAGTAAACTGGTGGTCTGTAATTGCGTTCTTGATGCCATTTTTAGAAGAGCTCAGCTGCAATGTTACTTTTTCCTTTAATGTACCTGAAGCTTCCCATTGTTTGCTCTGCTTTAGACTTTGGGACTCTTGGAAATAAATCACTTTAGATATGTGTCAGTTGAGTACTATTTCTCCCACTTTATTGAGCTTTTGTTGGTAAGTTTGCTAAGTTCTGCATTGTGAAATAAATGCAGCAGAAATGATCTGTAACATTAAAAATAATGTTTTAAACTACCTACCTGTTTTCTTGCATTCAAGAGTTTAGTAAATATATAGCCAGAACATTCTTAGTATTTTTATAGAGAAAAATAAGTAAACTCAATATGGTAGACTAACCAGATAATGAACTAACTTACAGAAGTTCTTCCCTTCAGTTTACAAGTCCATGCTTTGTTTTTTAAAGCTGTATTATCAAACTAATCCCATATAAACTACTTACAGCATGATATTTCCTATTTTCCCTCCTTTTTTTTTTTTTTTTTTTTTTTTTTTTTAGGTGAGGAGGGCAAGCAGGGTGGAATAGGAGGGAAGACAATTCATCTCTCATTAGAAGAGGTTGTGAATGAAATATCAGAAAATGAAATGTAGGGATTCTGATATACCGTGGGTCAGGGAGCAGCAAGAACAGGGCTGCTTCCTGCAGGCTAGGGAGCTGAGGAGGATCACACAGCCAGCAGGGGCCTCACCAAGCAGAGCAGTTCCACAAGTACCTAAGCAAGGCAAGTAGGACAGAGATTGCAGTTGAGTCCAAGCAATAGCCCAGACCATAAAGTAATATTAAGATGATGAGGCAAGTTCAAGTTGGAAAATCAGTCTGTAGTTGGAAATCAGATAAAGGGAATGTGAGTGGTCATGTTCTGTCTGTGAGGGAGGTTAGTAGCAGTTCTTGAGACAGTGAAATATCCGACCTGTGTCTAGCATACAGTTAAGTAGATTACACAGGAATTCAGCAACTAGTAATTTAGAAATCCTGCCCTAGCATCTTTTGCATGTATTAGTTGAAGAATAAATAGATAAAGAGGATTAGATACTTGTCTCACATATGCTCTCTTCCAGCCTCCAAAAAACTATATTTGACAGTAACCATAGCAGCAAAACTGATTAGGCGTGTTTGAATGAACAAATGATGAAATAGCATTTTTTATTTATAATTTCAGTAATGGATGCTTAACACTGTAGACAAATATATTCAATTCTATTCTAAAAAAAAAATCATGTGGATGAAATAGGTAAAATATTTGTAACAAAAGCAAAATATTGCTTTTTAAACACACTCTTAAGAAATTATATTCAAAATTGGGAGGCTATACTCATGAAAGTAAACTTCAGGAGCAGCAAGCATAATTCTTTTCAGATCTATCTTATGTCCTGTATCTTTGATATCTTTTCGAGCACTTTCTGCTTCTTTTGAGCTGTTTCTGCAAAGCAGATTTTATTTTGTTACTTGATGCACCACTGCAAACCACTCAAAATGCAAGAGTAGCACACCCTGGGAATCTATAGATGAAGAAGGATTTCTAGAATCCCTCTTTGCTTATCTGAGGTAATACAGTTGTCCTTAAACTGCTAGAAGTTTGTATGCAGATCTCCATAAGTAAGCAATTTAGTGACTATTGCAGTGCAGGAGACACCCTTAGAATGAATTAAACATATTGACATTTATCTCATACCTTTGCCCTTTAAGTGTTTATAAAGCAGGTAGGGTAATTCCTTTCTCCAGGTGACTTCTACAGTAGCGCATAAAAGTTCCTGGAAACAGGAAATGAAGCATACTACTATTCACATCTAAAATGAGCCTTGCTAGGTTTTAGAATTTACATTCCACCTGTTTATTCCTGATGGTTTTCTGTGAGTTATGATCATATTTAATCAAAATATTATTTTATGTCTGTGTTCCAACCTGGCTTCACCCCTACTTCTTCTAATAGGTATGAGTTCAAAGCTGAGAAGTACACCTCATTATCTTATTTCCTGGACTACTGTTACACTTGCCTAACATGACAAGTTCTGGGAGAGAGAAGGAGAGACATCCATCTCTGAGTATATGAGTTAGGTAACTTGAGTTGTAAGAAGGGATTTTTGTGTCAGTCCTCATCTGGCACAAGCTGGGCTTATTTAAAGAAGCAGAGCGAGTTTCTGTTCTCTATTTCAGCTAACCAGACACAAGCCAGTGGAGAGAAAACAAAGACACTCTGTCATGCTGCCTAAGTCAATAAGCTATTCTTGGTGGTTGGAAATATTGAAAGTATACTACTGACACGGCTGAAGCTCACTCTCCGACTGAAGTTCAGCCAAACTTGGGTCTATCTGCAATCTTCCTTGTAAATATATCCTCAGGTATCTAGAGCAGTCTAATTCTTCCTAATTTTTGGCTAGCATAACTAACCTAAGACACTTTGTCTTGATTTGGTTGCCCACATGTAGGCATGCAGGACTATTTGGATGCTAAATTCCTCATAGCATTCACCTACTGCTTCAGAAAGATGTGAATCTTTTACAAATCCTGTATCAGTTCTGTGGACCTCACCTGACTCTGTTGGATGCTCTAGGCTGTTCTAAGGGGCATTAAATGTCCATACTTTCGTACCCAAATAAATCTCTGGGAGTCTTAAAATTAAATATGGATCTCATTTTGGTTTTCCATTAGTGACATTACAGTTGCAGAGTCTTAATAAAAATAACCAATATGGCACTTGGATACCAGAGGACTCAATGCACAAGTGTTTGTGAAGTAACTAATAATTCTGTTTTCAAAGTAAGCTTTCAAAAGGTACATGGATAATAAAAACAATTTATTCTCAATGAACAATAAACATTAAAAAAACCAGTAACAAATGAAAGGATTACTGTAAACTGTGCATAAAATAAAGAACAGATGCCCTGGAACTCATGTGCTTATACAGTTAGGAGCAAGTACTTTACACACAATTCTACAGAAAACCTTAATTTCAATTATTCTTCATTTTGGAAGGTTGAATTTTCAAATACAATAAAGTTATTTTGGAAGAATTAATGTTTGGTGGGTTTTTTTTGTTTGGTTTGGTTTGGTTTTTTTACTTCTCAAGCAAAAAAAAAAAAAGGTATGATATCATAATGTCATCAGCAACAAATGCTGAGAAAGATGTGGTGGGTTGACCCTAGCCAGCAACTACGCACCAACCCAGCTGCTTACCTCCTCCCCTTCTTCCTTTTCCCCAGCAGCACAGTGGAGAGAATTGGAAGAACAAAAGCACATTCTTTAACTTATGGGTCAAGATAAAGAAAATTTAATAAGTTAAGGAAGGAGAGAGAAAAAAAAGCAATGAAAAAGCAATCGTTCACCACCTTCCACAAGCAGACTGATGCCCAGCAAGTATCCAAGCAACAACTACCTTGGATAGACCAAACCCTCCGTTGCAAGGGCTGAGCATGATGTGTCATAAAATATGTCTTTGGCTGCGTACTTTCTAAACCTCTTGCCCACACCTAGCGTACTCACTGTCAGGAAAAGCCTTGACATTGTTCAGCAACAGATAAAACATTGGTGTGTTTTCAACAGTGTTTTAATCTCAAATCCAAACACAGTACCATATAAGCATTAAAAAAATTGACTCTGTCCTAGTGACACCCAGTACAGAGGACTAGAAATTTTAGGTCCAGGGCACAGACTTCTCTGCTTCAGATAGCAAAGGAAATACATATAAAAACACAAAAATGATTACATAAATCAGATCAAAGACCTTTGCAGTTCATACACTCTCTCTGATAGCTGCTTGCTGCAGATGTCTAAGAGTGAAGACATGGCAAAAACATGTCAATACTTCCCCCAGTAAGCTGTCATACATACAAAAATTTCTGGTGCAGAGCCACAGTGCTATCTTTGTATCTAATAGACCATGGGGCTGTTATCTTCTATGACATTTTCCCATCTTTCTTTGAAGCTTTTTAAATTGTTAACAGCCACAACATTTGATAAACCTGAAAGTTCCCTATTTTATACCTGTAACTAACATTCAAGCACAATTAGATTAATTTTCTTGACAGGTTTACATACATTCACTATGTAAAAATCATTGTGTTAGATTCTACTCCAGCATCTGAAAACCATGAAATTTTCTCAGCTGAAGTGAAGGAGCTAGATTTTGTTCATTTAATTCTTGTTCTTCCCTGACTTTACTTTAACTCCTTCAGTCCCTTGGGATTACTCAGTTCTTTACACAGTACCGGGTTCTTGTCTCAGTCTCCTAGCTGTGGCAGTGCCAATTTTCTACAGTGTCTTTAAATTATCTGGTTTTTTACTGTTTACTCAGTCTGCCCTCCAGTTGCAAAGTCCTCCATATGTTCCTTATTCTTATCCTTTGCTTCATCCCTTTCTGTTTCTTCTAAATAAGCACCAAAATCTTACTGCAAATTGAAAGCCTCAAACAAAAACAGAAACAGAAAAAGAAAACCAAATATAAAGAAAAATCTGTCACCTGCTAAACTAAGACGTTGTCATGGAAAAGATATGATAAATAAAGCACGCAATATTATTTTGAAGTGTGCATTGTGCTTATTGCAATTGTTTGTATTAATTTCTATTTAATGCATATTTATACTGTGTATGATACTGTTCTATAAATAGAATTATCATAGAATCATAGAATCCCAGGTTGGAAGGGACCTCAAGGATCATCTGGTCCAACCTTTCTTGCCAAAAGCATGGTCTAGACAAGATGGCCCAGCACCCTGTCCAACTGAATCTTAAAAGTCTCCAGTTACAGGGAATCCACCACTTCCCTAGCAAGATAAATTCAGTGGCTGATTGTTCTCATTGTGAAAAATTTTCCTCTTGTGTCCAATTGGAATCTCCCCAGAAGTAACTTGTAGCCATTACCCCTCGTCTTTTCCACATGACTCCTTGTAAAAAGGGGGTTTCCATCTTCTCTATAAATACCCTTTAAATACTGGAGCATGGTGATAAGGTCTCCCCTAAGCCTTCTTTTCTCAAGGCTGAACAAACCCTATTGTCTCAGCCTTTCCTCATATGGCAGGCTTCCCAGTCCTTTGATTGTCTTTGTGGCCCTTCTCTGGACCTTCTCCAGCCTGTCCATACCTTTTCTGCAGAACTGAACACAGAATTCTAGGTATGGCCTGACAAGTGCTGAGTAGAGTGGGATAATGACTTCTTTCTCTCTGCTGATGATGCAACGTATCATGCTGTTGGCTTTCTTTGCTACAGCAGCACACTGTTCACTCCTAACAGGCTTGCTATCCACCAGGATCCCCAGTCCCTTTCCACAGAGCTGCTCCACAGCCAGGTAGATGCCAGCCTGTGCTGCACGCCTGGGTTACATTTTCCCAGGTGCGAGACCTTACACTTGTTCTTGTGGAACTTTGTAATGTACTTTTTAGCCCACTCTTCCAGCCTATCCATATCTCCCTGCAGGATGGCTCTTCTTTCCAAAGTGTCCATGTCCCCATTCAGTTTCATATCATCAGCAAACTTCGTCAGGGTATGCTTGACCCCAGCATCAAAATCACTTATGAAGCTATTAAACAGCTGTAGGCCCAATATCGGTCCCCGGGGGCCCCCATTTGTGACAGGTTGCCTGTTTGAAAAGGAGCTATTTACCACCACCCTCTGGGTGTGTGTGGCCTGTCAGCCAGTTCCCCAACCACCACACAGACCACTTTTCTAGACCATAACACATCAGTTTCTCTAGGAGGAGGCTGTGGGGAACCATGTCGAAAGCCTTGGAGAAAACCAGGTAGACAATGTCCACAACATATATTACTTGAACTACGTATATTTATAAATATAAATATCCATATAATTTAATGCTATTTATTATTCAGACACATAATAATAATAATGACGTATCAGCTGAGTATTATTAGTCACCCATCTGAAAAAGAATAATGCAGAAGTTTAGGAGGTAATGGAACAATCAAAGGCACAGAGAAACTCCTATATTAAGAAAACCAAAGAAGCTGTCAGCACTTATGTTACAAAAAAACCCCTAAACCAATCAAAAACAGATAAGATATTACAAGCCTACAAATTAATGTATGGTTCATAGAAAAAAAGCTCAGGAACTTCTTATCTCCTAACATATAAAGACGGGAACGTTCACTGAAACAGAAGGCAAAATTTTAAAGGTAGTAAAAAGTTAGTACTGAAGTGTTTATTTTGGAATGATCCACCACAGAAGTCTCAACAGATGAAACTTTAAATTTTAAAAAAAACCCAACTTATTAGTCCTAGAGTTATTTTATTGTAATTAGCTAGAATTAGCAGGAATATTACTATCAGGACTTAAATTCCTCTAATTTAAGGGGTTTGAGTTAAATTTGTGTGGTTTAGACTTTCCCCCATATCAATGCCCAGAGCATTCTGTCATCTTCTTTCATCATAAAACAACTGGGTCTATTCCACCAGCGTGAGAATACCAGAGAAAATCAGCCTTATACTTGAATTCAGTAATATGGTGATTTCTCCAGTCTAGACTTAATAAAGTGAGAGAGATGGGTTTCTTGGCCATTAAGACAACAAACCATGCTACATGCCTACTTGTCCTCCCTGTACAGGACTTAGGAAGGGTTTGATATCCAGGAATGGGATGCAAAATTTCGTACAGGCTGAGTAAAAATTCTTCAAAGGTTTGTGTGTTAGAATATATACATTTAGTGTTTGGGTTTTTTTCTCATTTTTAAAGAGGAAGACATCTGTCAGCTGAATTAAACACAAACCAGTAGTTTTTTTCATGAGTCAGCCTGAAAAGAAACATAGAAGAAGCATTAAAGTATTTAACAGGCTGGCAGAGACCTTGAATAGATAAGAATATCAGTCAAAACCTGATCTGACATTGCCAGAAGTCATGCCACCAACATCACAATCTCACCGTAGACCTGATACAGCCACTTTCTTGTGGGACGTCAGGAACACCCTGCACAAAACTGGTGCAATATATGCAACAACTAGGGACCCCCACTGTGAGTGTACATGAAGGATGTTTTTTTTCACCTGTGAGTGGATCAGCAAGCTGTAGGGAGTGGCAAGTGCATATAAACCTCAAATACCCGTGTCTTCTATAGAAGAGGCACACAAGTGAGGGAACCTGCTCCCAGAAGAGGTGATCTGCACTTGCTGTGGAAGTATGCACATGACAACATATGCATGTAAGAAGGTAGAATTAGAGAAGGGGGTCTATTTTTTAAGTGCCTAGTGTCATGCTTTATCGCTTATTATTGATACTGATCCTGAGTTATCACTGATGGGAGGATAATTATGTATTGTTAATGAATTACTAAACTGTATCAATTATCATTTTGGCTTAAACTATGTGAAAGAAGTGAGTTTTTTCCCTGTGATAGTCCTGAATTCATGTTAGGATGCAACCTGGATGCATAAGATAACCCTTTCAATTCTCTGATCTCCATAAAAAAGAAAGGTGATTCCTTGCAGATTTCTCAGATACTCTAGAATATCTGAAGTGACAGAGTAAGCCTATATTTAGGCAAGAAAAACCCTTTCTCAGTGTTGTTTTCAACCTAGAACTTCCAATTACAGAAAATCAGTGCTGTTACTTCACTGTTTTGGGACAGCTTTTAACGAGATCCGTTGTTATTTCCCCACCAAATCTTATCATCAAAATATCTGCTAAGTTCTGTTCCCTGTGGCTGAAATGATTGATTGCATTTAGACCCTGAAAAAATTATACAAAAAATATTATCTGAGGGCCAGGACAGGTGGTAATTTGGAGACATTATTAAAGTGTTAGTAAAGCTTTGTGGAAGAATGCTAAATCTAAATCTGGTAAGAAAATGCATTTATAAGCGTAAAAAAAGAGGGCAGGATTCTTGTTTTAGTCAGATTTATTTTAGCTCATAGTTTTTAATTGTCTATACAATTTTTTAATATTGCTGATCTTAGTATTACTGAACCAAAATAGTGATAACTTTTGAGAGAGTGTGCAGGAGAGAGTAAAGGAAATAATAAAAAAAAATCAGGTGTCAAAAACATAAAGTATTATATTCTTGTTTAGGAAGTTTCTGATCCATGATTTCTGGAAGCTGAAAGCTGTCTTGTTTCATGGTGTGCTCTTGTGCTGTTCTTTATTACTGGTCAGGGTCTTAACATATCAGGCTTTAATGGGCACTTCAGGCACTGCTAAGCTTGAAAAATATATTTTGTATGCTTAGCAGGTATGTCATGGCAGCATTACAAAAAAACCCCTGCATCTCAGTAACAATGTTAGAAAGCTGTTAAATCTGTTCTAGTAAAACCTATCTACTGATGAATTAAGCAGAACTTCAGAAGAGCTTTTGTTATAATTTCCATAGTTTTCATAGTTATTAATGAAATAAATGTTTGTTGTATCTTTAATACAACAAGTATTATGAACTCATTTTTGATCAAGTGGAACTGAAACAGTGATTCCGATATAGGTCTAAAATAAGAAATAGTTTGGCTTTTTTTTAACAATATATTCTTTAGAAATAATGTTTATGCAATTTTTCAGAGATAAAGGTCTTTGAAATACATGACAACAAAAAGAGGAAATAATTGAAAAGTCATTATCAATTAGTATATAATTAGTATACTTTCACATGTATAATCCACTACAGGATTAATAGACTATTTTAAAAGACCCAGTATTTGAAAATACATTCTCATAGAATCAGTACCCTCAGATGACTCTTGCAAAATCAGAGACAATGGCAGAAGAGGATCAAAAGGAAGGACAACATTAGTAGAAATAAAAGTCTTTTATAAAATGCACTGATAATTCGTTTCTATACATCTAAAGCATGTGTAGGTTTAACTGTTGTTGAATTATGAAGATGAGGAATTATTAGGGCTTATGTTCATGAAATCTCACTATAAATATATGGTCCTGAACAAACGTACCTGTTTAATCTTAAAATGTGGAGTTACGAGCCTTGGAGAAGGTCATAAAAATATTGAAACAGAAACTGAACTGTAACTGAATTACCCCATACTTCAACACATTTATTGACTGACACCAACATTTTACCTACCACAGATTAACCCTACTTCCATGGCTGATTTGGAGGGATCCTTGTAGAAACTGAAATCTACAAACCTGTATATGGACTCATCTTTTGACTGTGCAAGTAAAATAAGGTTAAAATTAGATTAAAACAAGATTAAAATAAGAAGTCTTATAATCTTAGAGGGATACAAGCTATTCTTTAACCCTCTAGAGTGACAACAGTTATTCCACCCTGCAGCATGGACACTTTGCTACCAGAAACAAATTTAAGGAACTTGAAATTAATAATTAAATTATTACTAAAATGGTATTGTATCAATGCTAAAATAAAGGTATGAAATTTTTCTTAAGAAATATGCTCAAACCACACACTTTCAGTGTATTGGTCCACCAATGCTCTCAGAAGAAATGCCTTAACAAGTATTTAAATATACAATGTAAACAGTTAAAAGAAAAATAGAAAATATTTTATTTAAAAAAAATAATGAATTAAAACAATGTACTCACAGAATTAGTGCACAAAAAGTACTTAAAACCAACTTAAAATAAACGGTCATGGTTTAACTCTGTTAGGCAGTTAAGGCCCATGCAGCTGCTCACTCACTGCCCCCCATTCCAATGAGAGAATCAGAAGAGTAAAAGTGAGAAAACTCATGGGTTGAGATATAATCAGTTTAATAGGTAAAGCAAAAGTTGTGCTCTCGAGCACAACAAAGTAAGGAATTCATTCACTACTTCCCATTAGCAGGCAGGTGTTCAGCCATCTCCAGGAAAGTCTCGCTCCATCACATGGTTGTTTGGGAAGACAAACACCATGTTTGTCCAAATGCCTTCTGTCCTGGTTTCAGCTGAGAAAGAGTTAACTACTCTTTCTAGTGATTTCTGTGAAGGGAATGTCAATAATACCTACTGGTTTTAGTTGTTGATAAGTGACATTTACATTATTCAAGGATATTTTTTTTCAGTTTCCTACAGAAGAATAGGCAGAATGATGGAATGGCAAACGAAATATTCCATGCCATAGATGTCATGTTCCGTATATAAATGAGGGTTAGCTGGGGCATGCAAATCCACAATCACTGCTCGGGATGGTGCCAATTCATCAGGTGGTGAGAGTATCTGGTGTTATTATTAGTGTTATTTTTCCTTTTCTGACAGCATTCTATTAAACTGTCTTTATCTCAACCCACAAATTTTTGTTTCTTTTTCCCTTTCCCCTCCTTTTCTCCTTCTTCCTTGTGGGGATAAAGGGGGCTGAGTGAGAGGCTGCATGGTGAAGGTTAAACCATGACATCTTTTCTTCCTTTCCTTCCCCCAGGTTTTATTGCTAAGCATGACATCATATAGTATGGGATACACTTTGGTCACTCAGGGTCAGTTGTCCCAGCTGTGTCACCTCACAATGCCTTGTGCATCCACAGGTTACTCGCTATTAGGGCAGTGTGAGAAGCAGAAAAGTCCTTGACTTTGTGTAAACACAGCTCAGCAATAACTAAAACATCACTGTATTATCAACACTGTTTGGTCACAAATCTAAAATGTAGCACCATACAAGCTACTAGAAAGAAAATTAACTCTATTCAAGCCAAACTCAGTCCAATCATGCAGAAGAATCTACTCCACCTTCACTGTGCAGTAACCACTCCATCTTTTGTCTCATGGGCTATGAATTTATTTTTCAAGATTAACATAAACTGACAAGATGCTACCTGACATACACCTTATAGGTAATAACTGCTTAAGTTAGTGAAGCCATCAGAATGTACAGTGTCACAAATATGTCATGGGTTGTGCAATGGGCATACACAATTAGGGCTACATAAATTACAGATTTAAATATCATAGAATCATCAAAACATAGAATGGCTTGGGTTGGAAGGGAAATTTAAGGATTGTCTAGTCCAACTCCCCTGCCATGGGAAGGGCAATCTTCCACTACATCAGGTTGCTCAAAGCCCCATCCAACCTGGTCTTGAACACTTCCAGGGACGGGGCATCCACAACTTTTCTGAGCAACCTGTTCCAGTGTGACACCACCCACACAGTAAAGAGTTTCTCCATTATACCCAGTCTAAATCTAACTTCTTTCAGATTAAAACTGTTGCTCTTTGTCCTGTCACTACAGGCCCTGGCAAAATGTCTCTCTCCATCTTTATCATAAGCGGACTTTAAGTATTGGAAGGTCACAATCAGGTCTCCCTGGAGCCTTCCCTTCTCCAGGCTGAAGAACCCCAATTCTCTCAGCCTTTCGTCACAGGAGAGGTGTTCCATCCCACTGATCATTTTTGTGGCCTTCTGCTGGACCCAATCCAACAGGTCCATGTCCCTCCTGTATTGAGGGCTCCAGAGCTGGATACAGTATTCTATGAGGGGTCTCACAAGAGTGGAGGGGGAGAACCACCTTACTTGACCTGTTGGCCATACCTCTTTTTCTGCAGCCCAACATATGACCAGTTTTCTGGGCTGCAAGAACATAATGCTGGCTCTAGTCCAGTTTTTCATCCACCAGTACCCTGAAGTCCTTCTCAGCAGGACTGTTCTCAATCCCTTCATTCCTCAGCCTGTATTGATACCAGGGGTTGCGCTGACACAGATGCAGGGCACACTGTCCTTGTTGAACCACATGAGGTTCACACAGACCCACTGCTCAAGCCTGTTCACATCCCTGTGGACGGCATCCCATCCCTCAAGCATGTCAATCACACCTCAGTTTGGTGTCATCTGCAAAGTTGCTGAAGATTGTCGTGGTTTGGGCCATGTTGGCCAATGACAAGACAACAGATGCTTTCCCCACCTCCCTCTCTAAGTAGAGGAAAAAGAGAGATAAAGAGTTGTAATTAAGTTTAGGGAAAAAAAACCTAAACTACTTCAATAATATATGAATAATAAAATTAAAAAGGAAATAACCTAGTAGATACAATAAATAAATATATACAAAACTGTATCAAAATCTCAGGAAGATGTAACTGACAGGCACTGGGAGTGTTCCAAACTGAACTCGGTGACAAATGGGAACTGGATTCCATAACTCACCGATGGAGATCAAAGGCAGACAAACTGACAGGGTCCTCCTCAGACGTCAGTCATTAATGAAAGAGAGACATTGAAAAAAAAATCTCAAAGATGAGCCAAACCAACCCCCTTGATCCCTCAGCTTTTATACTGAGCATGGCAGATGGCATGAAATGCCCTATTGGTCATTTTGAGTCACCTGATCTGTCCACGCTACCCCACAAGTGCAAACCCACCACAGGGTAAACAACCAAGTCAGCTGACTCTGGTTGCCACACCAACAAGTATAGGCAAGACCCTCTCTCACTCACTCCAAACCAGGAGAAGGTGCACTCAGTCCCAGTCTCTGTGTCATTAAAGATATTAAACAGTACTGGTCCCAATACAAACTCTTGAGGGTCACCCCTCATTACTGGTTTCCTCTTGGACGTGGAGCTGTTGACTGTAACTCTTTGGATGTGGCCATCCTTCCAATTCCTTATCCATCGAATAGGCCATCCATAAAACCCGTATCTCTCACATGAAGTCCATTCACCAAATCCATGTGAAGTGGTTGAAGTATAATTATTTTGAGATCATTGTATAATAGCTTGTGGTTTTATGAAATCAAAATAATTTTAGATGTAATCATCAGATGCATAGAGAGTGTTCCTGTTGGCAACTATTTTTTCTAATTGCTATAAATCACTATATTTTTATTACATATATTGTATATATAGAATAATAAAAATAATCAGGTCCTACAGTGTTCATATTAGAACCTATTGTTTCCAATTGCTATAAATTGCTATAATTAAAATATGTAGTAATATATTGTCATGGTTTAAGCCCAGCAAATAAGACCATGCAGCCCTACCCTCAGCCCCCCAGTAGGGTAGGTAGAAGAAGGAGAAAAGGAGGGGGGGAATGGGGACAAGGGGGGGACCACAGAACTCTCATGGATTGAGATAAAGATAGTTTAATAGAACAGTAATGGAAGAAGAGAGGAGTAGGAGTATGAGTAATAATAATAATAATAATAATAATGGTAAAAGAATATACAAAATAAAGTGATACAAAAGAAATTGCTCTCACTACCCAATGGTCAGTTGCCCAGCCTGTCCCGAGCAGCAATTGTGGACTCCTGCCCCCACCAGACAATCCCCATTTATATACCGAGCACACTATCTATGGTGTGGAATATTCCTTTGGCCAGCTTGTCCTGCCTATGCTCCCTCTCAGCTTCTATGGGAAGCTGAAAAAGTCCTTGACTAATGTAAACATCACTTAGCAACAACTAAAATGATACGTGTTATCGACATTATTCTCATACTAGATTCAAAACAAAGCAGCTACTAGAAAGAAAACTAACTTTATCCCAGCTGAAACCAGCACATAGATATTTCTACAATAATGCATAAATATATAAGTACTATAGCATTCAGTTCATTGAATACCTGATGATTATACAGTGAAAGTTTGAGTTAGGGGAAGAGGTACTGAAAACTTAATCTCCTAGGGTGTTTTTTAAGTGTCTAGTTGAGGCTATCAGGAAATGGAGAACAAATACAGGTGGATCTTTAGTCTTACCCAGCCATTGTGATAGCTGATAGGCTTTTAAAAATGATAGTTTCATAAATCCTTTTAAGTAAAATCCCAGAGGCTGGAGTTAAAAGGGTGCATGAGCAGCACAGCATTTTTTTATCTTCCATCTTCCCTGTCTTTCCTCTTCCAACCCACTCTCTTTTCCAGCTCCTCTACTTTCTGCTTTTATAGCTGGCAGACAGTCATTTATGTCTTTTATATTCATCTGGAATGTGTCTAATTAAAATCAAGCTTTTTCTTATCACTGTGTTAAAAGTATTCTTTCCATTTCTTTTTTTCTTTAATCTTACCTAAAGTGCATAATCTAGTTCAGCACTGGAAGGCAGTGTCCTATATCACAGGTGAATGCTCAAAGCATACCCATACATCTTCTCAGGGTTGATGCAGCCTGTCCTTTTAACCTCAGGGAAGGAATGCAGTTTTTTAAATTGCTAATTTGCATCTAAAAGAAACAAATATGATGTTGGAAACCAGGGAAGAAATTTAATTACTTAAATATAGGTGTCTAGAGTTATTTCAATTGTCCCAGGGTATCCAGCTGTGGCTGTCAGGTAGCACAGGACTTTTTTACATTTCTGCCTTTCTGGCATGGCAGCAGAAGATAAGGTAGCATGCTCAGGTGTCCCAAATACCCAAATATATATTTTCTATAGCTTTTTTTCCAAACACAATAGCAAAGCAATTATTATTTCTGCTTTTCAGTACACCTTTACATGTGTTGTCTGCTTGTTGCACTACAGATCTGGTGATCTTAGAAGAAGCCATGACGCAAATTTTTCTTAGATGCCGACATTCTTCTTGAGGGTATGTTTAGATTGTTTCAATTAACCTCTGAAAATGAAACCTTATGCATGTCGTAGCATCCTGTCCCCCAAAATGGAAACATCCAGGTTTCTTGCCTCTGGAAGGGAAGAGGCAATGTTTATCTTGATCTCTTCTCTAACATGAAGTCAATATGAACTTTTGCCACAGACCTGTACTAACTCAGTAATACAAACAGCATTAGCCTGCTATGCAAACATTTCATTTTGCATAAGTAGCCAAAAAAAAATATTATTATCAAATGAATATAAAAAGGTACCAAAATTCATTGTTTTTATTAAAAAAATTGGTACAAAATTTCTCACTAGTAATTTTTAAATATGTATGACACTGTTTGATGCTTGTTAAACCAGAATTGCAGAAAATCTTTACAATTCAGAATATGTTTGTCCAAATTGTTCTCTGGGGTACAGTTTCTCTTAAGAGAAATGAATAATATAAGATAATATAAGATATAAATGAATAATATTTTAATACTCTTAAAATATGTAGCATTTTTAAAATACTGAAATACTGTTTGTATATAAAAACTGTCAAACTGTTTGGGATTATTAAGTTCTACAGTGAGTAGTGAAGATGAGAAGGTTCTTTGATCTTAATTTAAAGGTTTTATCTCGTTATTTTTCATAAGGAAAGAGAAACCAAATTAAGCATTTGTCAGCTTAGGTAAAACATTATGTCAGCCTTGACAAAATGTCAATCTTTTGGAGAAGAGTGAAAATCTACTTTCAGGTAAAATTGAGTGTGTTGTTTTTAACAAATCCATATGTGGTGTTAAAATCAAAGTCCATATAAGAAAGAGATAAGAAAGCCACATGCAGTTTAGCATGTATGGTAAACTTACAAATATTTTCTTATGTTTTTGAGAATTATGAATGATTCTACAGGATCATGTTCAAGTGCAAGGGATATGTTGAAGTGCATAAGGGATACAGAAAAGAGATGTACAACATGTTTTTTCCTCATACGACCCACAAGTTGTACAAGACAAAAAACAACCAGAGCAATACCTATATCTTCAACAGAGTAAATGTACAGAAAATGTAGACTTCTTATCCTATTAATCTTTAATTTTTCTGTACTTCTTTTGGGAAATGGTTTGAATCCAATCACAAGATGGTAATTTTTTCATCGTGGGGCTGGGCTCTGGGATCACTTCTATTCTGTCTCCAAGGTCTCCTGTGCTCACTTCCAGGTCTCTCCCTGAGTTACACAAGACCCTGTAAGTTAAAGGGTTGGGTAGAAAATACCTATTTCTGATCAGCACATTCAGGTTTCTGAAGCACCTAAGCAGGCTGTCACCATTGCAGGTGCTCGCAGTCTGCCTTTCTCTCAAAGGTTCTCTTGTAGTCTGCCCCTCTTAAAGGTATCTCAGACTAATACAGACTGACTCTCTGTATCAGTCACAGAGACTGATGGGTCTCTTGCCCTTAAATTACTACATTGTTACTGTCTAATCTCTTATAAATGAATTTCAACCACTCCCAACCCATGCCAATTGCCACAGGAACCTACAGAATATGACAAGAAGCTAAAACAACTGGGTTTGTTCAGCCTGAAGAAGAGAAGGCTACAGGGGGGTTTATTGCTGTCTACAACTACCAAATGGGAGAGCATGGAGAAGATGGAGCCAAAACTTTTCTCCAGTGCGGAGAGAAGAAAGTGGAGGATAGAAAGAGAGAATAGGATTTTGTAGATACCAAACAGAGGTTAAAAGTACATAA
>JAOXJK010000001.1:163006411-163017459 GCA_025774025.1 Xenus cinereus
CCTCAAAAGACTTCTTCTAGAGGCAGAAAATCCAAGCAGATGACAAAGAATGCTGCCAGTTCTAGTTATTGATCACCACAGAGGAAACAAAAAATCATCATAAAGAGGACAAGCCCTATAAATTTAATTCAGAGCCAGAGTGAGACAGAAACTATATGTTTTCTTTTTTTTTATTGTACTAACGGTGATGGCCAATTTTAGTTATTCAGAAAAATAAAGTGCATGAACAGTTTCTATGAGTCTCAGTTTCCCTGGACTAAATTAGAAAAAGGAAAGTTTGTTTGCATCAGCACACTTCTGACTTTAATTTAACAGTTTCTGCTGCAAATCCAGCCACTCCAGCCAGTAAGTTAGCTTCATCAGGGACCCAAATTAAATGCCTCTACGCAAACACACGTGGCATGGGGAATTAAAAAGAGGAGTTAGAGAACTGCACAAGCTGCACGGCTGTGATCTTACGGGCATCACAGAGATGTGGTGGGATGGCTCCTGTGACTGGAGTGATGGAATAGAAGGCTAGAGGGTCTTTAGGAAGGACAGGCAGGGGAGATGAGGAAGGGGTGTCACACTTTATGTCAAAGAGCAGCTGGAGTGCATAGAGATCCACCTGGAGATGGATGAGGAGCTAACCAAGAGTTTATGAGTTAGGATTAAAGGGAGGGCAGGGACAGGTGAAATTACAGTGAGGGTCACCTGACCAGGAAGACTGAGCAGATGAGGCCCTCTATAGACAGAATGAAGCAGCCTCATGTTCACAAGCCGTGGTCCTCACAGGGGACTTCAACCACCCTGATATGTGTTGGAAGGACAACATAGAGGGGCACAAGCAATCCAGGAAGTTCCTGAAATGCATTGATGATAACTTCCTTTTCCAAGTGATAGAGGAGCCAAAGAGGAGGGTTGCTATGCTGGACCTTGTTCTTACCAACAAGGAGAGGCTGGTAGGAAACGTGAAGCTCAAGGGCAACCTTGACTGCAGTCACTGTGAGATGGTGGAGTTCAAGATCCTTAGATCAGCGAGAAGGGCACACAGCAAGCTCTCTAATGTGGAGAGCAAGCTTTGGCCTCTTCGGTGATCTGCTTGTTTGAGTACTGTGGCATAAAGCCCTGGAGGGAAGAGGAGCCCAAGAAAACTGGTGAATATTCAAGGATAGCCTCCTCCAAGATCACGAGTGATGCATCCCAACAAAGAGGGAGTCAGGCGAAAACACCAGGAGGCCTGCATGGATGAACAAGTTGCTCCTGGAGAAACTCCAACAGAAGAAGGAAGCCTACAGAGGGTAGAAGCAAGGACAGGCAGCCTGGGAGAAAAATGGCTGAGCAGCCAGGGATCAGGTTAGGAAAGCTAAAGCCCAAATAGAGTTAAATCTGACCAGGGACATCAAGGGCAAAAATAAAAGGTTCTATGGGTACTTCTGAAAACTACAGAAAATGTGGACCCTCTCTGGAAGGAAATGGGAGACCTGGTCACATGGAATATGGAGAAGGCTGAGGTACTCAATGATTTTTTGCCATGGTGTTCACTGGTAAGTGCTCTAGCCACACCACCCAAGTCACAGAAGGGAAAGACAGGGACTGGAAGAATGAAGAACTGCCCACTGTAGGAGAAGATCAGGTTTGAGACCATCTGAAGAACCTGAAGGTGCACAAATCCATGGGACCTGAAGAGATGCATCTGTGGTCTCTGGAGGAACTGGCAGATGAAGTTGCCAAGCCACTATCTGTCATATTTGAGAAGTCGTGGCAGTCCAGTGGAGTTTCTGCCATACATAGGAAGAGGAAACATAGCCTGTATTTTTAAAAAGGGAAAAAAGGAAGACCAGGGGAATGACAGGCTGGTCAGTCTTACCTCTGTGCTAACAAGATCACGGAGCAGATCCTCCTGTAAACTATGCTAAGGCATATGGAAAATAAGGAGATTATTGGTGACAGTCAACATGGCTGCACTAAAGGCAAATCATGCCTGACAAATTTTGTGGCCTTCTATGACAACGTTACAGCATTGGTGGATAATGGAAGAGCTGACATCATCCACCTGGACTTGGGCAAAGTACTTGACACTTTTCCACATGACATCTTTGTCTCTAAATTTGTGAGATGTGGATTTGACAGATCACTCAGTGGAAAAGAAATTGACTGGATGGTTGCACTCAATGAGTTGCAATCAACAGCTCAGTGTCTGTGTGGAGACCAGCAAAATGTGGCATTCCTCAGGGGTCAGTATTGGGACTGAAGCTGTTTAAGATCTTTCTTGGCAATGTACACTGGGATTGAGTGCACCCTTACCAAGTCTGCCGATGACACCGAGCTGTGTAGTGCAGTTGACACACTGGAGAAGAGGGATGCCATCCAGAGGAACCTGGACAGGCTTGGGAGGTGGGCCTGTGCAAACCTCATGAAGTTCAACATGGACAAGTGCAAGGTCCTGCGTGTTGCTTGGGGCAATCCCATGTACAAATAAAGGCTGTGCAGAGAATGGATTGACAGCAACCCTGAGGAGAAGGATTTGGGGATGTTGGTGGATTAGAAGTTCAACATGCTCACAGCCCAAAAAGCCAACGACATACTGGGCTGCATTAAAAGAAGTGCCGCCAGAAGTTGAGGGAGATGATTCCCCTCCTCTACTCCGCTCTCATGAGACCCCACCTGGAGTACTGCCCCAGGTGAGCCCCAACAGAAGGACATGGGATCAGTTGGAGTGGGTCCAGAGAAGGGCCATGAGGATGGCTAGAGCACGTCTCCTATGAAGACAAGCTGACAGAGATGGAGTTGTTCAGCCTGGAGAAGAGGAGGCTCCACGGAGACCTTATAGTGGCCTTCCAGTACTTAAACGGAGCCTACAAGAAAGATGGGGAGGCACTCTTTATGAGGGAGTGTAACAGTAGGACCAAGGGTAACAGTTTTAAACTGAAAGAGGAGAAATTTAGATTGGATACCAGAAAGAATTTCTTTACTGTGAGGGTGGTGAGACACTGGAATGGGGTGCCCAGAGAAGTTGTGGATGCCCCATCCCTGGAAGTGTTCAAGGCCGACTGAATGGGACTTTGAGCAACCTGGTCTAGTGGGAGGTGTTCCTGCCCATGACAGGGGTGTTGAAGTAGATGATCTCTCAGGTCCATTCCAACCCAAACCATTCTATGATTCTATCTATTCACTTTCCTACTAAAATGAGGTAGGAATGATTTTCTTTGTTATTGATTTTAGATTCTATGACTTAGTGCTAAATGCATTTTCTGTGTGATGAAACAAGTCAGCATTTCTCAAGACCAGTGAATGTGTATGCATATTTAGAACCTTGTATCTCTTTTGAGCTATTACTGTGTTTAGGGTAATACCGTATTTTCCTTATTGAGTGTGTTAGTTTCTTTTAGAGTGGTAGTTAGAGACAGTGATGTACGAATGAATGTTAAGCTCTATCACAGACATATATTTTTTCCTGGAGTAGTTAATTTTTTGTGATACAATTGTAAAAATAAACACCCACAACACAACCCTCTCTCAGAAAACCTAGAATGTCAGTGACCATGCAGTCAAGAAACAAAAGTGAGAATGCCAGCATACTGCAATGAAGATACCTCCTGTAGGAAAAGTTTAATTTAGAAGTTGCCATTTTAAAGGTGCTATATCCAGTAACATTCCCTGAAGGTTTCTTCAGCTATTGCAAGCATGTCTTGATGATATGTTGATTTCATTCCAACATTTCATAAATACTGTATTTGTTAAGCTATGTGAAAAGGCAGCAAGAGGTTTTCTGTACTGCCTGTGGCACAGATGACCTCCTGTATTAGCTTTCAAAAGCGCCAAGGCAGAAAGTTTTTATCAAGCACAAAGCAATGTCATTCAAACAACTTTGAATAACTCAGGGACTGGATCCTACTCTATGTATCAGCAGTTATAATAAGACTTACAAGTAGGCCAATGTGTTGTGCATGCCTGTGGACTCCCGCCGTACACAGCAATAGCACCAGCATGATGGAGTCACAGCTATTTCACTACTGGAGGTCTCCGACATCCATACAGTTAAAGATTGTCACTTTTGCTCAAATTCATGCTCTTAACTAGAAAACAAATTATAGCATATTGCTTTCTAAATATATTTACATAAATTGCCGATTTTATTTTCCAATAGTACCAGGCATTTCAAAGACCTTCAATTTTTTCTTCCTGATGGACTTATCATATTTTCATAAGCATATAGATTCAATCACCAACTATGAAATGTTCTTAATTGCTTACTATTTTATCTGTCCGTACAATAAAAACATTATAATATTGTGATATACAAAGAACACAAGAAAAAAACATCACAACAGAGCACTGTTTCTAATTTTGCAGGAACTATTGAACAGACAAGAAACCAGAAAAGTATTATGAGGCATTAGCACGGTGCTACAAACCTCACTTTTAAAACATACCTGTATCAGACTTTTCATTTAACCCTATTTCCCAAGGTTTAGGATGAGACTCTTTTTCAAGGATCTTCTCCTGCAATCCCTGTTCTTATTTTGTGGTATAAATGCATGCAAAAAGAGTGCATGTTCTGGAATGTCTTTCTTTGCCTCACCAATACATTCATGCTAGAACACTTAGAGGTTTTGCAGGATTTAGGTTACTGCAAACCCAGCCTTACTTTGTTTGTTTTGATTATGTTTTGAGATAGAATCTTGTACTTTCAAATATAGGAAAAATTGTGGCAACAAAGAATCTGATTAGTCGAGACCTAGTTCAGTAGAAGTTGGAGAAGTAAAGTGTATTTTGAGAATTTACTTCAAAGCTACAGAGGAAATTTGATTTACAACACTATGTATACTATGCCAAATATTAATATTCTGTCCTCTTTATCCTCATTCATATAATCTAGCTTCTAGAAATAATTGTATGGAGTGCTCCCTCTTGCCCCTTCCAAAAGAAATGTCTAGTATTTATCGTACACCTACCTGAATGTCAAGGTAAACAGTCTTTCTCCCTAATTTTATTTCATAGAATATTTTTATTCTTTCCAACGTGTTTCTTTGCATTTGTGGTTCATTTGCTTCCTATAGACCTACAGAAAACATTTCCTCTATATATCCAATACACTTCACCATCAAATATCTAAATACACTAAATATTTCATACTGATATTTGAGGTGATAGTCTGAATAGTAATACTAATAAAATCTGTAATAATAACTTTTAAAGCAATATAAAAATATCAACAATTTCCGTCTTTATAGAACTATAAGTAGACAAAAGTCATTATGACTATTTAAAATAAACATTATGTGAAAGATATATTTTCTAATTCAGAGAAATATTTTTAAGCTTCAGAGACAGATTTTGTCATACTAGAGTACTTAGTGTAACCTGCTTTTTAGTTTTGATTTATAATCTCTGTTTATAGAAGTCTCCATCGTGTAGAAGCCACTGTTTAGCTATGTATATATCAATACTAATTTCTCTAATTATTCTTTTCCACAATATTAATTTAACTGTTGAATAAAATAGGACTTATTTTTAATAATTTTTAAATCCAGAGGTGTGAGATAAAATTCAATTTGATGTATCTGGCTATTTAACTGTTAAACGTGTTACCACTGAGATGATAGTAAAGACTACAAGTCTTCTAGTATCAGCTAGGATACTTTTAGACTATCAGCTTATTCTGAAAATTAGGACTTCCATGTTTAAGGGAATATAGTCAAAGGAAAATTCTTCAACACATCACTTCCATATTCCTCAATTTGTAAACACTTAAATTTAAAGAAATAGCAACAATTATAATCACTCATCCATTTACTTCTGTGGATCTCTATTCTCTGTAGACATGATAATCCTCGCACCTTGATGACAATGTTGATATTTTTTAATGGTCTCTGCAAGGTAGAGAATAAGTGTATATGTAAACGTGAACATGCCATTCCTGTGAATGAACTGTGAGAAGAGATCTAGTCACCAGGCAATAACACATGAATATATGTAGTAACGTATTTATACACCCACTTAGATACATAAATTGACATTTATACTAGTAAAATAAATATGCCTGGGACTGTTATGTGGCTGGCATAAAAAAAACCATTCAACTATTAAGCAACATTATTTTGCAAAACAAAATAATTTGTACTGCTTGCAAATGGTACTTTGGAAATGGTACCTGACCTGTGCCAGCTCCCAAATCATATCCTGGAACTTCTTGGGTAAATGCTGCCTAGCGTGGGGCAGAGCTGTACCTGAGGATCATTTTAATGGCTTAGTGTTATCGAGCAGTAGGATCCAGTGCACAAGAACATTTGCAGGCAGTGTCTAATTTGCTGGCATAGATATAGCCTACCTGAACCAATACTTGCACAGAGGGTACCTAAATTCTTAGTATAAGCAATGGAGAGTAACCAGATTGTTCTGAAGGTGTTGGAGAGGCAGAATCTCCCTTCCTAAATTAGGCATCAAAGTCAGATGGACTAGCTCTATCCAACCATCTAACAACTCATGGAATCCATGTTATAAATAATGAAAGAGCAGAACTAATGAACACATAGTTATTCGTGTAAGAAGTCGAAAAAACTAAATAGCAAACTGCGAAATATTGATAAAGATAAAAGGTTTATTAATACAATAGGATATTACAGTAATTAAGTCATAAACTGAAAAGGCATGGAAAGACAAGTGGCACTCCCTGATTATAAAAAGCATAAACAGAGCCTATTAAAGTTAATCCACGGGCTTAACTGCCAGTATGACTATGGTTCATCAATATATTCTATAGTATTGTGGTCTTTTAGCTGAACCAAAAGTTTACATAAAAACACGGTAATGTCAGTAGGTTCTCAATAATTAAAGCTGTGCTTCGGAGAATGTTAGTTCATAAATTACTTTTAATTTATACCTCTAATAGAAATAATGAATAAGAAACTGGAAACAAACTTTCCCATTCTTGGAACATGGTTTTATACACACTAGTCACAGTATTGTTCAGTCTCATCTCCTCGAAATCTCATCGTTTTTTTGAGGTGCCACAAATTTTGTTCTGCTTAACTCAGGCAGCCACTGCAAAGGGTTATTTAATGCTGAAATGAAGTATAACAAAGCATTCAATTTCACAACCGGATGCTTTTATGCACATGTTCCAGCCATCATAACCCTTTAGCCCAGTCTTACAATGACAATACTTCTTTTGTTATGTTCTTTTTTTCACATGGAACACCAATTTCATGAAATGGTATGTTTATTTCAAACAGTTGGAATACATAGTCTTTGAACTTGGGTTGTCTTTGGTTGCTAACTTAAAGATCTTTTATTGCCAAACTTATAAAGTGAGCTTTATTATAACTATGGATGCTCTTGATAAAGTGTTTTTAATATAATATAGACATGATATAAGTTCTGGTTTTGTGACTCGTCACCTGAATTTTTTCCATTTTTTTTTTCAATATTACAATGTTGCAATAATATTGTTTTTCAGTGAGGTTTGGAGTTTGGTTTTTTTTTTGGTTGTTTGTTATGGTTTTCATCTATTATGGGGCTTTTTTGTGTGGAACTTTCAGTTTATATTTTCTTTGGTGCAAGTCTCAGTGCAAGTCTACCAGAAAGAAATACTGTAAGAATAGAATATATGCGGTGGCTTGCAAAAGAACACTCAACTCTTAGGAGTATAGAAATGTTAGGGTGTTTCCAGTGTTAGACTTTAAAATTCATGTTACTTGCTATAAAAAAAAATGAAAAATTAAATCTTACATTTGCCAAAAAAAACCCCACCCAACCCTTAATTTAGATTTACAAACCCACATGTTTTACAGGAGCATGTGGGAAGGAAAAAGACTTAAAGCAGGAATCACCTCATCTAACTCCAGCATCTAGAAAATAGGTACCTACGCAAAGCTCACATTCTAATAATTGTCTATAATGAGTGCAGCTGTATCATCAGGGAAATTCATGTCATTTATCTACTTTAAAACTGAATGAATCACTAACTGGAAACGTCTTCCATTAACTCTTTGACTCCACACCTCAGAGTAAAAGTGTGTCTGAATCTTCACTTTGAGTTATCAGATCTGTAAAATGGATATAAATCAGGACTTCAATTTTCATTTTTCAGATGCATGAAATAAAAAATACCTTCTGATTTCAGAATAAGTATGCTTTAATTGCATTTGATATTTTTTATTTTTTTTCGAAGAATTTTGGATAGTGGGAAGAAAAAGAAAAAAATCTTCTTGGACTCCCAATTTTTTCATTCCAATTTAGTAGCTAACAATAATTCATTGTGTGAGTGTGTGTCTTACAAGCAGTTTTGTAGAATGGGTATATGCTCCATGACAGCTAGGCACAGATTCCAAACCATTATCTCCCAGTCTACATCTAGTATGCATACTTTATGGCACAGCATGTAACACTGTCAGATTAGTTATGCACATTTAACCTACAAGGATATTAAACTGCTTTCAACTGCACCCCAGGCAGATTTTTAACCTTGCTCAGTAAACAGCTGAAATCCCTATTCTTTAGTTTTCTTCAAAAACTTCTGTAGTTATTTTAGCCAAAAAGGATAAAAGGAAATGGAGGAAGACCGAGTGATAGAAATACATTTTCTATGCTATAGTTTCCCTATCTATTGGAGATATAGGGTTCATGTAATAGATCAGACTCTTTTATTTAACTTTTTTACTCCTACACAATGTGTGTGATGATTGAATTATGGATACTTTCTTAATTCATACTTAGTGTAGAAGAGCTTGGGAAATATGCAATGATAATTTAATAAACATAATATGTTTAGCTGGAGTAGATTAAAGCTCTATTATGTCCAAAGACAAGAAAATCTGCAAAGTTTATCATTGAATGCAGCAGAAATCCGTAGCAAAATCTCTGAAAATAATTTTATAAATATGAATGCACTGTATTTAAACATCCATTTTTTATTTGTATTAGACTTACCCCACTGTAACAACAGGCTCAAATACCCTGAGAAAGCAATAAACTGTAATAAATAAAACAAAGAAAAACCCCTCACATAGCTGTGGTATAAGGTCTAGTGTCTCTCATAATGTGCAGTTTTAACACCCATTGGCACATTTGTGACCTCCACAAAAATATTGTTACAATATTTTTCTTCACTCAGAATAGTTTCTCTTCTTAATTACTAATTTTCACAAGGGTTAACAGATTTTAAATGGCTTTTTCATACTTTGCAAATTCTGACAGGTAAAACAGATTTTTGACCTTCACGGACTATAGGAATATAAATTCATATTTGGCTTTATTTTTTCATCCAGTAACTAAGTCAAGTGTTTCAACTGATTAAATGAGGTGTCAGTCAGGAAAAGTGACTCATTTAAAGGAATGTGAGCTCACACATACAATATGGTGTCTGCAAATGCTGTTGTATACTCCAAACAATTTGGTACCTAGCATTTAAAGTAGCAACATTTCATTGAAGTACTTTAATAGCAACTTTGTTAACAACCCACAACTGTCACAAATATTTTCAATCAACATTTTACTTCATGAAGCCAAGCTGTGTAAAACTTTCACTACAGAAAGCAAGCCCATGCAAAACAAGATTATGTCATGTTTCATTTGTGAATGCAAAACTCAACTCAGTTCTCTGGCAATATCCAGAGCACAAGAAAGATTTTGGTAATGTATAACTGTTCCTTCTGGTGAATATATTTCGTGTCTTCCAAGGTCTTGAAAATTGTGTCCATCAAGTTAGCTGTTATTTTCTAGCTTATCATATGGTTTTTGGCAAGTATATTTCAATTCCTTACTAAACCTTTCAGTGGTAAGACTGCATCTAAATAAGGGTGAAAGGGGCACACGCAACTGCCAAAAATATCTAGTCATCCAGGAGAAATGTGTCCAGCCCCTTCTGTTTTTGAAAGACTGCTTTCTGACTGCATTATCTGCTTGTGCTTAACTATCTTTTCTCAGTTGGGTTTTTTTTTTTTTTTGAGAAAAAAAGGTGAAAAAAGGAAAGGCTGTGAATTTCCTGCCAAGCAAAGAAATCCTTATATAAACTACAGCAGCATTTGGAGAAGGACTTTTTCTCATTTGTTTCATTACAGAGGGACTGGAGAGAATCTCTGGAAAACCTACTAAAGAAATACAATTAGGAAAAAGAGTCAGTAGATACCCAAAGAAATAATGAATTGCCATCCACATCCACAATAGTCAGAAATCTTTTTATGGGTAAATAAATTGTCCCACAAGCTCTCTTTTGAGTGGTAAGCCTCTTTGGGTGGAAAAAATGAGGATTATTAAGATGAGCTTGTCAGGTTTTTCTTTTGTTTTCTTTTGTTTTGTTTTTGCTATTTGTTTTGTTTTGTTTTGTTTTGTTTTTTTTATTTCTGACTTGCTCTGACTTCTATGGCTGCCCACAGAGTCTGTTGTTTACAGTTTTCAAAGCCTGTACATTTTTACTCTAGGTTGTGTACGTAAGCCCACAAAGGGAGCGATTTGGCACAGCTTTCACAGTACATACAGATTTTTTCCTAATAACTTGAAAATGAAAATCACTCTGTTTCGTTTTCCTTTCAGTGTTTCTTTATAGTTTTAAAAAAACACCATCAATTAAAAATAGATTGGGAGTGATGGTTTCAACTGATAAACCTCAGTAATAATCATGATTAGAACATGAAAAAGACTGAGAAATGGTAGGATAGGTGAGGAGAATTGTTTTGTAAAAAGACCTACACCAATATCTGTGGAATTTTTCAAAAGGAAGATAGTTTATTGACATCAAGGCTTGAGGAGTGGGACAGAGTATCTTGTAAATGGTGCTTGAAAAACATTTCTAAATTCTGGTTGAACTTATGCCACTGGTAAAGCAGTCTGTAGGAACCATTACAGACATGCAGGTAAACCTTAAGTATGTCTTCTTTAGTTTTTCTCTGTCCCTTTTGACTTATAGTCCAAACTCTGTTGCTTCTGAGAAAAATTTAAAAATTGTCTGCATTAGTAATCAAAGAATTTAGAAAGAATTATTATATACCCATGTCCTGGTTTGAGGTAAAACAGAACTAATTTTCTGTTCAGTAATTTTACTTTTCCAGCTAGGCCTCTTCTAACGA
>JAOXJK010000001.1:163026325-163041763 GCA_025774025.1 Xenus cinereus
GGAACAGGCTGCCCAGGGAGGTCGTGGAGTCCCCTTCTTTGGAGATTTTCAAGACCCACCTGGATGCAGTCCTGAGTGGCATGATCTGACATGCCCTGGGTGGTCCTGCTTTAGCAAGGGAGTTGGACTAGATGATCTCTATGGTCCCTTCCAACTCTAAAAAAAATTCAGTGAAATTCAGTCAGTGAAATTCATTTCTTACTCTGAAGAGACAATTATCCCGCATCATAATTTCTTTCTGTTACATTGCTTTCTTGGATTATATCTCTTTTATATATCTCATCTCACAATGATTATAATGGACTGCCAGTCTAAGAAATAGTAGTTTTGAGTGTTGCTTAATATGTTGCTTTTGATAGTTTAGTCTCTTTTTCAATATTACATTGTAGCGATAAAGAATTTTTCTTTCTTTGAACACACACAGGGAGCCCCAAGTGATCTCCTGGCCCAAGGCGTCGACAATCACCAAACTTGTTACAATGGCTGTAGCATGCTGGTTTGACTTCACTGTAACCCCGCACAACCATATTTTGCTTGACCTTGGGAACTGTTGCTCTCCGGACCCAGAGGGACATTGGATGACTGTAACACCAAAGACAAGGATTAGAAATCAAAAGGAATTTGTCTGTAACAGTTGTCAATGTATTTGTGAGTCTTCTTTCTATTACTCTGGGCAGTTTATGTTAGTATTGTTTGTTAAATTCTGTTAAAAGAGTGGCCACCTCCTCCAGACACTGCTCCTTCCACATATCCTTACATTGTTGTAATTGAGTTAGCAACAACTATTTGTTGTATCTTGATTAGATTGCTAAGACTGTAAGAAGGCCAAGTATGGGGGTTTTTTATTTTTTCACAAACAACCTTTTGGATATACACATATATAAAAATATAAATCAGTGATAAGAACAGACTTCAAATTCAACAGGAAATAAGGTGTGAGATCAGCTACAGAGCTAGACACTTAGACTCAGGCATCTGCATTACCTATAATGCCTAAGGACGAGCCTGAACATAAATGCTCATTGGCATTTGAGATGCCCTGACATACATATATTGTTCGACCTTTCCCTGGCACTGCAGAAAGCATAAGTGTTTCCAAAATCTTGTGTCATGTATGCCAATTCCATATAGACATCTTTGTGCCTGATCATGCAATAGACATCACTGTTTGGACAACTGAATCAAGTTCGAGGTTTGCACTCGCTGTACACAACTTTGAAGATAATGGGTTCCAAGCTGTCAGATAGAGGCTTAAAGGTAAAATGTTGTGCTTAGCTCTAAACCTGACTATCAAGCAGGAGTCTGAAAAATGGGCAATTCTTCTAGGGTTCTGAGGGAATTACAGAAGCAGCAACTGAGGTCAAGGCAGTTTGCAAGATCTACCCTCCCTTAAGGTCTAGATGTTCAAATGGAGCAACAGTGAAAGAAAATACATCAGCTGATGTCAATGCTTTTGAAATCTATGTTATGTAAGTCAGCTTTATGGGAAGTGAAATTGTCAGATCTGTAGACCTAGCCCTCACGTAAGTGCTCTGCCTGACTTAGAAATTTCTTAGTAAATAGCTCAGGCAACATTCAAATAAACTGCAACCTCTTGCTCCAGAAATCCTGACAGACTTTCACAGAAGTGAACACACACTCCTAAAATTCTGTATTTTATCTAGAATATTTAAATTTTGAATAAAATGAAGTTTTTAAGACAAAATGTAATGTGAGTACCTATATGTACTATTACAGAATCATAGAGTAGTTTGGATTGGAAGGGACCTTTAAAGATCATCTAGTCCAACCTCCTCTGCAATGAACAGGGACATCTTCAACTACATTAGGTTGCTTATAGCCCCATCCAACCTGACCTTGACTGTTTCCAGGGATGGCCCATCTACCACCTTTCTTGGCAGCCTGTTCCAGTGTTTCACCACCCTCATTGTAAAAAATTTATTTCTTATATCTTGTGTAAATCTACCCTCTTTTAGTTTAAAGCCATTGCTCCTTATCCTATCACAACAGGCCCTGCTAAAAATTTGTCCACATCTTTCCTGTAGGTCCTCTTTAAGTACTGGAAGGCTACTATAAGGTTTCCCCGGAGCCTTCTCAGGCTGAACAACCCCAGCTCTCTCAGCCGTTCCTCATAAGGGAAGTTCTCCATCCATCTGATCATCTTTGAGGCCCTACTCTGGACCTGCTCCAACAGGTCCATGTTTTGCTGTGCTGAGGGCTCCAGAGCTGGATGCAGTACTCCAGGTGGGGTATCACGAGAGCAGAGGGGCAGAATCACCTCCCTCGACCACGCTTCTTTTGATGAAGCTCAGGATGCGGTTGGCCTTCTGGGCTGTGAGCGCACATTGTTGGCTCATGTCCAGGTTTTCATCCACCAGCATCCCTAAGTCCTTCTTGTCAGTGCTGCTCTCAATCGCTTCATCCCCCAGCCTGGGAAGCACTGTCTTAAGAATATTATTTAGACTTGGAATAACCACTCCATGGGGTTTTTTGTTTTGTTTTGTTTTGTTTTTAACATGTCTTTTAATGAATCCAACTTAGCTTCAGAATTTACAAAACATATCTTTATTCTTTTGCAGTAAAAAGGAAATATTAGTTTTTGTCAATACTGGTAAACTAAAATAAAATCATACAATTAACTACAGTTACTGCATAAAACCCCTCTGGATCAAAATCAAAGATTTTTACTACATTGCATTTTTATTATGCAGAAAAAAATATTTATTTACAACATGAATTTTCAAGAAATAGAAGGATCAACATAAATTGTAAAATACAAACTTCAAAAAATTAAAGATTAACAAGGATCCAAAAGGACAGGCTGAACAACACAACTTCCTAAAGAAATTCCAGTAGCATTCCTCTGGGGTTATAAAATAAGCATTTGAAAGAATACTCTCAACTACTTAACATTTAGTTTTATGTAATTTCTTTAAAATTTTCCATTGTTTTCAAAACTCTTCAGAATTCAAGATCTCTTGCTCTATTTATACCTTTTATCTGTCTTATTGTATACAAGTGTTTATTTTTCCTCTTTCTCAGTAGGTATTTTCACACTGCTAATTAGCACCTCCCTAGTTTATTCCTCGGTCTTGGTACCTTCACCATGTATGCTGCATAAATGGGAGTTCAATCCTTTGAAGTCAGTCAGCATTTTACCTCTGAAACACATTATTGGTTCTGTGAACAGTCTAGTCTGGGGGCAGCTCCCATTGTGAAATATGCATGGACCTTAGCTGGAACTTGGACCCATGAAACCTCAGCTATTGCACACAGTTATAGCAGACTTTGAATGCCCAACTCTTCCATATGTTGTCACACTGCTCTTTTCAAGTGAGAAAAACACCATACTGAAACACCACTGTGGTGACACGGTCCGATTATTTCAGTTACCATGAAATAGAAAACCAAGCATATTTCTGGAGCCACAGAGGGCTCAAAGAGACTCAGGACCAAGTGTTATGGACACCACCAGGCTGCTTGAGAAGGGTTTAAGTGTGAGCAGTCTGATCCCCAGCCCAGTCACTCTGCACAGGCTGACATCCAGGTCAGTGATCAGCTCCCTGTGGAATATAAACTCAAAGCTAGCAAAATCTCCGAAGTATCCCAGAAATACGCTTGTGTTTTCATAGAATCATAGAATGGTTTGGGTTAGGAGGGACCTTAAAGATCATTGAGTTCCAACCCCCCTGCCCTGGACAGAGACACTTTCCACTAGATCAGATTACTCAAAGCCCCATACAACCTGACCTGTAACACTTCCAAGAACGGGGCACCCACAACTTCTCTGGGCAACTTGTTCCCGTGTCTCACATTCCTCTCAGTAAAGAATTTCTTCCCTAATATCTAATGTAAATATTTTTTTTTTTTCAGTTCAAAACTGTTACCCCTCATCCTATCGCTACACTCCCTCCTAAAGAGTCACTCCCCATCTCTCCTGTAGGTCACTTTTAGGTATCAGAAGTCTGCTATAAGGTCTCCCTGGAGCCTTCCCTTCTCCAGGCTGAATAACACCAACTCTCTCAGCCTGCCTTCATAGGGGAGGTGCTTCAGCCCCCTGATCATCTTTGTGGCCCTCCTCTTGACCTGTCCATGTCATTCTTGTGCTGAGGACTCCAGAGCTGAACACAGTACTCCAGATGGGGTCTCATGAGAGCAGAGCAGAGGGGCAGAATCACCTCGCTCGACATGCTCGCCATACTTCTATGGTTGGCTTTCTGGGCTTCAAACATACATTGCAAGGTCATGTTCCCCCTTTTGTTTTCTTCAGTTTCCCTTTTCCAGTTTTCAGTTCTCCTTTTCTTCCCCTACTCAAACATGGAGTATTTTTCTATGACACTTTTTGAAATCAGGCAAGTGAAAACATGGGAAACAATGAGCAGGGTCAAGGACTCTGTAGAGAACCCTAGAGGACAATTGGCAAAGGTTAATCATTTAGAAGACCCAGAATCAAAGGAAAGCGGTTCAAATCCAGTAACCTGCTAAGAAAATAGTTATGTCTAAGTAAGCTAGAAATACAGTATTTCTCACCACATCAGTAATAATCAGGCTGACAGATACTAACCATCTATGTTCCGAAGAATGATTTGTTGGTTTTTGTTGGTTTTTTTTAAAGAAAAAAACCAAAAACACTATGTTCCCTCTTCTGGTCATCAGATATCAGAGAAGTAGGAAGCAACTTCAGTTCTCCCACATCTCTGCAAGTAAAGACAGAAAGATGAGGGCTGTTTGAAGTACTTTTTTGGCTTTCCTTGATTTAAAGTTTTATGACTAGCAGAGGAGGATACTAAAAGTTTCAGATGGCTTTTAAAGGACAGGTGGAATTTAACCTGACCTACCGTAGAAAAGAACTCACAGGCAAAAAGGAACTGAGAGAAGACAAAACCACAGGTGAAACAAGCGAAGCAGAGATAAAAGATGGATTCACAAAAGCTAATTTTATCCTGTAGAAGCTGGTGTCATAGAACTGTCTCCATAGTATTTGGAAAGGGGCTGTTTGAGCAGTAATATAAAAAAATCTAAAGCAAAACTCTTGTTCTGAATTACCTTCTGGAGTTGCCTGTCTCTTGCAAATGGCTGTAAAGTAATATGAGGGAAGTTAGTGCTTTTGGGCTGAAGTTCACAATATAAGTGAAATGAAGTTTCCTGAGTAGAAGAGAAAGAAAAAAAGTAGAATTCTAGACATGAATTTAGGTGGAATTAAACCTGATCTAAAAAGGTTTTATTGTTGTTAAAAGCAAAAACATAGAGAACAAAATAACTTTGCCAGAATTTTAAAGACACTTAGTGTGCTGAGAAATCCTGAGTGTGTTATTTGTTCATAACGCATTCTTTTTATCTCATATAAAAGTAAATGACAAAAAAAAAAGAAATAATACATAGTAATAAATGGGGAAAAAACAAAAATCCTGTAGTTGCATGTGACAATTATGCCTTCTGTCACTGTAGGACTGGTATCAGTGTTTCTGTGAAGATTCAGAATTCTTTTGCTAACACTATGAATTTTATTTGAAGAGGATCACACTATTTCAAAAACAGGTGCCAAATACACAAAAAATGAATTGTATAGTGTATATCTACCTGTTTTGATATAGACTTCATTAAGCATCATACCAAGGTCTCAGTGTTTCCTTACTGATCATTGTCAGGAAATTTTAAGTGTAAGTGTATCTACTGCATCAGTAACATTTTTACTTTTAACTGTGATTAAACTCAGTTCCTTTAAATTGATTGATGCCTGTCAAGCCAGATCAGGCAACAGAAGATCAAGTCTACTTAATCTAGGAATCTCTCTGTGTGTGTGACTGCAAGTGTGTTTATATATGTGCATTTTTAAATATGCATGTGCTTATACATGTATCCATACATACACTCACACACAATTATTGTTGTGCTTTGATGAATTTCATTAAGCCTCCTCCGTAATATCTGTTATTAATTTTAAAATTCAGCATAAAATGAACACACAGAGACTCCTCATTTTTCGTCCTTCCTTGATTCACTAAACCACCCACGCAAATAAACAAGCAACTCTCCACACTGAACCCTCCCTAACAGCACCTGGAGATGCTAGGAAACTGTCACCTTCCTTCTGCTATTGTTTGTGGAGGACTTAAAAAAAGATCTCAAAAGTTCAGTGTTGACGTATTTGGCAGAGGAAGTAGTTGTTACAACACTGCAAAGTGAGCAAAAATCAAGTAAATCATACATACATATTTACATATTTTTGACTGAAAATTCTCTACAAACTCTACTTAATGTTTAAATGGACTAATTTATTCACTGATCTTTTTACCATACTTATAAGGGTTTGGTCTATTAAATGGAAAATCTATTTTTTCAGGATCCGAGTAACGGTTTATTATTATCGTTATTTATTTGGTGCTTCTAAACAAGGTATGTGACTTGTAAAAATTAAGCTGTGGCATTAAGTTGGACATATTTAAACATAAAGGGGAACAAACTATTCTTATACACATGAGCAAGATTTATATATTTATTTATTAGTTTATTTATTTATTTTAATTTGGAGAGATACTCATAGATCAGTTAACTTCCAGAAAAACGCTCCTTTCAATCTTGGACTTTATTATTAGTATTATTTGCAAATATAGCAATAATTTTAAAATATGGTAAAAATAAGATGCTGTATCTTAACTGCATAACATAGAAATTTTTACATGGCTGAAGACATTTTAAAGGATTGTTTTTCTTCACCTATGTCCACAAACTATACTAACCTAAACTTATTGCCTTTTCTTAGAAAATATCTTTAATAGATAAAGGTAATTTATGAAATTTATGCAAGTTATTTCATAACTCATTTTCTAGAAATTAAAATTTAAATGTGCGCTTTTAATTTATATACAATTTCCTTTGCATATTGTTGTGTTCTCAACTGCAACAATGTGGCTTATCCTGAAATATAAGTTTATAAGAGGAAAAGGAGAATTATCATCTTTATCATTCCAAAGGTGATCAGCTTATGCGAATGAATCCGTTTCAGCCTAGCATGATTGCAGCTGGGAAGCAGTTTGGCTTTCTTGAAGACAGCTCACTTTTTCATGTCCCTGATCTTAAAACTAGAGAGAATGGTGTGGTTTTCTATTGAGGAAAAATAAATACAGACCTTATGTTTCTTTAAATATTTTTACAAGAGTTTTAAGGAATTAGGACTAAGGTTTTCAAAGTAATATTTTTTTTTTATATTCACTGGTGAAGAAAGCCTTAATGAATAGTGAGTGTAATGTAAAAAAACAACAAAACAAAGCAAGAAATAAACACCAACTCTCTTTTCTCATGCAACCTCCCCCAGAATAGTAAACCTGGAAAATTATTTTTATCAAAAATTTTATTTATTAAGATTTTTATTTTCAATACTTATTAAAATTGAGTCTTCTTACAACAGTTCTCTAAAGACAAATTTAACCTTTGAAATACTATATAGAGATTTGAATGTGAAAATATGTAGTCTACAAACTTACAGAAATAATACTCTAAAAATTAATCTAAATTAGAACCTATTAAAAATCTAGGTGAAACTACTTAAGAGAAATTATGATCTTGCTAATAGATAGTGCTGATTTTGATGTGTTCCTCTTTGTCGCAGTGCAATTCAAATTCTACCCTCATGGCATTGTCTGTTTATAGGTTTGACTTAGAAATCTTAGTTAATTTCAGGAATAGATTCTCTGATGTAAGCCTTGGTTTCGTATTTTGTTTTTTCCTGGTTTAGGTGTCCCAGTGTTTTTCACTATGATAGACCATCACCTAGGATTCTAATTCCCCTTTATTCTATTCACACCCGTCTACTCCAAGAGGACACACGCTCCTGGAACACAGATACTTCATTTTCAGTTTTGCAGTGGTACACCCCAACCTTCCCTTCGTAGCCCTAGCCATAATGCTTTCTAACATGGAAAGATTTCTGGCATGAGCAAGTGAGAGCCAGCAACTGATGATGGAGGCGAGTCCACTAAGTTAACTGCAAACTGAGAGGCTACATAGAGAAAATATAAACTCCACAAAAAGAATTATTTACCAAAAGGTGAAGAGTAGAATATGAAGTGCTGATCAAGGTGCCTTCATTAAAGAAAGAATGAATCAGAGTATTTACAAGATTATTTTTTTAAATTGTTTTATTTATGGAAGGAAGTATATTTTTTGTCTTATGCTATGTCAGCTCAAATCAGCTGATTCGTAACTCACAAGACAAATGGATTACAGTTTATGGGTGACAAGCTTATATGGCAGATATTCAAGAGAGTGTTTTTATGGGATCATAATTACCATTCCAAAGAGTAGTAAAATTTGCAGTGGGACTGTATGTATTTGACTAACGTCCTGGAGCATTAGTGATGTAGAAACAAAGAGGTAACCTGGTTTTATCAGACATCAGGCAAAAAAAAACCCAAAACAAAACGAAACAGGAAACCAGGTTTTATTTACAGCATCAGATATAAAAAAATAGCAGTTTTTGACAGAAATGGATAGTTCTTCTCTGTATGCCCTCTTACACTGTTGAATAATACAGAAGATCAAGGTCTCGGGGGCATTATGGAATGCAAAAGGGATATGTTGATTATTAAGGATTATCAACATACAATATATCACAGGGTGGAAGATACGAGGGGCAACTGGAGACAGATTAAAGACAATCAGCCAAAAATCAAAGCGACTCATGCAGAATGTCCTGCTGTGAAAATAATGAAAGTAGATGAGTTTCATCCAAACATACTGAAAATTACAAGCCATAAAACAGATAAAAAGCTAATATATATTAAAGAGAAGTCATTTTAGTTTTATTACTTTTAATATTTTTTAAGGATTCAAAACTTCTGGATGTTGCAACAGAAATGAGTGAGATGAGGAAGCAGGGATTTAAATGAAGAAAATAATACCTTTATAAATCATGGCTGGAAAGTAGTGAAAAAGGGGCAGGAATACAAATGGAAGAAATAAGGTATTTTTGATGTCAGGATCTGTGGACTTAACTGCACTTATAAAATACCTGCTACATTCTTCATAAATTCATACCGAATTTTTTTAAGATGTTATCATGAATGGAAATATATTTGGGACAGGGGAAAGAATACCATCCAGGAAACCCAGATAAATTCTGAGTAAGAATACTAATAATAACTTAAATATTTACATTTTCTAACACAAAGGGAAAATACATGCTTTAAGAACTTGAGAACCAAGGGTTTTTTTCTTTTTTGTTTTCTCTTTACAGTTCATAGCTGCCTCTTCCTCTTGGTCCTGATAAGATTGTCACAAAGCTGGCTAAGTAGAGTCTTCAGTTTCAATTATGCATACAACCTTGGAGAGGTTAGAAGATATTTTATCACCTGCAAAGATGCGTATCAATTATGTATGCGTGAGCCAGATTTTCTAGGAAGTTAGAATGACAGAACGTGATGGAAAATACTGTGTTCAAATCTTTTACTCATCCTCTGTTCACTATACGTTTTCCAGTAGATATAAATTGATCATTGGTTTTGATCACTAATTCAGTTGTAGCACTGATATAAATAAATGGTTTTTATACTTTTTGCAAAAAACCTGAAATCTCAATTATTTTATTGTTTTAAACTTCTAAATAGATTGCTTGAATTCTAAGCAGAATGAATAAAGGCTATTGTTTTATTTAGCTTTCACAATAGTGTGACTCTCTAAGCTAATGAAATTACTTGTGTGTAACAGGAGAAAAATGCAGAGAAAAGACCCATTTTTGAAGCCTTTACCCCCTCAGATAGTTGATATTCGTCAAAGGGATAATCAGCTCACTCTATTACTGATATAAAAATAAATTCATAGAATGAATTATGGCAATTTGAGTGAAAAAATTTTGCTGACAGTATCTAAATACACAGTGGTTTGAACTAGATTTTTCAAAAGAAAGGTGAAATAATGTTTTAGTCAACAGATTCAGGGTACTTAATTTCTATGTTAGGTGTCAGTGTTTGAAAAAAAATTTCTTCAGCCTTAGAATACAAGACTTCTTTTAGAAGTATATTAGCATTACTTATTTAAGCCCAATGATGTTTTGGTGGGTGAACTATTCACTGAAACATGCAGTGTTGGACAGCTAGCAGTGTTCCTGAGTTTGGATTGTACTCAAGTGAAAAAGCAGAAAGCTCTTGGATGGATTAGTCATACTTGCTTTATCCAAGCTCTTCATAAGTCTTAAAATCAAATAACAAAAGTTTAGTTTAAGGTGAGACTTAATTTGTGTTTTCAGTGCTGTCTAATGTTATTTAAGCATTAGGTACCTTATGTGTTTGTTATCCTCCTTTAAATAAAATTATTTAATTTGTTTTTTATGATCTGGAAATCTTGGGGAAAACAATTAAGGAGCCATGCCAAGATTAAGCTTTATTGGGATTATCAAACAGTTGAAATGGCAATAAGAAATCCGTAAAGAAAATTTAATTTCCTTGCCTGTCATCTCCAAAGCTAGTTCTGGTCTTATCTCAAAGGTTGACAGTGATCTGTCCTAGGTCTATTTTATGGTAAGACATGAAGTTAGGATGCAGCTGAACAGAATATGTGCTAAACTATGTCCATCCTTCACATCTCAGTATGTCTCAGTGCATGGAATTTAACTCATCTACACACAGGGCTTGATCTATTTGGTTCACAGAGGCACCTAATGCCATTTAAGGTACCCTAGGATAACCCAGGTATAGGTTGGCAGATATGATTTAGGATCTGTGGGAAACCTGCATCCTCTGTATCAGCATCTGGAGACGTGTAGGACACCAGTCAACCAGTATTTGACATCTATAAGTGGACAATTGGGTGATGCATCAAAAATGAAAGAGGATTAGCAGTCCCACCTGATAAATCTGTATGTTTTGGTTCATTTTCATCTTCTGTTTCATCAAATAAATGTATATTTCAAATTTTTGTTTTTGATCAGGATGAAAAGCAATTTTGAAATATTGGACCTTATAATGAATGATTGTGGAAGAAAAGATGTTTGGATTTCAAACTAGGAATTTATGATATAAATATAAAGGTAAATATCACAGTAATTCTCAGGGAACTTGGAAGGTGGGACACGGGTTTTAGAAAGGAAGAGTTAAAGAGAAAAAAAAAAAGCTATTCCTTGGACATCATCTGAACACCAGTTGCAGTGGCAGCACCTCTAAAGTACTTCTGTATTAATGACTCAGTTTAAAATGACAAGAATGAAACCTTTCACCTTATTAGCCAGTAAGTGGCCCATGAAAAAAAGTGAAGTCATATTCAGGTAGGTGAAGCTGGTGAAGGAAGTTATTCAGCAGGGCAGATCTCATCTTGTGTCAGAGAGCTTAGCAAAACACAGCTGAAGTTTCTAACAGCTCACCTTACCTAGTTCACTCCCTTTCTTCTTTTTCTGATCACTGCTTTGACAGCATCTATTGTATTACTGAAGAACCCATTTTTGTTAAAGGGCTATGATGATTTGGAGTGACAGTGCTGTTCAGTCACATTAGTAAATGAGCAGCTCTCCTCAGCAGTTTTCTGAGAAATGTCAAGAAAAGAAAGTACCTTCAAAACATTCTGGAATGACATTGCTGGAGTTGTGGGATAGCTGTCTTACCACTGCTGCCTTTTGTCCATGGGTCAGAATAAAACCTTAATAATAACAACCTGCTTTAAACCTAGAAAATATTTATGAAAAAAAAAAGGAGGATATTTTGTGTAATTTTAATGACCATCACAATCAAGATGAGGAGATTAATACTGCTCCTACTATATGATTGTGTCAGATGAGCAGTGAAGTTGTTTGGTGTGTGCATTACTTGTTTTTTTCTCAGCTGAACATTTGTCTATCTGATTGTGAGGCCGTCATCAACAACAAAGAAATAATAAAAAGAAATTCCCAGAGACTTTATCATCAGATTCAAGAATTCTTCTATGAATAAAAGTGTTGTTGGATAAGGGGGAAAGATCCTCATGGTAGTTCATTCTATTCCATTGCTACCATTGATGTGATAGCTTTTCTTTAGTCAAGTAATTTTCCATATGATCATCCCATATCATCATGCTGAAAGGAAAAATAATATCTACTCCCTAAATGACAAGCAGCAAGTCAGACATAAGACTTTTTGGAGAAAATCAGGATAGGTTGGTCAGTTTTGAGATTACTTGTGCATTGAGTCCATGTGAATTATTGTCATCCCAGTTTTGGTATTCTGGAGAGCAGATGGAAATGGGTTTTAAAGTCAGGAGTGGAGACCTGCTCTGCTTCAGGAATTTCACAAAAATCTTCTCTGTAAGAAGCAATGAGAAGTGAATCTTTTCTCAGGTGCTTGGCATGAAGTGGGACAAAGAGAGCACAAATATCTCATCTTCTACCAACCCCTCCCAAAAAGTGTTGCCAGTCTGACTTGAAGAGGATAGACAAAATTCTTCTAAAGCATTCAGAAAAAGCTGTACTTATCAAGATTGTAGGTATACTAATACAGGTCTCACACCTTTCCAATTTAATATTTGTATGCTTGTATATATATTTGTAAAAATATTAATGAGAACAGAGAAAACATTAAATAACAAGATTATGATTTGGAGAACAATATGGATGGCAGAAGGGATAAGATGAGTCCCTGAGCTAAAAAAATCTTTATTCAGTTAAACAAATTTATTGTAGAAAATAAACCAATGAGATTAGAGCTGTTACCCTGCTTGGTTATCTCAGTCCCTTCCCTGAAGCATTAAATTCATAGAATCATAAAATCGTTTAGGTTAGAAAAGACCTTAAAAATCATCAAGTAGTTCACTAGATGTTGACTTCCTTTCCCCACAGGGAAATCATTGCTGCCCTGAGTAGGTCAGGCAGAAAGTTGTGTTGCTTCCTGCTACGCAGCTTCTAGCAATTACCAGTCTTGGGCATCATCAGCCAATGTCAGGTATTGGTGTCCATGCTTCTCTCCTATCTCCAGATTCTTTCCCCACTTCTGACACCTTTTCTCCTGATAGGATCTTCCCCTTCTTCTTTTTGGACCCCTTCTTCTTTCCATGGCCACCTCTTCATTTCAGAAACCCTTAATTTTTGCAACACTTTCTTCTTTCTGGAACATCGAGTCCCTGTTTTTCCCAAACGAAATAGACTGTGTGCAGAAACAGATGTGTGATCAGCTTTGTAATTTCTGATTTTGCCTCCTGTCTTTTTATTAAATGGAGGATTCAGGGTATGTCACTTCTGTTTAATCCAGGTGTTTTGAAAATTCATGGCCAGCCCATACCAGAGGTAGCTAGCAAGTATCAGGCTTCCACTTGAGAGTTCAAAAATTCAGTTTTGCACATTTACTCACAAACATCCAAACATCCAATTAGATGCCACCTGTTACATTCATAATTAAAGCTTTCTTTTTTTTTTTTTTGCCTTTTTTTTTTCTTCACCTGTGATGCATGAGAAAGGGTTTTTTTTTTTCCAATAAACACCTTACCATTCAATAATAGTCTTCTAGGGGAAAGGGAAAAATCCTTTCCCTTTACATCTTAGATGTGATGTTTTGATCCACGCAATGCCAGGCTGGCCTTGGGGACAGAGAGTGGTCCTTTGATCATTCTGCTTTCTGGCTTTGCAAGGCACACCAGCTCTAGATACAAGTTCTTGCTGAATCAGGTGGAGTAGGGAATACGACCGGAATTCTATCCTCACTTGTAGCATGTATTAAGCAACTGATTAGTTCCTTATATGAGGACACATGAATTTTTCATCTGGCTGTTTCCTGAAGTCTCGAAGAAGCAAACCTGAAGGTTGCTTCCTGAATAGACTCTGAAAAGGCCTATCATTTCCAGTTGTGTTCATGAGACAGGATACCTGTAGAGATCACTGGTCTGCGAATCTGCTTGGGTTCAACTTGTGTCACAAGCAAATTTCTGGAACACTTGAAGAAACATATTTATACATAAGAGACTTTTAGGCTTAGAAGGAGCTGAGGAAGTTTTTGAAAAGTTCATCAATACCTAAGTATTTTATCAAGGTGCCTAAATCCATGCACATGCTCAGGCTTTAACCTAAACAGACAAATAAAAAAATTAATAAAACCATTGCTCTTCCTACTTCATTTTTATAAATGGATTCACTACTGAATTGCTTGCCTAACTGCATCAGCCAGAAGATCCAGCCAAAATTCTCATGAAATGTCTTTCTTTGCAGCTGCAGTAATTGAATGGAAGGAAACATTTCAAAGACAGTTCTGTGGCTGTTAAAAAGAATACAATATTCTAATGCAAGAGACTACAATCCATTGTTATATCTGATTCCAACGCAGAGTTGAAGTGCATCAAACATCATAGAAACAATAGGAGAAATTGTGATCAGCACTAAGCTGTCATCTTGTCATCTTGATGTCATTATGGTATTAGAGCGCTTAATAGCGTGCCTACACGTAGAGGGAAATCACTTTACCATCTGCACATTTGTTAGGCTTAAAGGTTTTTGTAGGAATGATGGAGTTATTTACACCACAGAGAACTAATTAATGGCATTATCAGGTTTCAAATAAGTCAAAATCTTCAAAAGACCATATAAATATTCAAATGGATTAAAACTTCATCTGCCACACTTCACTTACTTCTTTTGCTTTAGGGATCTTTGTTTTGTTTTTTTTTGGTTTTCTTAATACTTTTGTTTTTCTCAGAGATTTTATTCGGGGGTTTGGAAAGACTAGGAAGTGAAATGTGAGACCACGTGAATATAATCCCATATTCTTGGAAGTTGTTTGATTGGTTTTGAGTTTGGTTTTTATTGCTTTGTTGGGGTTTTTCTTTGTTTTGGTTTGGGTTTTGGGGGGGGGGGGTTGGTTAATTTTTTGTTTATTATTATTTTTAGAGGGGAAAATGTCACTGCAGCTATTTTAATGAAAAATTTAATTCATATTCCCCCCACATAGTCTAGTAAGAATTTCCTAACTGATATGGGTGATTGTCCCAGTTTGAAGTAAAACAGAACCAATTTTGTGTTCTGTAATTTTACATTTTAGCTGGGCCTCTTCTAACACTCTGAAATTAGTGGCCTATTGTGGAGAAAACTTCTCATTCTCAGAATGATAAGACCAATGTTTGTGCTACATGCCAAGGAATGGTATGCAGAGAAGCCCTTGCTTATACTTATTGCTATAACAACCAAGGTCAGCCAATTTCGTTATTTGCCCCTTAGAGGGTTGGAAATGGAAAAAGCGTAGAGGGGTCACATCTGTGGGGAGGAGCCGACAAGACAGGTGACCCAAACCTGATCAACAGGGTATTCCATCCCATCTTCCCCATGCTCAGTATAAAAGCTGAGGGATCAAAGGGTCAGCTCTCTTTCTTTCATGGCTGATGTCTAAAGAGGACTCTGTCTGTTCATCTGCCTTTGATCCCGATCCATGTGTTCCTGACTCCAGAGCTGGAACCCAGTTCCCATCCATTGCTGAGTCCAGTCTGGGACTTCCCCAGTGC
>JAOXJK010000001.1:163050065-163061434 GCA_025774025.1 Xenus cinereus
CAGCTATATATGTTTTTAAGAACAAAATGACATTGGTATTGGTAGCTTGATTTGTTGTAATTTTAAATCAATTAATTCTTCTCCACATAAGTTACTGGTGGTTGTAATAAAGGAGACATCGATGAAGCTGATGAGCTGCAAACCCGTCTCCACTGTGTCATACAGCAAATAGTCAAAATGATTTTGTGTTAATATTCATGTGATTTTTTTTTTAATTATTTTTGGAACAGAACTCAACTAATTTTAAGAGGTTAGCCAATGCAGGGATTTTGTTAGTAGGATACTGAACTCTTTTCCTATATAACACTTGACTTTTTTTTTTTTTTAATAAAATCTCTGCACTATGAGCAAACTCTCCTCTTTTTCAAGTGTGTTGGCAAAAATAGTCTATCTTGCAGATGCATTGACTTTTACGTCAAGTTTTATGACATCTTCAGGTTTGAACTCTGGTGTCATAGTCATCTTAAGAATAGAATTGACATATTTTGTCTGGTTGTATATTTTTAGACTCTTCATATCTAATTAAATCAACTATAAAAATAATACATTTTAGATTTTCTTCTGTTTTTGCATATAAAACCTCTAACAGAAAATAGTTCCACTGTAGTACATCTTTTCTTTCCTGCACCAGTTTTGAGGTAGCAGAAAACTATCCTTTTCTGTCTGTGGTTCATTGTTCTCTTCAAGTGTCTTGTACTGAAACTAACCAGAAAATGCTCATTTTCTATCTGTTCGGTTGCTTTTGTTAGATTGTATCATGTCTGTTCACTCAAATTGCTCGACTTTACAGAACCCAGCACACAGTCCAAAAAAACCCAGTGAAAAGTGTTTCTACTGTTAGAGTGACGTCTTCTATCAGCACTGTCTTGCTCAGCTCTACAATTTTGCTGTCTTGGCATCAGAGCACTAGCTTCAGTGCAATTCTTTTCTCCACGTGGCCAGGCTGAAGGCCACTGTGAAGACTCTGCAGTATCTATTTTTAAGGTAAAAGGTTGATGTTAGCCAGCCAACGACTTAAGGTCTGTTCCTGAAAGCATACTGCTGCAGAGCTGCAATTTAAGGAAAATCTATTGAGAGTCCTTGACTTGCCTCAATTTCTTTGTTATACTTACCTGCAGAGTTAACAATTATTTTGAGTCTCACAAAATGTGACTTTTCTCTTTAGTTAATTAAAATCTTAGATATTGGTTTGGTTCCATAAAATTGTTAGTTCTAATTTGGCCTTTCTATCTATTTACTTTCAGCCAGACTGGCTTATGTTCAATTGTCTGTCATTTTCTAATAGCTTTTTTTGGAAGCAGAGTAGTTTGTCTTATTAAAGATATTTCCACTGTGTCATTTATCCCTAACACACAGGCAAGAGCCAGCTCATGAATGTGTGCACCATCTATTACAAACGGGGTAGTAGGGGGGATAGTGAGGTGATGGGAAAGTTAACAGTAGAGTGTGGAGAATGAATGAAAACAAATGGTTTAAAGGAAAATAATTTACATGCATAAAATACATAAAAAACAATTCCAACTGACAAAAGAACCCATAAAATTGTCATGTCATAATAGGGTCATTTTGTAATAGAGTCATGAGCTTGCTGTGTTGTGCTTGAAACTTCCAAGCTGAAAGTAGGCTTCCTATGGAAAGATCTTATCCTGGAACCGAGGTGAATGAGTCTAATACCTCAGCAGAGCAGGTATTAGAGAAAACCTATGATATTTTTACAAATGGCTTTATAAGTATACTCCTTAAATGATCTTGAAAACAAGGACAGGAAAAGAGTGACCTCTGTTGCCTCAGATGTTGAGAAGGAAAGATTATCAGTCTTCTATTACAGGAGCATGATAGGATGTGTAGCAAGAACAATTCTGCGTGAATGGTATTTACAATGAACACAAGAGTCAACATTCAGCCCTAGAAACTGTTATGTTTTTTGGGCAGCAAGAGAGATAATACTCATTAGTTTGAGTTATCTGTTTGTTGTAAAAATACAGAGGAGGTGTCATCATCAGTAGTCTACAGTAAGTCAGAGTGGAAAGGCAATAATGCTATATTTTTAACTCTTTTTTTGCTTTGCTACAACAACTGAGAATCTGTGTCTTTTCCAATGACAACACAGAGATGCCAGAAGCATGTTAGAAGGAATTTCCATTCAGATGGAAAGTTTGTCTAGAGTAGAAATATGATCATTCCTACCAATCTATCTATTAAATAGAACAGCTGTTCTATAGACATGTGCTGTGCTGGTAAATGCTAAGGCAAACTAGCAAGCCAAAAATACAATCTCACCATAATTTTCAGAGAATTAAAAGAGAATTCATGCCACCTTTTCCAGCCCTACCAAGAAGCTTCATTTTACCAGACAATAAAAATGGAGGGCAGGAGGGGGACCAATCTACAAGTTAGCTCCATCTGCTTCCCAGCCAGTCTCCAAAGCTGCAAGCCAAAATTAGCATGTCACCTCCCAGCAAGTCATAGAAGTATTACTAATTAAAATATTATCAACATGTCAGATTTGATTTTAATCAAGTAATTACTAGTGCTGTGCACTAAAATATATCTGAAAAATACTGTAAAGTACATTTTAATCCCTTGTCTTCATTTTTTATGTAAAAAAAAATAATTGTTTTATAGTAAATCAACTCCATTAACAAATTCAGTTTTTTTTCCACTCTGTAAAAGCCTCACTAAGCATTATACCTACTAGCTTAAGAAAATGGGTACTGAGCTAGGAATTATATGGACCTAGGAGCCAAGAATATTTCCATGTTATTATTTTACTTTTAACAGATTAATTAAAGACTTACCTATTTCTTTGAAAGTACTTCCTCTTCAGATGACATCGAGAGTACATATATTTGGAATTAAAGACCAACTCATTAATTAATGAAAGTATTGTAACTCTCATTTTAATAAGTGGCTGCTTTTATCATTTAACTGATTTAAAATAAAAAGAATAAAGCAAAATGTTTCACAATAAATATAAGAATGGAAACATTATTTAAACTTTATTATACACATAATGTATATGTGGTAGATAGTCTAAATGGTTTGGTTCTGGTGGTGAAATTTGTCACAGATAATTTTAGCTAACTAAAATTCATACATCCAGTCTAAGGAACCTGGATTCCCAAGATGTGGCCACTGAGCTGAGGCTTAAGGTGGACTCATCACCAGGTTTTAGATCTAAATATAGTTTTTAAATGTAATTTTCTAGGCATCAGTCAGGTGATGTGATTCAGTTGCCAGAACACAGGCATGTGTGAGATGCTCTTGACTAGTCAAGACATCTGTAAGATGCTGATAATTATGACACCAGAAATGCATGCTTTCCTGGAGCAGTATCTGGAAATTAAATGGGATATACCAGGACATGTCAAATAAGACTAAATGCTGCTTCTTAGACAACTGAAAATTACCTTCTACTAAAACAGTAACTTAGATACCTTGAGATAGACTTCACGGATTAGACTTAGGCTGATTAATGTCATTGAGATATTTGAGCCAACACTGTCTCCTGCATAGAGACCTGGCTTATGTGACCCTGAGGCTGCAAGAGACCTTCATTCTGGTAGAACAGCAATGGTACGCTATTCCATAGCACACAAAGTGACAGAAGACACTAAGGATAGGTAGCTGAATCCCTTTCTTAGTTCACATGTGCATACTTGAATTTAAATATTTAGGGCTTGGTTTAGTTGTCTAGATAGACGATGTTAATGGTATTTAAGAAGCCTTAGGTAGATATCGAGATATGAATGTAGCATGAAGGTCTCCATGAAAGTGGCATATATGGCACTACCTACAGAAGAACACCTTTCTGAAAAGGTAGCTGAAGAACATCTGGGATACTTTAAATCATCTGACACAACATTAGACCTTTCTGTCTGGGACACTGAACATATTTCTAAGTACAGAATACAACTGCTGCATTAGGCATCTAATTTTATTTGCAAATTTGCCTATCAACAATCTGGAGTACATTTTTATATTTAATAGCTCTTGCCATATAACCAATAAAAATCTCCAATTTTGTGTCCATTATTTCTCTAGATTTTCTATATTTTCTAAATAAACTACATAAGGCATTTCTGATTTCTATACAATTCCTCTACCATTATAAGATCAGTTACACTACTGAGGTATCTCTTTACTTACTCTAATTTTACATCAGTGTAAGCAAATTGGCTTCAGCCTTATCATAATATCTCTGAAACTAGAAACATATAATTTCTTTCGTTTACAAACCTAGTCCTGAGCCTTTGCCTCTTGTGGAAACCCACTTTTTGGAAAAAGTCATTATGCTGAAGATCAACTTATACGCATATAAGGTGACTTGTCTTCCAATTCTTACGTTTAACATCAAGAAGAAGCCAGGATGTCAGTTTCTGTATATCCTGCTCTGCCCTAAACAGCTGAAACCAGCATGACAGCTGAATGAAAATACGCCTTTGGAGAAGTCTGGAATTAAACTATAAATACTAGACTTCAGTCCTTGAAGTAACAGGCCATTTAAAGGAATTGATTAAAAGATTAAAGTATCACTGTTAGACAAGTTGAAAGGATAAAAGATGTACAGTTTTCTGTGGCCATGCTGACATTACATGAAACCAAAATTAGCAACATACACAGTAAGTCAAAGGGGAATGAAAATAAAATTAATTCAAAATAATTAATTGAAATATATGCATTTTACAAAATATTTTATAAGGATGCCCAATATTTTTTTAAATTGTTATTCTAAGTAAAACTCACGTAGCTCAAAATTCCAAAATTACTGAGCTAAAGAAGTACTACATTCATTAATATATTTTAGGAGTCAAATATATGTTGTCTAATCCCTTGATTTTGGATGATAGAGATACCTAGGCATATTCTGGAGAAACTTTTATGGAATATATTTAACTTCTGCTGGAGAAAAATATTAATGGATGGATTTAAAATTTATCTGTCTATAAATGGGAACAAAATCACACCCATATATTTAATTAATTCATCTAATATGTTCTTGAGGTCTTCAGATTAATGGACATGTACAGAATTAATACTCTAACCATTGAGATACTGACTGTTCTGAGTTGCGCTCTGATTCAGCCTAGAAATTATTCCGAAGTTTCAAGTTTATTTCAAATAAGCCTTAAAAAAATGGTACCATGAGAAATTATAATGTAAAAAAATAACAATATAAAAATAATAGTATAAAGTTAATGCAATATGTAATTGCTCATTTTTCATATATAATAAATTATATATTATATATTATTTTATATTATAATTTAAAATATAATAATATAATATAAATTCCATTCCTGAGAAAAAGTATAATTGTAGGTAATTACGAATAATTGCTAAACAATTACTCTTTCACTAAACTAATTCTTAGAACATATGTGAGTGAAACTGGCCTCATATTGCTATCTAGAATCATACAGAAAAAAAGAAATCCTAAGTAACAATAAGAGGTCATGCTTTGGGATTAAGAAGTGGGAACTGTGAGTCAGATGAAGTAGCATCTTGCATATAGACAAATTTTTTGAGGTAATCTAACCATTCTTTATCTACTAATGTAGCTGGAAGAAAAAACAGAAGAAAGTAAATATTTGTAAAAGAACAAAGCTGGAGATCATAACGCATCTGGCTGAATTCAAGAGAAAAAACAAGAAGTTGAAAAACTTTTCACATTAATTTTTTGGGAAGAAAAGAAAGCTGTGACCTTTTTTCTTTGATTTGAAATTGACTGTTTGCAAGTGTGGCAGCTACTATCCTGCTGTGCTTAGCTGATAATTCTTACACAGATTTTTTATTTTAACAAATGTTAAAAAAATACTTCTTGGGACACTTCAGTGAATCAGATTTTAATCCCCTCAGAGAAATCATAGGTAGACAAGAAGCAGTTTGACACAAGTTTACGGTACACTTTGCACTACACATTAAAAAAAAGAACTTCAATATTTGTAAAATCACATTGCTTTTTGTTTTTTTTTTTTTCATCCAATGAAACTATCTTGAAAGACAAGGTTATTGATATTTTGAGAGGACATGTACTGAGTTTTTTTTCTTTTCTTCCATTTGTTTTCAAAACTTTCGTACATCATTTTTAGTATGTTTACTATCTTTTATTTCCAGTCCCTCTGGAAATATATGTGTATTGTCTAATGAAAATAGACTTAAGTGTAGTCCACCTGTCCAAGGTGGATCATGTTGATTCAAAACCTTTTTTGCTGACAGCATAGTGATACACTTGAGAAACTGGGATGTTTAGCTCAATCATTCTGAAGTCCAATGCTGTAACACATTTTTTGGACTAGAGCTGGGTTTCACCATGACATTTTGGAATATGAACACTGTGTGTTTAGGACTGTCTGCAAAAGCCATACAGGCATAATGAAATAAAGATATCTCTCTTCAGTGTACTTTCATCTTTGAAGGGGGAATGCCAGAAGCTGACCACACCATTCCAGAAAAGATCCATAACATCTCCTATGACTTTCAGGGAGTGTTTGCATTAGTATTCCCAGAATGACTTTTGTCTTTTTACGCAACAGCAGCACAATTTTGAGTGTGTTGAAATGTTTGAGGAGCTTTCAGGTCATTTTCTGAAACCTTACTCTACAAACATTTATGTAACTGATTTTGAAGTTAAATTCCTTTGGTTTTTTTATTGTTTCTTAAATTTCCCCAATGTTTAATACCTTATGTTTCTCATTCTCCTTCCTCTGAGTGAATGTTATAATGCATACTTCATTGTTTACAGGCTGGATACCTCACCTTGCTGATGCAATTATTTGGCTTTAGGAGGCAATATCACTTCTCTTAGACGCTTCTTGACATGTATAGACCTACATGTACATGGCTTGCTCCTCAGGGTATTTTATTGATAGAATGTAGCTTGTAAGACAATATTGTAAGGGACTTCCTTCTTTTTTCCAAAAAATTCTTTTTAATTTAGACTTTAAAATTATGGACAAACATATAGATTTATTCAATTCGAAAATTTTGAATTGTGGTTCAGCCACTTAAAGTGCTTACAATTCTCCTTTTTGTCATTTAAAAAATTATAAATTAGTGAACAGCACTGGAGATAAGATGAATCTTTGTGAGGTATGACGGTGAATAACCTTCAAGATGGGAGCATGTTACCGATAACTATTGGAAGGATGCTTCTTCCAACCAAATGTGCATTTAACCTGCATGTATTTTCTCTTCACCATATATCCTTTAATTTAGATGTCAAACTGAGTGAGAAATTATTATTATGGTTTGGCAGCTATCATGGTCAACAATTTTGAACAGACTCTTTTGTTGCCTGCTCCTCAATAGACAAAAACCAGTTTAGTTCTTAGTGAAATGATATCTCCCCAGAACTTGGCATTTATTTGGGCCCCCTGCAGCCACAACAAATGTGCCTTTTTAAAAAAAAAATAAATAAATTCGTTCAGTTTAAGAAGAAAGTATTTTTTCTGTCTCTTTTGAGAGGAATTAAAACACTGGTACTGAAGAGCATTGGATTGGTATCCTTTGTAAAATATTTTAAAAATAACAAAAATATTTCTGGTTAATGTTTAAGACAAGAAAACATATCTTAAAGAAAGTTTAAAAATGTAATTTTCTGCTTCTGAAATGAAAAATGTAATCAAATGCTTCATCTATTACAATGCCTATACATTGGGGAAGGGGAGAGATATGTTAGTTAAATTCAACTCTACTGAATTATTTTCAAACACCATATTCATTATAACTGCTATTAATTGAAAAAAGCCAAATTCTGAAAATGGCAATAGGATGACTGAATGCATCAAAGGGTTTTATAAAGCCAAGATAGATTACACTCACTGGTTATCAGGGAGAAGAATTGTTTTGTTTTGATAGAACTTAGGAATAGCTACCAACATTTCAGACATAAACACTTCAAAAATTCTCAAAAGTAAATTTAATCAGACCCTGTTTATTTGCATACATGTAGCCCAATCATTTGCTCTTCAATCTTCAATTTCTCTATTTTAGTTGTGATTTTGCTTCCCAAGTTAATATTCTTACCGTGTTTCTATTAACATTAGCTTTACTCCTCAGAAAAGCCATAAATTTAGCTTTCCATGATAATGTACCTCTATGTTTCACTGATTTCTGCGTGGCAGTCTGTCAGTTTTTGTATGTAGATATATTGTGATGTTTCTTACCTGCCTAGAAATAACCTTTATTCACATTTGGCCAAATTTATTTATTTATTTAGGTCATTTAGGTCACTATGCTTTATTCATTATATACAAATCTGTATATTTTTTTATTGATGATTTTCATATCCTCTCTTTTAAAAAAGACTCTTATCTGCCCTCAGTTGCTTTAATTCCTAGATGTATTATGTCAGAAGATTTTTTCATGCCAATTTGAGTTGAACGGAGTCTGTGTGTAATGCGTGTATTATTTTGCTGTTGCAATAACTCCTTTTCATGTAACCATAACTTCTGTTACTTATTGAACCTTTTCACCAAACTGTTTCCTAGACAGTAATTTCAAATGGTTGTAACCAGTTTTATTTGTGACCACCTAACAAAAACATTTATACTTTTTAAGAACTTACAATACAACAACACAACCCATATTTTCTGACTACATGGTTTACTTCATGCAAAATTATAATATAACTTCTTTCTGGGCTAAGAGGGGTATATATCCCATGTCATTGCTCTTCGTTTTTATCTCTTTCATCTTCACCCAGAACTTGTAGTCTCTTTGATATTTATTTGTTTGGCATTTCATACCAAACTTTGAAGTAATAACCCTCTCAAAACTCATGTGTATACAGGTGTACATTTTATCTGACATACTAGATTTTCAGATCCTTCCTGAGTGTTATCCATATTGCTGACATTCTAGTAACATCTGAAATATTCAGATATTTATTTTCTCTACTGAAATTTTTTCATTCTCAGTAACATGTGTCCTCACAGATTTCAATGTTTTGATGAAATCATAATTCTGGTTTTGTTTTAAAACTGTTTTTTAATATTTACATTTTTAAGGTTTGTCAGCTTTTTAAAATTTCTCCTGTGGTATTACTTCTTTCTTTGCCAGAAGTTGCCATTTCAACAAAGCAATATTTCTTTTTGAAATAACAATGCATAATAAAAAATCAAAAGTTGCACGCTTATCATTTACTGAATCTGCTAGTAATTTCTTCATTTGTGGTGTTAGCACATGGATTTGATTCAATATCATATTTTAGTGGTCCAATAATCCTAACAAAAAGATATTGTTCTGTTTTCCATTTTATAGTCTTTAAAAAAAAAAATCAGCTTATGAAATTATTAAAGGAAAAAACATAAGCTACCAATAAAATGAGCATTAAGGCTATAAACTAACCACAAGCAATTTCAACACTAAATTCATGTTTTGCCTTTTATGATCCTAAATTGTTAATCACTATTTATGGGAATGATATAGTAAAACGAGAAAGAAAAAGAGAAATACCGTAGAACAGTTTATTATTGGAATACTTATTTAGTATTTTGTGCTAGCATTTAGTATTATGTGGCAAACAGAGAAACTGCAAAGTAAATTACAAAATATTGTACTGTGCCTGGCAAGGGTAGAGTTAATTTTCTTCGTTGCAGCTTATATGGTGCTGTGTTTTAGATTTTTGACAAAAAGAGTACTCATAACACACTAATGTTTTAGCTTTTGCTGAAGCGTTTGCTTGTCAGTTGGGGGTGGGGGGATTACATTACTAATACTCATGGTTTAAAATGTCTTTGAGCCAATGATGACATTTTGTCTTGATGAAGCAACAGATTTTTTCTCCCAAATCAATCAGTGTTTCTGAGGTAAACCATTAAATGATTGAAATTACTTAATGTCTCACTTCTCCCTCCCTCTTTCTTACGTAAAAGCAGATTTTTGCTTCCTCCCTTCTTTATTCTTTTTTTCCTTCTCTCTTCTCTTTCCTTTTCTCTTATCCAAAAGACAGAACAATCACTTGCAGTGTGTAATTGTGTTTTTAAGGAAAGCAATCAAGAGCTGGGCATGAACTACACTTGTCAGTAGCATCCTACAGCTATGACAAGCTAAAATGTGCCAGCTGTACAGCTTGTCCACAGCTGTTGTCTTTCAAATCTTTGTATAATATCCATTTTCTCTCCAACATTTACAGAGTTTATAACTGCAGTGAGGGTTGATCAAAATTACTCCAGTATAGAACACTAGTAGTATAATAGCTCTTAGTTTTAAGCTATGCATAAGTGAATCTATGCCAGAAATAATTCTTCACATAATGCTTAAGACTGCACAGATGTTTGTGATTGATCTAAGAAGGCATAATTAAGGTGAAAATGCTGACAGAAATAAAGCATACATACCACTAACTAAAGCAGGAAAAAAACATGTAGAGGAAGCTGAAATGCTGGTGTTGGAAGAGGAGAATGTACAATGAGCAAAACATGCTACCTATGTAATTTGACTGTAAACTGAATGATCAATACAGAGAGGGGAAACAAACAAACCCAAAACATCAATCAAAAAATAACCCACCAGCAACAAAAAGAACCTTGAATAGCATCAACTGATCAATACTGAAACTTCCCTATATCATTTTTTTTTGGTGTATGAGTATTTCTACTATCTGTTTACATAAAACTGGGAGAGGAAAATTTGTTCAAGAGGCAGATTAAACATAAATGGGTGTATCTGTAAATGTGTATACATATATATGAGTTTAAACTTCAGTAATGAAACCTTAACACTATAAAATTTTGGACAGATGGAAAAAAACAACATACTCTCTCACCTGTACAAGGAGCATCTGTTTCTTTGCTTACTTAGATTTTTTTTTATATCCCATGAGATCTATTGCAGATTCACAGCTGATTTGGCAGTTGCTGAATAGCTGGCTTCTGTGCCAAAGCTGTATGTAGTCTGACATGCTCCTGAAGTCCAGGGGGAACCATACAGTCTGGCTTTGTCTGTTATGATGAACAAAAATCAGACCAGGGACAAGTCCCTGACTCTGAAATCTAAGATGGTATGGACTCACTTTCATTCCCATCATTTTGTGTAGTAGCCTCAATGAAAATTTCTGCTAGAGACATAGTTGAAATCACTCAAATCTGAGCTAGGAAGTAGAGACACAGAAAATAATGTAGTGCTCAAACAGTATTCAAACATTTCCTTTGACTATCTTTTCTTCGGCAATAAGGATATGCTATCTGAGACCTCTGTAGTCTTACTGAAAACAAATCAACTATTAGAGATCATAGAATCATGGAATGATTAGAGTTGGAAGGGACCTTAAAGACAATTGAGTTCCACCCCCCCTGCCATGGACAGGGACACCTCCCACTAGAGCAGGTTGCTCAAAGCCCCATCCAGCCTGGTCTTGAACACTT